>JAECUM010000564.1:0-164875 GCA_016617855.1 Megalonaias nervosa
TTTTTTTTTTTTGTGGTGGTGTGGGGTGCCAAAAGCACAGATTGCCCAGGGTGCTGATTTGTCCAGTGCAAACTTGTGATGGCCATGTACTATATACAGATTACAATAACCAAGGTAATATTCCAAATAACTCTAATAAATACAATTTTGTTAGAAAATAAGGAAGTAGCATTTTCAAGGATACAGAAAAGAGAAAAATTATTTTCAGGTTTTTATCTTGTTTGCTGCTAGTTAACATTTACATGCATGAGATGAAGGAGCCAGCTTAGTCATGGCATAAAAGGTTTTATCTCACAGTTCATATTATCAGTATACCACATGGTGAAAGCCATTGTCAATATAACTAACACAAAAAGTATTAAGGATTTGTCTCACTATGCAGGTTTCACTTTTCTCCCTTTGCTAGAATCAGACTGTTTTTGCACACGGTATAAATACTGTTGTACCTAAATCCTGAAACTTAGGCAGCTTGATGAGTACTACTCCCATATTACAAAATACATAACTGTGACCTATATTATGCTTCATTTACTTGGGTTTCAATTTTGTGTTTTAACTTTTTCATAAGCTCTGTTCATGGTAGAATTTTAAATCACACGATTGTATGTTTCTTAGTACCTCACCTTTACCATAGAAATCTTGCTGTGACCTACATTTCATATTTTAAGATTTTGGCTTTACAGTTAGCTCTTTAGCTCATGGTAAAATAGGTTTTTGCACCCAGTATATATATTTCTACACCTATATTCATGAAACTTGGTGAGGGATGCATCCTGATAAGTGCTACTCCTTTACCACTGAAGTAGGTCACCATCACCTATATTTCATAATTCAGATAAGTATTGTTTATGCTAGAATAAGAAGAGAAGATGCATTACAGTTATAGTATTTTGCCTATCCCACTCCCCTCAGAGGCAGTTTGTACCCTTCTTGAGATTTTAAAAATGAAAAGCATCAAGGATGCAAAAATGCACAAAGCTGATTGATTTCATTCATTAATTTATAATTTCTAACCTGATGGTTACTGGGGGGTCCCTAACGCTAGTTGATTGTGGTATATGTGCACATCCTGCTAACACAATGATTGTGAAAATAAACCTGTATAATAAGCATGAACATAACTAGCTTCACTTGTATCTGAATGCTGTTGCAAGTAATTGATCCGGTGGCTGAGTGGTTAATGTACTTTGCTCTTTTGGACAGGTTATATTGGAACAATGTAATTGATCTGGTGGCTGAGTGGTTAATGTACTTTGCTCTTTTGGACAGGTTATGTTGGAACAATGTAATTGATCCGGTGGCTGAGTGGTTAATGTACTTTGCTCTTTTGGACAGGTTATATTGGAACAATGTAATTGATCTGGTGGCTGAGTGGTTAATGTACTTTGCTCTTTTGGACAGGTTATATTGGAACAATGTAATTGATCCGGTGGCTGAGTGGTTAATGTACTTGGCTCTTTTGGACAGGTTATATTGGAACAATGTAATTGATCTGGTGGCTGAGTGGTTAATGTACTTGGCTCTTTTGGACAGGTTATATTGGAACAATGTAATTGATCCGGTGGCAGAGTGGTTAATGTACTTGGCTCTTTTGGACAGGTTATATTGGAACAATGTAATTGATCTGGTGGCTGAGTGGTTAATGTACTTGGCTCTTTTGGACAGGTTATATTGGAACAATGTAATTGATCCGGTGGCTGAGTGGTTAATGTACTTGGCTCTTTTGGACAGGTTATATTGGAACAATGTAATTGACTATTTGTCTTCCTTTATAAAGTATAATTTTGTTTTCGTCAGTTCAAGAAATTTTGTCACATAACATACGTAAAAATAAGAAATGTGTTATGTAATTCAAATTACCTCTGTGCATGAGAAACTGACCTAATGGCAAAACTTGACCAAACTCGGATAACTTTTGTGATTGGGTTTTAAGGTTTTGGTTTAGTTTGGTGTTTATTGCACAGCAACACAAGCAGGGCTTTACAAATGTTATAAAAATCAGCTTGACCCAGGGTAGGGCAAACTGACTGGAAAATTGAGCTTACCCTTGGGAGAGTAGAACTTGCCCCAAAACATGACAACATAATATGACAGTGAGTGTTAAAAAAATAAAGTAAAATATGAGATGTTTTCTGGAAATTGTGTCATATTTATTTTACAAATAAAGAAGTATTTTTTATTATTTTTGTTTGTACCTGAAAACAATATGTTGATAATTAAAGTTATGAAAAAGATATAAGTAAATAGGTACAAGACCTTGAATTGATAAATTAGACATAACCAAGAATAGAAAGGTTTTGACTTAATTTTAATCATGTTTCAGTATATCATAATATATTTTTCTTTATCTACTTTTTAGAGTTGTTTCTGGAATTTTGTCAAGTTTGCTTTGTTTAGATAGATATGCCAACAAACTCATCCACAGACTGACTCATCCTTCAACTACATCAACGATAATGAAAGCAGCACTCATTGTTTTATACTCAGTGATTTGAGTATGCCTATTTTATCCATTTACTTGATGACCATGATTATCACCTACTCGCCTTGAAATCTGCAACATATCTCCTCTTTGTTTGATCAATTATTCTCATGTCAGTTAAGTGCATACAAAAAATTAGCACATACAACCTTCAATAATTTCAAAACAGAGGTAGAAGAAAATGTGAAAACCCATGGTTGTCTTTAGGCAACCAGCTTAAAAAACTTTTTGCTGAGCAGATTTTTCTGGTTGTCCAGTAAATTACTGGGGTTTGTAATTTATATTAATATAAATAAAATTATTCAGCAACTTTTATAGTTATTCCGAATATGCATACATACTTGCAACTCATCATCATCCTGCTGTTTGAAAAGTGTCACTCATGTTTACATATTTACCCTGAGGTGGGTTAGTGGGATGGACTGTGATTACTTTATCAGATCATGAGTAACTGGCACATGTGGATCAGTGCCTCTTCCTGAGGGCAGTCACCCATCACTGGGCTGTGGAATTATATGGAGATAATTCTGAAACCGTTCCATAGGTACATAGCGGGACAATTTAATGTTTAAATGTTTGTCACTGGAAAATATATCAGTTCCATTGTAATTTTTAACATAATTTTTTAATTAATATTTTTTAAAACTGCTTGCCAAGCATTAATTTCTAGTTGTCCCAGGCTTTTGTGCAATTAGTTTTTCTACCCTGTAATTTGTATGTTTATTATTAAGATTTAACAGTGTGCATGGAGGTGGAAGATTTTTACAGTTTCACAAGATTTCATTTAGCTGTTATGGTCACCCGAATTCTTCAGTATTTTTTGTCATTTATGATTGTGGCTGCGTTCTGGTTGCTGTAGTGGCCTGGTGGTTCTTTACTGCTGTGGCCAGATCACCACGCTGGTGAATGGCAGAATGTGACTTTTTGAACGGTTTGTAGGTTTAGCTAGTTTGGGGTGAAGCATTTTTATTAATCTCACTTCTATCCAACAATATTTTGTGTATGTTACTATCAGTCATTTAAATGCACAACTGTACTGTTAATGAACCATTTAATCTTGATGGTGTGGGTTAGAATCTTCTTTCCAACACGGATGTTTTAATTTTAACATAATTATTATCTCTGCTAGTCATAGACCAGGAGAGCTTATGTGATGATCTGTAGTATATTAGCACAAGTTCATTATCACTACTCCTGCTGAATTACTTGGATGATTGCCATGAAACTTCACACATACATTCATCCCATGGGTCTGGTTGATCCTAAATGAAAATAGTTCTTGATGGGCAGCCATTACGGCCATCATGGTAGTCACCTTGAAAATCTTGTTATATCTACTTCTTCTATATAGATGGTCCTATCAACATGGGATTTTCACTTGGACTTTTTATGATGCCAAGTTGGTCCTAAATAAAATCATGCAGATCTGACATCCATTGTGGCCATAATAACAGCCATGTTGAAAATCTTGTTATTACTCTTTTTCCGGAATGGATGGTAATATCATCATCAGGTTTTCACTAAACGACTTCTTATAATAGTTGGTCTTAAATGAAAATGGTGCTGATGTGTATCTAACATGCCCAGCATGGTGCCATCTTGAAAATCCTGTTATCACTATTCCCACATGGATGGTCATGCCAGCCTAGAATTTTCACTAAAAGACTTCTTAAAATGTCTATTTGATCCCAAATGAAAATGGTGCTGATCTGAAATCCAATATGGCTACCACAGCAGCTATCTTGAAAGTCTTGTTATTGCTAATCCTGAATTTAAAGTCTTATCATGAAAATATCGTAATTTCTACACTTCTGAAATGGATGGTTATATCAACATGAGGTTTACACTAGTAGCCTTCTTTGATGCGTAGTTACTTCTAAATGAAATGGTGAGTCATACATCCAATGTGACTGCCATTACAACTGTCTTAAAAACTGAAATACATACACAGGTATTGACTTCATCTCATAAGTAAGATGTACATTGCAGTAGGTGTGAAATGGTCTTGTGGCTTCCGTAAACAGTATGATGTAACTTCTACCATTACAAGGTACCACGGAACTAGTTCCATGCCCCAACCAAGTTTGGGAGTATACCCATCAGTTTCATGGATAAAGAATTCACAACAAACATGAAGTAATTTTCAAAAAACAGGAAAGGAAAGACTTCGAACCAGATTCACCAGTGGTTATAGAAGCATCCTTGAAGACAACAAACCAAATGGTACAAGGTCAAGGTCACAGGATGAATTGTGTTTAGCCTTTGTGGTAAGTTGTCAAGACATTTATGAAGTGGATTATTGTCAGATTTACCACTGAAATTTAAGAGGAAATAAACATCCTTTGCAGTGAGTTGGTCAGAAAAGGTCAAAGGTCAAAGACATTTAGAGTTATTGGTGTGGTGTTACATGACAGGACAGCAACATTACCACTGGCAAGAGCTTAAATTTAAATTTAAATTCAGATATTTTTATTCGAATGATATATAATTTGTTAAAATACTGATGCTTCATCCAGGGATAAATTCCAAATGGGATAGTGTTTCACTAGAAAATTAATTGGAGAATTACTTCAAAAATAACTAACAGTTCTGATGATTGTAAACAACATGTGTAAAATGTACACATCCACATCCTTTACATCCAATCATATTGCAGAAAATCCGTTTCATTCATAAAAGTTGGAATTATTTGACATTAACTTTGGACATCATTTTTGGTTGATTTCTACTTAAAAATGACTTAATAAAACGTTGGTATTGGAAGTTTCATCCTCAGGTAAGTGCAAGTACTGTCAGAACATAGAAACTCACTGAAGAATTCCCCTTAAAAGTCTCCATGCCCTGGTACAGGACTACAAGAAATATGAGACATCATACTTTTCCAGACAAGAACTGGAATTTACCTGCAAGGCTTATGCAAATTCCTTTCCTTGATAGTTTGATAAAACTGGGTGAAACCCCCTTTTAAGGCCTTCAGGACTCATGGTACTAATTCAGTTCCCATAGTAAACCTACGCAAACACCATGATATTAAAAATTCAATAACTTAAAATTTCTGAGTGCTCATGATCAAACATATATTTACCAGTATAGATAAAAGCTGGATGTCAGCTTCTGTGTAGAGAAAAGGATATGAGCCAGACATTTTTTGGACCTGCATGTGTTTGAAACATGTGCTTTCAATTCCGCACCAAAGAGTCCATTGCTAATTTCAGTAATGAGTGTTGCAAACTCAAGACTGTTAAAGGACTGAAATTCCATCAATAAAACAGTGTCTCTATATTTTTCACTTACAACTAGGATAAGCTCTCAAATGATTCTTTTTCCTAAAATATAACTTAAATTATTAACCAATCCTGGCCAGCCAAACCCATATATACTCTATTTTAAGTTCACCCATTTCCAGGCTGGTTCCCATTTTTCCATACAGTTAGTACTGTGTCCTATATCCACCCTTGATTTTCTTGACAACCCTAGGAGTAGTAGTAGTTCAATACATAAGTAAGCAATGTGCATAGTTCTGCTTGTCAAAGATTACATTAGTGAACATTAAATTGTATTGCAAGTTGATGTTCACCTAAAGAGCAATGGTGCATTTCAGGCAACATTTAAATATTTGAGCTTTATTTAAGAAAATCAGAAAAAATATGAAAATAAAGCTGTCTAATAAGAGTCATCTTTTTTAATATCACCATTTATCTCTCTTCAATTTAATACTGAAATATATTACCAGCCTTGTCATATTATGTAATTAAGGGGTTAAAGGTCAAGGTGACCATCTATATGTACATGTATTATTACAGTAAAAGAGATTTAAATGACAAAAATACCTAAAATTCTTCCTGGAAGACATATAATTTAAAAGAAAGTAAGGTAGATATAAGTCGATTAAAATGCAAAATATGAAGTTTCATAACATTCACAGAAAGAAATCAGTGAGATGCAAAGTCATGAGAGGTCATCACCATTAAGCATTGTGGAAGAGACCTAAGTGATCATATCTGAAGCATTAAGTTTCAGAACTCAACTAGGAAATATCATATTGCTTACAGTAATTATGCTGTAAATGGTAAATTGTGTAAATCTTAATACTGTATATGTATTGCTTAGATATAAACGAAAGTGCAAAACAATCCACATAACATAGTCAGATCTACACACTGTACCTCCTCCTACCTTCTTGGTCACAGTTGATAAATTTGAATGCATGTTTAATATCCCACTGAAAGTCACTGTGGTTTACAGAAGGTATTAATTTTGCTTGTTATCCACAAATAGAACCATATGATTGCATTTATAGTAAAGTTAATTGCACTTGCATATGTGAAGTCATTGTATTGCTGTAGCTGTCTATAGGACTCACAGTACTAATTCATTGCCCATAGTAAACCTATGCAAACACCATGATATTAAAAATTCACTAACTTAAAATTTCTGAGTGCTCATGATCAAGCCTGTATTTATTATTATAGACAAAAGCTGGATGTCAGCTTCTGTGTAGAGAAAAGGATATGAGCTGGACATTTTCTGGACCTGTATATGTTTGAAACGTGTGCTTTCAAATCCGCACCAAAGAGGCAGGTGCTATTTTTAGTAATGTGTTGCAAACTTAAGACTGTTAAAGGACTGAAATTCCACCAATAAAACAATGTCTCTATCTTTTTCACTTACAACTAGGATAAGCTCTCAAATGATTCTTTTTCCTAAGAAATAAATTATTAACCAATCCTGGCCAGCCAAACCCATATGTACTCTATTTTATGTTCACCCATTTCCAGGCTGGTTCCCATTTTTCCATGCAATTAGTACCGCATGTCCTTCAGATACTTTATTAGGTGTTTTAGGACTACAGACCTGATATAAATCCATATATGTGATTCTGTTAGGTGTTAATACTCAAAGTGAACCAGTCAGCTAGATGTTATGTATTTAATTTAATTATTTGTTTGTTTGTTTTAAATTTTTTAATTCCATTACATGCCATCGTAAGATAATATTTGAGTTCAGTTCTGTTTGACCTGACTGATATTTTTTTAATATTTTTTTTTATTTCATTGACGTAAACAACTAACACTATATCTGGTTGCTGACCTCGTTTCAGAATCAGTGAGTTTTGGTAAACAACTTTTTTAATTATTTTTTTGTTATCTTTCTCATAGTAAGAACCTTTAAGTTAAGTCAAGGTCATTCCTGGACTACGTGACAAATAGCTTAACAAACTTCTATTTTTTCCAGAAGAATGAACTTTTGACCCTCATCCGGGAATCTGTTTTGCGTCTTAATTAGCATATAACTGTTGTTTTTTATAGAAGTTCGTCAGTCGGGCTCCAAACAATTGACACGTTAAGTTGTTATTATGTTGTGACCAGTTTGGGTTGAATTTTTATTTTATTGAATTCAAGTGATTCTTTTCCCTGGAAATACATAAATGCTCCTATAAAATTCTTGGATGAAGACATTTATTGGAAGTTAAACTGAATTCAAAACTGGAATATTTTCTATGATTCAAACTGGAATATTTTCTGTGATTCAACAAAGGACTGTTGACACAACAGCACTTCGCTGACCATAACAGACGTCATCGCCTTCCATTTTGGATTTCATCGGGACTTGAACTCAATTTCATTCAGGACTTTTTATTACTAGGACTTCTATTTTTAATTCCTGGATTATTTTTGGATTTGATTCGTAAAACTGTAAGTTTTTTTTCTTAATTTTTTACTTCGTATTCTAGAGAAATAAATTATTTGTTAAATTTTATGAAGCTTGTTGTGCACACTCTTTTCTGTTACTTATTTTAAGAGCATAGACTCATAACATAGACTTGTACACAAAATGAACCAGTCAGCTAGACTTGTACATAGAATGAACCTGTCAGCTAGATTTGTACACAAAATGAACCAGTCAGCTAGACTTGTACACAAAATGAACCAGTCAGCTAGACCTAAAACAGATTTTTGTATTGGCCAGCAGGGTCAGCTTACATGGAAATGAACTGGTCCTGCAGAAAATCAACTAATCCTCCAAATCAGATTTAAAACAGACTTCAAAAAGTTTGACTGGCCCAGTGGGCCTGTGGCTGTCACTTTTCACATGCACTCTTTAAAAAACACAGGATGCAGATCAGTGGGCCAGCAGATAAATCTACCAATGCTGTTGCATTCCATTGTATTCCCTTCCCCCTCAAATGCACACATTAGTAATGTTTCTTTTAGTTCCTGGGGATTTGCATAGAAGTGAAGATTGCTACTCAGTTGACTTAGAAAGTGACATTAACTTCTAAACAGAAAATAAAATGTTTATTTAGTTCAGACTCTTGGCTTTTGCAATTTGGATGATAAAGTAAACAGGTTTGATTCGTCTGGTCCCAAAAATGTCACTTGAACTGAATTTCCAGTCATTTCATTCAGGTATAAATATTTTTAGAAAGTGCAAATTATCTACACTGATTTTGTCAGATATGTTGAGTTTAATGGGCAAACACAAGTGATCTTATCGTGGTGTATTTGAACTTTTAATTAATGCATGGATTTCATCAAAATGTTGAGAAATGAAGCAAAAACATACACAGTACTTAAGTAGTTTTACAATAAGCTTCGAGAGACTGTTCCCTTTTGAGCCCCAATAGCCCCAATACACAAAACAGTTTAAATGCATATATTCTGCTTGAGTTTGAACATTGGCAGCTCTGTCAACTCTATCGGATGATCAAATACCTGATGGCAATCGTCCTTTGACCCAGTGACTGTTGTACTTTTGTAGCCTTATTTATATATAAAAACAGAAAACCAGTCAACGATCACTCACATATCAGATAGGATTTCTCTTTTCATTTTCACAAGAAGTTGTGGGATTAGCTCTTTCAGTGTGTATGCAAAACTTTGTATGCCTCCCACCAGCTGTGCCTGAGTGACATGTAATGATACTGGAGTTTGAATAGTCTTTATTATGTCTTTGGGACTTGTAATTATCTAGGTGTTATTTATGTGTGTAACTGTGCAATGGAGGGAAGATTGGACATTATAAAAATTGATTTCAGTAGATTCTAGGATCATGTTGTCAGCGAAAAATTCCTTTGTTGATAAACTTGTTTGTTTAATATGACAACATACAAGGCATTATAATAAAATATAATACATCAGAGATCAGCCATGTAGGGAAAATTACATTAATGAGGACAATTTATATAGAAATTGATTAATAAAATTCTAAGATTAAGTTCTGGAGGGATGAAGCCTTACATGATCAACTTGTTTATTCAGAATGAAAGTCTGTAATACACTATGCATAATAATAGATAGAGATCAGCCTTGTATGTGGACGGTTTATATATAAATTGATTCATCAGATACCAGGATTAGCTCTCAATGTATAATGCCTTGCCTGATCAACTTGTTTGTTTAATAGGAAAGTCAGTAATGCATACAATAGATTACAGCAGATGTGTGAAATAATGTA
This sequence comes from Megalonaias nervosa, assembly GCA_016617855.1. Classification (NCBI taxonomy): domain Eukaryota; kingdom Metazoa; phylum Mollusca; class Bivalvia; order Unionida; family Unionidae; genus Megalonaias; species Megalonaias nervosa. The sequence continues at coordinate 9,941 of JAECUM010000564.1, forward strand.
GATACATTTTATAGATTTTCATGTCTTTGTGATTCAGGGTGGTAAAGTAGGTAAACTGCATTGAGAAATTGGATCAGTTTGTAGGGTTGGAGTTATCACATGCAGATAATTGGGCTGTAGCTGGTGAGTTGTATCAGATGAAACAAGTACATTAATGATCTGGAAGAATCATACACTTTGTGCAGAGTTGAAAACCAGAAAATTTGTGTTAAATAGAAAGAAAAAATAAGAAGCAAATTAGAAAAATGGGCAAAATGTGAATATGTGCCTTTAGATCGGTGGATTTTTCATATGCCAAATTTGGATAATGGAATTTCTTGATGAAGAAGGCCATATTGCATGATTAGATCGCATTTACCTCCCTGCTTCCTTATGGGCTTCGTGTATTTTTCCAGCCTCAGCCATGAAGAAATTGATTAAATCAAAGGTAATGCAACACAAAATACATGGATGGGAATTTATTTTATGTGCTTGTGATTTGTTCAACTGGTTAATTTTTGTTTTGTACAGTACTTTATGGAGCTCCTGCGTATGCAAAATATTGAGTGAATTAAACAGATTTGACAAAGTCGATTCAGGATATGCTCGCATTGTACATATTATTGACACAGAAATGAAACCAATGTAAATATTTGGCAATAAGAGTTTTTAGTCTTTCCCAAATTTGCCAATCATCATGTGGATTTCTGTTCACTTCTTTTTTTAAGTTGATGATACAAACACTACTTGCTAGCGATGTTTTTAGATACCCTACTTTTCATTGCCTGTCAGTCTAGTTCATAGACCAGTGGCAGTGCAGTATGTGCTGACAAATTTCAGTGTTCATCTTTGGCCATAGTGTGTGTTTACTGTATTGCTCTGACATAATTACCGTCTGCACTCGCTTATAAGTCAAGTCAAACTGCACACAGCAAAGATTCTGATCTGCTATAGCATAATGCACATGATGATCAGGGTCTATGCTGTTGGTTCTACTGATTACTTATAACAAACTGCACAGACCAAGATCTGTTGTTGCATTATGCGACAGCAGATCTGTCTGTGCAGTTTGCTGTTAGACTCATCTTATAAGCAAGTAAAAATGGTAGTATCAACCATCCAGATTGACTCCAAAATATAAGAATGTCCTGGATTTGATAACTTATAAGTCAATTAGCTCTTAATATGGAACTGCTTGTGGAAATCCTGCTGTAGAGTTTATTGACTATTCAGATGGAGTATTCAAATACCAGCCATTTCAATCCTTGGCGGTAAAGTTACCAAGGAGCATGTTATGAAATCCACTGACTTTTGTATCAGTTTGGTCTCATGAGATCTTTTTAATACACATTTAAATTAAACCTATCTAGTAAAATAATTATGATAATTTCGGATAGACCATCTTGGCACCCCCTTGGGGCTTGGGGATGTAGAATGGGCAAGGTGCACTTTCCTGCATGTCTTATGAGACAGTTAATATAGACAGGAGCCACAATGGCTTATTGGATTGGTTAACTTGGGGTGTCTTTGGGCAAGGCAATTTGCTCCAATTCCTTTGCACTGTATAATCTGCTTGTGTTGCTGTGCCATAAAACACAAATGCAAACAAATTAATTATTTATATTTCTTAAATCGGAATATGACACAAAATCCAGTCACATAATGTCTTTAATACTCCATCAGAATTAACCTTAGTAAAATAATGTAATACTTTCTGAGTCCAAGACACTATGGTAAATATGAGAAGTCACTTCCTCCTTCATTAGTGAAACAAAATGATTAAATTGGAAAGGGAGAATAATGAGAAGTGAGGGACTATTAGAGAGACTTGATAAATTTTTATCATTATTAAATTCCAGAATGATCTGTTTTAGTTTATAGTAGTAATAATATTTTTTTGGCAGTAGTAGTGCTTGTAGCTGCTGTTGCTACTGCTGTGGTGTAAAATAATTGCTATATGTTTAGTACAACACAGGCATAGAATCATACACTTTGTGCAAAGTTGAAACAGCAGAAAATTTGTTTTAAATTTAAAAACAAAAGTTATGAAATTAGCAAAATAAGATATGCTATGATTGGAGTTTGGTGTATTTTTCATGTGCTAAAATTCAGTAATGTAATTACCTAATGAAGGACACCATATCAAGTGATTTTATCACATTATTTCACTGCTTTGTTGTAGGCTTAAGTACCGGTATCTTTTCTGCTTCAGTAATGAAGAAATTGATTAAATTAACAGTAATTGCAACAAAAAAATTGGGGGTTAGAATTAATTTTACTTTTTTTTTTTTTTGTGGTTTTGTTTTTTTTTGTTTTGTTCAGCTTCCTTGATCCAAGTTAAGTATGACTGATGTTGATTGATTTTAATTTCATAAAGTAAAACACAGACTATCCAGATATATCATCGAGATACACATGATGCTTTGAAGTATTGTTGCCAAGGAGCACATTATGTCATCAGTGGACATGTATGTTGATGATACTACTTTATTTGATCCTCAAAACAAACAAGCTGAAGTTGAAAAAAAACACTTCCAATTGCTCTTAACAGACTTCAAATTGGTGCAAGGAAAATGGTATGATCCTCAATACAAACAAAACAAAAGACTTGTTGATAACTATGTGGCAGAAAAGAGCAAGATTGCAAACTGATACGCTGTATATTCTCTATGATAACACTGATCTAAAAATTACATGTTTAGGTAGAATTCTTGGAATATTTGTAGATAACATGCAATGGTCTCGTCATATAAAATAAATATTTTTATAAAAAAATAGACTCTTATCGTTGGTTTCTAATGAAAATCAAGGCCTTCATTTTATTATAGGACAAAAGTTACATTGAACTGCATCATAATTACTGTAATATAATTTGTGGAGAACATGCTACAAATAAAAGAAAAATTAACAGGCTCCAGGAAAGAGCATGTAAAATAGTTTTTGATCAGCAAACAGAACATGTTCAAAGTGCAATGCTTACATTCAAAGTATTATCAATGCATGAAAGAATATTTTTGAGAAAGGCCAAAAAATGTACAACGTGTTTAGAAAATCTGCCTCCACATAATACCATTTTCCAGGAAAGAGAATCTACTGGTACCCCAAATCTAAGATCATTAAAAGGGCAAAATTTCAAAGTACCCAAATATTATGACTCAGTGTGGTCATAAACTAAGTAACAGAAAAGAGTGGAAACCAACAAATTTTGTAAAATTCAACAAATAATTTATTTCCCTTGAAAATTTTGTAAAATAAAACAGTTTATTTATTTCCATTGAACATAAAGTGAAAATTTAAAAAGAACTTAAGAGTATCTTGAATTAAAACCCAAATAGTTCTGAATGTTTTATCACAAGTCCAGACTTATAAAGTTCCAAATGAATTCTAGTGGTATTCCAGATAAGTTCCAATATTTAATGTGCTGATGTACCTCCAGTCTCAAACTTGGCAATGTGTCAGTGGCCTAAGTTGTGATGAAGTGCTGACAGTCTTTTGATGTGTCACAATAATATAATCAGAAATTGTTCTTGTCTCAATTCACTCTAATTCCAAATGTTCCAGCCCAAGAATATTGTTGATGAGCACTTTGAATAATAATCTGAATAAATAATTCCACCCGAATGAAAATCTGAACACTACAATAAGACTGATTCTGCTTCAAGACGTTAAGGCAAGAATGAGTAATTTCTTAGTTAAACAAGATTATATAAACAGCTAAGACACTAAAATAGAACCAGGATGAGTGTTTATTTGTAGAATATTCGAAGTTGTCAACAAGATAAAGTCTGTTACTAAACTTATAATAAAGAACATGGGAAACATCAGGTAGACCAGGTTATTCCATGGATAAATTCCAGTGTCCTCAGCTGAGATTAAATTAAACATGTATACATTAATAATTATTTGAATATCTAACCCACAATCAAAGAGAAATATCTAGCTGTGTATTATATTGTTTAAAAATCGATGTCCCTGTTGTTTAAAAATCAGTGTTCCTAGCCATGTACACAGTGAACTTGATTTTGGATGAGGTCAAGTACAAAATACAAATGTATATAACATGTAATCATTAAGGAAAGCCAACAAATAATTAAAATTAAATATACATAACACCAAACCAAAAAAGGAGCTATTCAATTTTCAGGTGAACTTGTTTGCAATAACATTCCACATATGTTAAATCAGCTCTAAGCATCTCTTCCTTCCATAATAGGTGTATTAGATGGATGAAATAAAAAAAAAAATGGTGTACGTGTTAAAGCAATGATGTACTTGTTAAAGTACATATTGCACTACTCGCCTCCTATGTTTCATTTTCATTTCTACATCAATGTACCGTTGATGTGAATAGTCGTTTATATACTGTGTATTTGCTTGTGTGTGCATTTGTGTGGGTGTATTTTATATGTATATAATAGAGGGTCTCAAGGTAGTTCTCATTTGTAACTAATTGGAGGGCTTGGATTTTGAGGAGCGTGATTGTGGTCGCGTGCTGTTGCACTCCTTAAATTGCTTCCAGGAGAGTGATCCACTGCTCTCTCCAATCTTATATTTCAAAACAAAGATTTCCAGATTTTTTCTGAGCGAGTTTCTCAGTTTTTGTCCCAGATTTCATGGCAGTTACCTTTCACAAATACTGAGATGTTTACAGATTCTGCCATTTTGATGTATGACATCATGTGCCGTAAATGATTTAGTAAATATATAAGGAGAGTGAACAAGTCTCCTCAACACTACCAAGAGAGCCATTCGCAGCTCTCGTGCATTTTGCATAACAGAAGCCCAGTGATGAAGTTACCCTCTGAAAACAGTCTTTATTGGTGGCGCTCTACAGTTTCATATTTTGCATGGGCCTAGATTTTTAAAGAAATAAAATTTCCCCTTTTTTTCCTTACTGGTTATACTGGCTATTTAATAAAAGACCTTGTACATCTTAGGTATTGTTAAAAGAACTTTTAATTCCTCTTAATTTGGTGTATGATTTATTGGTGTAGTATGGGTTATAGAGTATACAGCTTGGCCTTGCTTCAGATGTGCACCTATCAAAAACTGCTAGCTCAGCTTGATCATTTTCACTTCCTGGAATTATAGGTAAATTGTTAATAAAAAAAATTACAACTTTCTTTCATTTTATATATTTGATCATTCATTGCATTTTCAGAAGCTAATATTGTCAAGTCTGGCAAAATTCATTTTATCTATTTTAATAACTGCTAAAGATAGCGTACTTTAGACTAATTCAGGCTGAATTTTCAAGTACATGGGAGCAGTCATTTTGGTTATCTATGGTTAGATCATTTACAGTTTCTACAAGTACAGTATCCAAAGAAATTTCAGCCACATTACATGAAAGTAACTTGGAGGTATGCCAACATTTTCTCCACTGTGCATGTTGCAAATGCCAAAAATCTTCACCTTACACCTGTCACTCTCGCAGAAGTTCATCATATCTGTAGAGCTTACCCTATTATTATTATTATTATTATTATTATTAAAGCCTATGCCTCTTTTGTATCAAGAACTTTCAGATTTTAAGGGTCCTGTAAGATGCTTCATTAAGGTCCATATTTATTTGTTTCTTTCTTTCTTTAATGAGAATTTTGGATAAAACACAGTCTCGTGATGTCTCATTATAACCCATTACAATTAACCCTGTGTAGTAAAATAATTGGAATAATGGTCCTAGTCACCCCCTGAGGTTCAGGATATAGAACCGTCCTAGCAACCTCGGCAGGTTCAGTATCATCTTAATCCTTGTAACCCCTGCAGGTTCGGGATATAGAATGGACCCAATGTACTCTCCTGAATAACAAAAAAAAAGGCAACTAAAGAGGCAGGAGCCACAGTGGTACAGTAGTTTGAACAGACTCGCAGCTGTAATGGTTCAAGTTCAAATCCTACCATCTGATCAAACATGGTTGGCAACCCAGGTGTGTGCTTGGGAAAGGCACTTTGCTCCAGTTGCCTCTGCACTAAATAGCCTATTTGAGTTGCTGAGCAGTAAGACACCAAACCATGTGAATCATTTATTTTTCTAAGAACATTCCTTTCATGGGAATAGGGGATAAAATCCAGTCACATTTTGCATTTTTATACCTGATCAAAATATACCCAGTAAAATCAAGAACATTCACAGAAGCCTTGCTAATGCTCACAGAGTAGGAGAAATCACTTTATAGGTTTAATATAATACAGTAATATTAATAATAATAATAATAACAATAATAATAATTTTAGTTATAAAAGTGGTAATGATGGTATTAGTAGTGCTGATAGCTTTTGAGGCTACTGCTGTGGTATAGCATAATTTTGTCATGTTTAATATTAATTAGGCAAAGCCTAGGAAAACTGAGTACAGCTTCAGATGTGCATTGACTGAAACATATTTTGTATGTACTGAGTGAGGTCTGAATGCTTCTCAAAATTTAAGTGGAGGAATATGAGGACAGCAACAATATTGTGTGAAGTCATGGAAATGTTTTGCATTGCATCATGTGTGCGTTCATCGCCTTTGCAAAAGTGTTTCTCCATGGCATCAAATATTAATTTCTTAGATGAGTATTGACTATATATTTAAAGTCATTGCATTCCTTGACTTTTAACTCTGCTGGTCATAGACTAGAAGAACCTATGGTATGTTGCCCATTTGTCTGTCAGCACAAATTTATTATGACTTCTCCTAAACTACATGAAACTACACACACACAACCATCCCAAGGTCTAGTTGGGTGTAAATGCAGCTCAGACATCCAATATGGCCATTGCAGTGTCATCTTGAAATTTTTTTTATGGCTAATCTTATTGCATAAATAATCACATGAATGTGGAGTTTTCACTAAAAGACGGCTATGTCCTAAATCCTAAATCAAAATGATGCTGATCTGGCATCCAATATGACTGTAAGAGTATCATAGATGATTTCAACACAGAACAGTTTAAAAGAAATGATCTTATCTTGAATTCCTGAGAATTCTTTTCAAACAGTAGAACATCAGACCCTTCAAGGAACACCTTTCCCATGTTGTTCTGAAACTTATGTTCTCTGTTGAAGTACTCCACAGAGTAAATCGTTAAAGATATAGAAAACTGGAAACAATGGTTTTTCAATGGCCACTAAGCAGATGATGTGTGTTACAGTACAAGTTAACTATTAGACTGAATGAGAACAGTCACTTTTTCGTTCAGATTATGTTTATGACAACGACAAAAAAAAAAACAACAACCCAAAACAAACTGCTACTGGACATTTTTTATTCTAATTTTTCTACATAGGTAACTTGATGCTTGGCCTTTGAATCAGATTTGTAAAGTAGAGGCATGGAATGGTTACTTGTCATTGCAAGCAGTGACATGGAACCAGTGAAGCAGAAAAGTGAAAATTCTGCCCTGCTTTAACATGCATTACATACTGTCATAGGGAGCAATGTTAAATTGTAAAGTTGACAAGTACAGAAACTGGTACTCCATTGCATTTAAAAGAGATAACTCTGCTGGAAATAGATTGGGTAAGAGTTATCCTGTCATGACAGCTACCCTTTCAGTGATGTTTTTTGCATATTTGCAGAATCATAAAAAGTACAAAATATGATTTAGATGCAGGTTAACATAATCTCACATGTTGCCAAGAGACTCATCTTTCTTTTAAAGCTTAATAAGAAACTACAACTCTTACATAAGGTACCTATTGCAGCAAGTTTTTTGTTGTTTATTTCTTAATACAATGTTTCCTAAACATTATGCCACCCCTGGGGCTTGTGCATTTGGTACTAGTATAACTCATCTGATATCCAATATGACTGCCACAGTGGCCATCGTGAAAACCTATTCTTAGATGGAAAGTTGTATTGACAATGGGTTTTCACCGCACAACCTCTTGTGATGTCTAGTTGGGTGTAAATGAAAATGGTGCCCTACAGACATCCAATATGGCTGCCACAAGAAATATACTGAAAATGTCACTAATTCCCCTGAATGGATGGTCACGTTTTGCATGGGTTTTTCGCCACAAGTATTCTCATTGGCATCTAGTCTGTCTTTAATGTCAGTAGTGCTGATCTTACATCCAATCTGGCAACCAAAATGACTAATTGAAAATCTTACCACTCAAGAATATCAACATTCATCAGTTAGAACAGAAGAAAGGGTCTTGCCTTGAATTCTTGAAAATTCAGCCAGTAGAGCATTAGTGTGTTCATGAGACTCTTGTTTATTATAAGTGTATCAAATACTTGGTCCTGAAATCAAGAGTTTGTATAGGGTTTTTGCTACAATTTTGAAGATGAATTACTAGATTGTCTTAATTCATGTAGCTTCACAAAGGCCCTGAATCTAGTATTTACATGTGTGTAGGATAACATATTATGACCCTATTTTGATAATTACTGATTACTAATGGTCAGGCATGATAAGAACTATTTTGAGTTTAAGCTTTTTTTCCTCCAATTACTGACTTATTCACACTGAGACACAAATATTACTGCTTCTTCAGTTCAGTAACATTTACCCATGCATTCATAAATAAACGTGCTGAAGTCATGAATGACATCAACACCACTTTGCTGCTAATGCAAGTTGAGTTTTGCACCTATATAGCAAATTCTTCACCAAAGGGTGCCCTCTGTTTCAGACTTCTGGCTGTTAAAGGGAGGTAAAATAACAAATAATGTGAAGTTTAGATGGTATAGGTACAGTACATACAAGAAATAAAGTGTATGCAAAATTTTAGCACGCATGGGCCTTCCTGAATTTTGTCACCAAACTAAGTACATACTTGTACATAAAATACATTTTTCTGGCAATCAATTTTATTTCTTCTTAAGTGATAGCGTTTATAGTGCCCAGTTCTTTTTGTATGTATGTGTGTAATTTGGATTTTAAAGTAGCTTCAGAAAATTTCAGTCATATCTCTATGATGTCAGCAGTGTGGCAGTTTATAATGATGTCTAGCACAGGGGCATCATGCCAGACATGTAGCATCATGTCCCACCCAGTCACATTATCCTGATACCAGAATGACCAATCCTAACACTAACCTCGTAATGTTGAGCACCTAGCAAAGCAGCTACTAGTACCATTTTTATATTCTTTGGTATGATTCAGCTGAGGTTCGAACCTGTGACCTCCTGCATCCGAGGCAGATGCTCTAACCACATTGGCCACTGGAGTGGTCCTTATTCTTTTTAAGTTATAAATGACATTGTTAGTGCCTTATTTTTCAGTCTTGCTATCTTTTTTTTTTTTTTTTTGATCATTTATACTGTAATTTGTATCCTACAAAACCTTATTAATATGGGTAATATTGAAATGTAATAAATATTAAAGTGCATGTTTAAGAAAGAAATGCATATGCTTATTTTCCACATTGTTAACTTACACAGACTGTTGCTATGTAAGATGTTGTATTATAAATGGGAATGTCAGATAACTGAGTTTAATTCTGAGAGACCCTAAGTAAATTGATAAATTTTTTGGCATGAGATGAAAGGAACAGGTCAAACAAGAACTACTAATTGTGGCAAATCCTTATATTATCATATCCCCCCACCTCTAGAGTGTGACCAAGGGGTCACAATTCAAAAGCAAATACTGTGTGTCCTCCTCCAGTGAATCCATGTATAAAGTTTGGTAAAGAATTATTATACATTCACCATCCTGTGGAGTACTGTACCATGTTATGATGGTGTCTGTTTGGTGCTTTTGTTTTGCAGTGACTTAACTTTTCCATAATGTATTATTACCAGACATGGTGGATCACCCTTGCAATTGACCTTACACAAGATAATAGATTCCCCCTCCTACTGAGATTGTGACCTGATGACCTCTTAACCACTGACATTCTGTGAAGTGGCTTAGACATGGGTCTCTTCTTTGGTGGAGGTCTTGACAGGTTGTGTCTTGTAGTCCCTGTGAGTTGCATCAACTGGTATTGGGTCAGGATATCTCTGTGGGGGCTCTCCATGTGGGAAGTGGTGAAAAGATATATTGATGTTTTATTTGAGTAAATCGTTAAACATATTCATGTAAAAGGAATTCACTTTTAAGATTCTGTTGTTTTAGTATACACCCAGCCTACATCTAAGTGTCTGAAAATAGTCACTTATGTGTCTCAAGGGTTGAGACAATGTTGCAATTTTTTGGGGGACCAACCGTCATTAAAATAAAACTTTTCAAACTTTAAAATGATGCAATATAGGGGTCCACTGTTTTCTATAGAAGGAACAGTACACACAATAAAGTCTGAGGTTGAGTGGTTCCTCATGTATATTCTGCATCCATTTGATTCTACATTGGTTTTTTTATTTTTTAGATTCTGTTTTCTTTTTCTTTTTTTCATTATTGACAGGTCATGCTTTTCTACATACCTTTGTGCAAACAAACGTAATTGCTGTCAATTTTATCCAAGTGATATTGACTGTCCAAATTATAAAGGCCCCATTTCACCATTATGAATATAAAAATTGAAAACCATTGCAAAATTGGTAAATATTTATGATAACTTCATTACAAAACAATCAGATGGTCCAGGAAAATAGTGGACATAAACAATATGGGAGGTGTGTCTGATTGTGCTGACTGATTGGTTAATTGAGTAGCCTGATTGACAATTGGGGTAAAGCAGAAGCTGGTCAGTTTGGTGGTAAAAAGTCAAAGATTATAATCACAGTAATTGAAAGAAGAAAAATGGTTTATGCACAGTAACATTAGTTCTACATCACAGACCCAGACAAAAATTTGTAGATAACTTTCACTGAGGTAAGAAAGAAGTCTATTAATTTTGATCTAAAAAGTCAAAGGTATATAGTGTCACCATGGCTGAGAGCAGACATGATTTCCACATAGTAACTTACCTACCTGGACTAGATTTTGTGACTGGCTTGTACTTGAAGTAAGGAAGAAGCCTATTGATTTGGTAATCAAAAGATCAAAGGCTTAGGTCACTGTGGCTGAGAAATGAAAAATAGTTTCTGCATGAAAGTATTTGATCATGCAGCTTCACCAAAGTGTTGGCATGTGTATGGCTTACACTTTGGGTAGTAAAGAAGCCTATTGAATTGGGGATCAAAAGGTGTCAGTGACTGGGAAAAGAAGAATGGTTTTTGTATAATTTTATTCTAGAAAACATGACCAAGTTAGTGGAGGGCTTGCAGGTAAGGTATGAAAGAGGTGTACAGATTGAGCCAAATGGTCAAAAGTAATTTTCATTATATCTCAAACAAAAAGGGGTTTGGCAGAATAACTTTTGTTACAGAGTAAGTTCCGTGACATGACTTTTTAGATGATTTAGGGTAATCAAGAATCTTATAGATAGTCAGAGGTTTAAGTCACAGTAAATCTAATAAGAAAATAATGGTTTCTGCAAAGGAAGTTTTGTTCAGGACTTCATATCTTGACCAAACTTTGAGATAACCAAGTCAGTTAAATCCTACTAAAGCCTATATAGAAGATGCCATAGATGTTACATTGGATGAGACATAGGTGTTACATTGGATGAGACATAGGTGTTACATTGGATGAGACATGGACATTACATTGGATGAACTATTCATGATAGAAAAAATATTTAAGAGACATTCTTATTTACGAGTGCATTCATGGGGTTATACTTGGTTACCTCCAGAACCTTTTGAAAGCGTGTAAAATCAACCAATATCACTCACAATCTGAGACTCAAGATAACAGTTACATTCTGAAAGCAGGCAAAGAATTACTCAGTAGATGTTTTCAGTACTCTAGTGCCATGGCCTGTGACACTCTTCCATTATCTGTTAAGCCTATGCACAGTTGGCAGGGATTTAAACTTAAATATAGAATGCCAAAAATTTATCATTATTGTTGATATTGTCTTTTTCTTTTTGACTGTCTGTCTGTTCTTTGACTTGTACATTTAAATAGATTGGTATTTTATTATGGTGTTGTCTAATTATTTTATAACTCAAAGTGGCTGTTCATGTACTTACTTGTTAATTATTAGAGGGCCTGACTAGAAACCAATTTAGTTAGTTGAATAGCCCTCTTTAAATAAAGTATTATTATTATTATTAACAGCAGCAGCAATTGGGTAAGTGTATTCTATGTTATTCATGGTACTCTAGTTATTAAATGTCGTTCAAATTTTTTGTATATTTGACCTTTGACCCAAGAGCAGGAGCCCCTAATTATACCCACTTGCTGTTACTGTGCTGCTTTGGTGGTCTAAATGGTTAGAGCATCCACCTTAGATGTGGAAGGTCACCAGTTCGAACCCCGGCTGAGTCATACCAAAGACTATTAAAATGGTACTGACAGCTGCCTCACTAGGCACACAGCATTAAGAGGTTAGTGTTAGGACTGTTCAGTCTGGTGTCGGGAAGACATAATGCTGTATGGTTGCGGCATGATGCCCCAGTGCTGGACATCACTGTAAACTGCCACACTGCAGACATCATAGTGAAAATTGTTAAAGCTACATTAAAAATCCAAATCTCTCCCACACACATGCACTGTCTGTCTGTCTGTCTGTCTCTGTCTCTCTCACTCATAGTTGTCCACCATCTGGGCAACAATGTATCAAGTTTGGTGAAGGTCTACCAAGAAGTTTAGGGTATATGGTTATTGACAGACAGACAGGTAGGCACAGGCTGGCTGGATAGACAGATGGGGTCATCAAAATACAGCCTTGCTAAAACATGGGTATAATAAATGAACATATGGCAATAATGAGATGACACAGTAGATAAGGAAAATGGTACCAGGAAAAATGAGTAACCTGAGCTGAATGTTAGAGATGGCAGAATCGATTGAGTACATTGTCATCAGCAATTAGACAGTAGAAGCATAGTTTTGTGTTGTGCTCAATATGCAGTTTAGTTTTGACTTTTTACAAATTCTGTCTTTATTATTGGTAAATGACTCGTATGACTTTCTCTGCAAATACGACACATAAAAAGTACTAAATTAACATTTTCTTGTGTAACATTTACAATTTTTACTGTATTTTGTGGATGTTACAGAGCATTAAAAGACTTGTGGACAATATATGCTGATGTGAAAACACTTGGACCCATATCCACAAATTCAAAAGCTAAGAAGTTATTTTTTTTCCAAACCATGAAATTAGAATAATAGTGATGAAAGTAAATGAATTCAAAACATCTGTTTAAAAAATTATCAGTGTAGATTAATAAAATTATGCAAGGACAGATTTATTTTTGGTTCACCTCTATCAAGTACAGGAAAGCATCCCTGCAATGGCATTAGAACATCATACACAGGCATGTACAGCCTCACCACCTCAACCATTCTTTCTTTCTAGGTCCTTGGCCAGATTAGGAATGTTTCATAGACCTACAACCCGTGGAGGGACCTACACCCTGGGGAAGGGACTAAGGATGCTAACCCTGTATCCATGCAGATTATTTGTACATTCTTGATTAAGTTTTTACATTAGCCCATGACAACACCTTTCTTGTATCCTGTAGACAAAGTGGTATACCATTAAACATAAGATTTGTGAGGGTGTTTATCTTGAGTACTACACCCTCATCGCAATAGTATGTCACTGTGGCTCATATTTTATGCTTCACTGACTTTGGTTAAATTTTGTACATGTATTTTACATCTATTTCTCAACACTTCCTGCTGGAACATCAAACTAGATGATTAAAGACATCTCTATTAGTATCACACCCTTAATACAGAAGATAACTGGTACCTTCATTTTGTGTTTTATGAGGTAAGGTTTTGTGTTTGGCTGCCCACTTAGGTTTTTGCATTACACATACTGTTTTAGCAGGAATCATGAAACTTAGTGAGGGTATGCATCTTGCTGAGTACTGAATCCTCTTTAAAAAGTAGGTCAGCATCATCTTTTGTTGAGCAGACAGATACAAAAGTAAGATGTGCAGCTCTGCATTGATCATTTTGTTTTCATCCCATTGAGAGTGATGATTTATTTATGTGAAATCAGCTGCTTTATTAACTTGGTCAAGTTATTGAACATAATTTTTCAGAACATGGGTTTTCTGCATGCTGTTTACATACCATCTTTTCTAGAATCATGAAACTTTGTGAGAGGATGCATCTTGACAAGTTTACACCCTCATCGCAAAATTAGGTCATTATGGCCCATAGTTTGTATGACCTTTAAAAATCCTTCAACTTGCAAGATTACCTTAAATTTTTTGAAGTTTCTTTTATCTCCTTGAAATTACTTGAATTTGTTGTAAGGCTTCTTTAATTTAACCAAATTCCTTGAATTTATCTGAGGATATACAAAACATTAAAACTGAATAAAATATCACTTTTTAAATTAATTCAGAAATGTTATTTACATATTTTCCAAAAGTAATTAATAAATAAAGTTGAATAATATTGTGTGGATGGAAAAAACCCACAAATACGGATTGACATTCTTTGCTCTTTTGGCCCAGTTTAATTGACATTTATTTCTAAGACACCGTTCATGCCAGAAGTATGGAGTTGATGATGATATGCTCTCAGTTAGTTCCTTACCTCTACAACAAAATAAGCTCACAGTGACCCATATTTTGCCTTTTCAGGCTTTAGATAGGTTTTTGCCTTTCACTGATGACCACTGGACTTTTAGCATGCTATATACATTCTGTGCTATCTAGAATCATGATACTTGCATTTTATTATGTATTACACCTATATTACCATATGTACTCACTTATAAGTCCAACTACATACTGCACAGACCCAAATCTGCTATTGCATAATGTTCTGGCAGATCTAGGTTTGTGCAATTTGTTATGAGTAATCAGCAGAACAAACAGCATAAGCTCTGATCCGTGGGTGCATTATGCTACATCAGATCAGGATCTTTGTTTTTGGCAGTTTGACTTGACTTATAAGTGAGTACATATGGCATATGAAACAATTTTTGTCACATCCTCCAGCTGTGTCTAGAATTGCAAGGTTTGTGGGTAGGTGGTTAAGTCTTGTCAATAAATAATTCTTGTGTCACCTTTTATAGATTTTGTATCAATTGGTGCAGACTTTAAGTGCTCATTATGACTTACATTGCATTTCTCTGTCTTTTATATACATACAGTAACATAACTTGGTAATTAGCTGTGAAATATATCCAGTGCATTTGTTAAACCTTCCTTGGAGACATCCTAGTTCTGACCATGCCCAAATAATCAATTAGCCATTTTTCCCAGTGGAAGAGATACTTCAGTGCTTACAATTGTGAAGAGTTAGCACCATGAGAGGCCTTCTAATTTTTTATTAGAGAGCATTAGAAGGATATTGATTTGTATATATGGATATTATGGAAAGCTTAGGTTTGAAATTTATCAGATTATTACTTTACAAATGAAGTCATTTATTGCTGTTGATGGGTTTATTTGGTGCAGTGATATTTTCCCTTTAATTTTTTGGATTTCAGACCAATTAAATATCTTTGATAGGTAAGAAATCATTGAGTTACTTTGCTTACAAAGCAGCTTGAAAAGTACAGAAAAGATTTTGGATGCGGGATTTATTTCCTGCAAATATCAGATCATTTGGTTGGGTGTTTTATATCACAACACAGGTAGGTTATTTAGTGCAGAGGCAGCAGGAGTCAGTGCCTTGCCCAAGGACACACCATAGTTGCCAAATTGGATAGATCTAACGGTAGGAATCAAACCTGCAACTGTTTGGTTGCAAATCTGGCATGCTAACCAGTAACCACTGAGCCACCATGACTTCTGCCTCCATAAGTTGCCTCATTTGCAACATAATGGAGGGTACATCCAGCCTGTTCTAAAGCCAACAGGGGGTCAGCCTCTTTGAGATTAATACAGCTGTAATTATATAGATTATTTTATCACATGGAAAGTATCACTATTCCAGTGACATTTGTATTTGACATTAAACATTTTGCATTTTTCTTAATGTATTTATTTTGAGCTCATAATACCAGAGATATTTTTAGGGGTCCCTCAGGATTGATAATGGGCCCCAATCCCAATGAAAAGCAAATCAAAATCATGCTGAATTTCCATTTTTATCAATTTATTTCAGGAAGGTTTGTTCTCAAAATATGTTAAGAGTTTTTTGCCCATAACGATGGGACTAGGCTTAAATCCCTGCACATTTATTTAAAGACTTTGCTGTTATCTTATAAAACCAGAGATATGTATACATGCATCATAAGTCAGTTTAGTAGGTAGAATGTTAGATTCATGATCCAAATGTTTTGGGTTGGATACAAACCCAGACCAACCCATGTCAGCCCATGTTTGCTGCCTCCATGCATTCTTCAGAAAGGCACTTAAGGTCCCATCACTTTAGCATGTGTTGATAGTGCCATTTTAGTGCCATTAAAATGCAGTAAATGTGACATCCGCTGTAAATGGGACATAACCTCTAAATGAGACATACCCTGTAGCCCCTGGTAATCATTTTCCAACAGTTGTGATGGACATCTGGTATCGACTAGGTTTGTCCTGTTCCATATCAGGACAGTTTGAAAGACTGAAACTACCCCAGTTTTGTAGATGTTAATAATAGTTACAGAGGAATATTATTCCAACAAATATACATAGTTTTAAAAGTCATTTTTTTGTGGCAGCGTTTAAAACACACTGTTGTCACAGACCATCTTTAAATGTCTCATTGTCTGCATTCAGTTTGAAAGTTATTAATTGGAAGCAGGGCACTGCAGAAAGTGTATTGATATGAGATCCTGTTTCTGAATATTCTTATGAGTGTGTTTACACTGAGTCTACAAAATCTTTGTTGAACAAAGGATTTCCTAGAATCTAGGAAAGATTTTGTAGACTCAGTGTAAACACACTCATAAGAATATTCAGAAACAGGATATCATATCCATACACTTCCTGCAGTGCCCTGCTTCCTATTAATAACTTTCTTGCACTATAAAAAGTAGTTCCCATAATTCAATATGTGTTTGTCAAAGGTATGTACTCACAAATGCAATACTTTATATAGTCGGTTATAAATCCAGTTGCATACCACACAGACCCAGATCTGCCTTTGCATAATGCATTAGTAGATCTTGGTCTGTGCAGTTTCTTAGGAGTATTAGGAGTAAGCAGTTAAACAAACAACATAGACACTGATCTGTAGGTGCATTATGCTATGGCAGATCAGGATCTTTGTTGTTTGCAGTTTGCCTGAACTTATAAGCGAGTATATGCGGTATACTCTTTACAGTATAGTAATTAAAAAATCTTTTTATCTTTCATAAGTATGCGACATCAGCAGATCTCTCACATCTCGTGAGGCTCGCAAATATCAAATATACACTTGTGGCCAGGTAGCTTCCTGATACTAATAAAGCATTTGTATCAAATTTCATTAAGAGCCTGGATAAAACTAAGACAGCAGATTGCTTTGCACCATTGAAGTTCCTGGTATAATCATGGTGTTTAACTTGCTTTGCACAGCTAGAGTTTCTGGTATGATGATGATTTTTATTAGGTTCTTGTTGGAAATGTCACCTGTGCAGGTTTCCTGAAGTGGTTCTTTGGTTTCTTCCGTCTAAAACACCACAAAACATTAACACGCAAGCCATCAAAACTACTTCTAGTAAAACCTGTCTTCAGAGACCACTCTTTTGGTAGACCATAACTCATAAAATACTATTATCCTAGTATGGATTAACATTGTTATTGTTTCACTTGAGTGATCATGTACAACATAGAGATCACGTTTGCTATGGCAGTGATGGCAGCTTCAGCATGAATGATGTTTAAGTTTTGCATTAGAGTTTTTGAAAGCCAACCATCTTCTGCACCAGTTGCTGCATTCAAGTAAAACTTGGATAATACCACTGTAGGTCTAACATGCCATATGTTAGGAGTTAGTGTACGTTTCTTACCTGCTTAAACAGTGTTAAAGTTGTTGCTGAAATTTTTTCAAAATCACATATTTTGTACATCATTGGCTGCATTCAGTTGAAACTTTTGATAATATTACTGTTAATCAAAGTCTAAAGTTTATATACTTATATGTCAGTAGTTCCTGTCTTGTCTTGCTTACTTAAGTGGAAAGCTTGGTTCTTCAAAATGAATAATCTTAAGGTTGTGTATTCAGGTTTTTCAAGGTCATATAATAACATTTTGGTAAAGTTTATATGCTGATCTGCTTGGAGTTCTTGTTCTACCTGTCGCGTCTATTAAGAAAACGTGTTTCATTGTTGCAAACAGTGTTAAATTTCTGTGTTAAAAGCTTTGACAGTCAAATATCTTCAACATCAACAGCTGTATTAAAAAGAAACGTTAGGATAATATTGCTGTACGTCAAAGGGCTGTACAAAAATGTCACTGAATTAAATGTCTTAGCGTTAAAATGATTCAACCTAAGTATAAAGAAAATCCATCAAAGTGTTCATGAAATTTAAGCAAATGAAACAGGAATACCATGAACATTAGTTACTGTCTTGCCTGTCGCACATGCTTAAGCCTCCTGGTAAATAATGTTAAAGTTTGTGCTATTTACTATTTACAGAGTCTTATACATTTATTGCTGCTTTCCACTGAAACATTATAGTGTAATAAAGTAGTGTATAAAAGGCTGATATGAACGCGTTTCCATCAGCGCCCATACCACCCATAAATACAGCCATTATTTTAGCATTTTAAGGCTTCTATCTGAGGCCAAATCTTGCCCCACTCCGACCTCGACTAGGAAAAAAATCAGCGCTCGAACGTCAATTTTATCGGTTTCCATAACGATTTAAAAAAGCAGCAGCAAGGCACAGTGAGGTTAGATTTTATTTTTGTCAGCAAAACTATTCAACAAAGGCTCGAATGAACGTTCCAGAGCTTCCATCAAAACAAGGTTATGAGCACGTTTCCATAAAAAAGCAAAGGTCCGAATGGATGTTTTGAAAGCTTCTCTCATGAAAAAGAAAAATATTAAAAAATACTATGGATGATTACGGAAAAAACACCATGACGTATTGCTCGGAAAATTTATCAGACATTCAACCGTATAAATCCAGCAAAACATATACGTCACGCGGAGAAAAAAATACCTTACTATGTGCGTGAAAGTGTATGCGTTTAACGTCGTTGACAATCATGGTCGGCTTTCCATTGGTGACATTTGCATCACTTGGCCTTAAAGTGTCCCCGAAGAAAATTGGTGCGCACGATTATATTTCAAAATCGGATGGCTCAATTTGGATTTGTTACAAAGTAAAAACCGACAAAGACGAGCAAATATTACAACGTTGGGTGAAAGATCCCATAACAGATGTTTATACGCGCTTGATAAACAATCTACCGGAAGAAAAGCGAGCAGAATTACTTGCCAAGTTAACACGCTAGAGTATTTCATCGAGTGTATAGATCTGAAATCGGAAACCTGGAAGCAAATGGGGATCAGCAGTTTTTCAACGGAAACAACATAAATTCTGAAATAAAGATATTTTTCATTGGTTTTTTCTGTTGGAATGACATACATTTCTTCTGCGACGATATCAGGTTTGTCATCGTATACAAGGTTACCCATTGTCTCCTATTATTGCTGCCTTCAAGCCGGCAGCTGTTAATTTTTTCAGTTTCGGATCGAAAATAAAATTTCCAAATAGCAACTGAAAAAGGGCATTTTATAGCCAACCAAAAATCTTCATATTCACCATCCGTTTTCCAGAAATTTACATCCAAACCGGAGAATGCGTAGTAAGGAGCATTGTCAGGCAAAAACGATGACGCATGTGCGTAAAACCCACCGTAGCCTTGCTGGGGAAGCAATGGAATGAGACCAACATTGTTTTTAACTTGTATTTTGTCAACGTAAGCTTTATTGGTTGGATCAGCGGAGTTCACTGTAATATATGTTGTCATTATTTTGTTGCTTTTCATGTTGATATTTCCTGACATTGCACCGCCAGATCGCCTAAGATACGGGGCAAGTTCTTCTCAGAGTTGTGCGTGACTGACCGCACCCGACTCATCCGACAGTGGCGTTTTAGGTAAACCAGTTATTTTTGAATTGGACATGATCAAATCTCCTGTCATGGTGTCTCTGGATTTTTTTAAAAAGTGCGATACATCCACAGACCCCGTCAACGTACCAAATTTTGTAACGAAGCTCATTTTTTATTTATGACTTGATATTTTGTAATGCCCCAGCGTTAAAATGCTAATGCCATTGGAACAGTATCGCTTATCATCAAAATTGGTCAAACAGTGTTTCTCAACAACATCAGTAAATATTTCATGGCAATAAGATCTTATCGTGGACATCGTTGATGTGTGTTTTATATTATTTTTCAACACCGCAAAGTAATCGTTGTGGCAAATGCTGGTTTTAACAACAGAATTTTTAACCCCTTTTAATTTTTTTGTTTCTTTTCCGGAAGCTGTTACGAGTGAATACATCTTGCTTCGGAGTCCAACAAATTCCGTTACCACATTGAAGTTAAATTAGTCTTTCATCAACCCCAACACCTTTTTGTTGGTGGCGTCATGAAACGGATTATCTTTAGCAACATCGGATCAATCAGATTCGTCGCAGTGATCATAAACATCTTGATAAGCATCATCTGAAAATATCTCATACACGAGCGAGTCGGTATCCGTAAACAACAAGTTGGATTCAGGCCAAATTTGCTTGGCAAAACGGTAGTGAAAATCAAACATGAGCCACTTGGAAATCTCCAACACAGACGCGCCAATGAATATCGGTTTATTGAGCACCAAGTTTGTTTTTCGTTTTAATACCATCGTTAGATGATCGCAGATAGACATTGCGCCAGCAAGGTTTTCTGCAGCAACAAGTTTTGAACAGCGTTTGATGTCGTTTACAAGTTCAGTATCGACGCGATTACGAATGTTTTCCATGGTCTTGCCGAACACGGAATTGTTCATCAACTTGAAAAAGTCTTTTTCGAAGTCTGTCGTCGCCAAAGTTCTACTGTCGTTGTTAAACTTGATATAGTCCGCCATCCAATGACGCTGTCTAATTTTCAACACGTGGTGAATTTTTGTAACGATTAGCCCAGCATCCACCGCTTGTTTTAAGTTTCTGTAATGGCAGACGTAATTTCGTTTGTTTAACAAATTTGGAACAAGTTTCTCAACGGAGCATGGTCTACCTTGTTGATGTTGCAACTGCTCGGCAGATAACAATGAATCTGGAATAATCATCTTTTCTGCTAGCAACGGGTAATCGTTGTGCTGATCATGTAACGAAGTGGGATAATCCACATCCACTTCCACAAAATAGGAATAATCGGCCTCGGAAAGATCTTTTTTGAAATGATTTGTGTCCGACAGAAAGTTATCTGGTTGAATCCAATTGTCACGCATACGGCATCAACTGTGACATTGCCCAACTGTATAAACCATTTTTATCAAGATAAAGTATGAACAACAATTTCTCATCCGGATTAAAATCTGTCATAAACTCGTGAAGAGTTTTATTCGTCGCTGAACAATTGCGACATCACCAACGACGAGTACAAACATGCCGTTGATGTCTGGAATGCATTTGATTGTAACACACCCGGTGATTATTTAGATTTGTACTTGATTCAAGACGTGTTGTTGCTCGACGATATTTTCAGCGGTTTTCGCCGAACCAGCATCAGTAAATATAAACTTGATCTGGCTTGGTATTTCTTGAGTCCGGGGTTATCATGGGATGCTTTATTTAAGTTGACTGGGGTTAATATCGAACTTATCACAGAAGGTAACATTGATAAGTATCACTTTATCGAGAAAAGTATCAGAGGCGGGATCAGCGTCATCTCAAAGAAATACGCACACACCAACAACAAGTATATGACAGATTTTAATCCGGATGAGAAGTCGTCGTTCATACTTTATCTTGATAAAAATGGTTTATACAGTCGGGCAATGTCACAGTCGATGCTGTATGCGTGTGACAATTGGATTCAACCAGATAACTTTCTGTCGGACACAAATCATTTCAAAAAGATCTTTCCGAGGCCAATTATCCCTATTTTGTGGAAGTGGAAGTGGATTATCCCGCTTCGTTACATGATCAGCACAACGATTACCCGTTGCTAGCAGAAAAGATGATTATTCCAGATTCGTTGTTATCTGCCGAGCAGTTGCAACATCAACACGGTAGACCATGCTCCGTTGAGAAACTTGTTCCAAATTTGTTAAACGAAATTACGTCTGCCATTACAGAAACTTAAAACAAGCGGTGGATGCTGGGCTAATCGTTACAAAAATTCACCGTGTGTTGAAAATCAAACAGCGTCATTAGATGGTGGACTATATGAAGTTTAACAACGACAGTAGAACTTTGGCGACGACAGACTTCGAAAAAGACTTTTTCAAGTTGATGAACAATTCCGTGTTCGGCAAGACCATGGAAAACATTCGTAATCGCGTCAATGCTGAACTTGTAAACGTCGTCAAACGCTGTTCAAAACTTGTTGCTGCAGAAAACCTTGCTGGTGCGATGTCTATCTGCGATCATCTAACAGTGGTATTAAAGCGAGAAACAAACTTGGTGCTCAATAAACCGATATTCATTGGCGCGTCTGTGTTGGAGATTTCCAAGTGGCTCATGTTTGATTTTCACTACCGTTTTGCCAAGCAAATTTGATCTGAATCCAACTTGTTGTTTATGGATACCGACTCGCTCGTGTACGAGATATTTTCAGATGATGCTTATCAAGATGTTTATGATCACTGCGACGAATTTGATTGATCCGATGTTGCTAAGGATAGTCTGTTTCATGACGCCACCAACAAAAAGGTGTTGGGGTTGATGAAAGACTAATTTAACTTCAACGTGGTAACGGAATTTGTTGGACTCTGAAGCAAGATGTATTCACTCGTAACAGCTTCCGGAAAAGAAACAAAAAAATTAAAAGGGGTTAAAAATTCTGTTGTTAAAACCAGCATTTGCCACAACGATTACTTTGCTGTGTTGAAAAATAATATAAAATACACATCAACGATGTCCACGATAAGATCTTATTGACATGAAATATTTACTGATGTTGTTGAGAAACACTGTTTAACCAATTTTGATGATAAACGATACTGTTCTGATGGCATTAACACTTTAACGCTGGGGCATTACAAAATATCAAGTCATAAATAAAAAATGAGCTTCGTTACAAAATTTGGTATGTTGACGGGGTCTGTGGATGTATCGTACTTTTTAAAAAAATCCAGAGACACCATGACAGGAGATTTGATCATGTCCAATTCAAAAATAACCGGTTTACCTAAAACGCCACTGTCGGATGAGTCGGATGCGGTCAGTCACGCACAACTCTGAGAAGAACTTGCCCCGTATCTTAGGCGATCTGGCGGTACAGTGTCAGGAAATATCAACATGAAAAGCAACAATATAATGACAACATATATTCCAGTGAACCCCGCTGATCCAACCAATAAAGCTTACGTTGACAAAATACAAGTTAAAAACAATGTTGGTCTTATTCCATCGCTTCCCCAGCAAGGCTACGGTGGGTTTTACGCACATGCGTCATCGTTTTTGCCTGACAATGCTCCTTACTACGCATTCTCCGGTTCGGATGTAAATTTCTGGAAAACGGATGGTGAATATGAAGATTTTTGGTTGGCTATAAAATGCCCTTTTTCAGTTGCTATTTGGAAATTTTATTTTCGATCCGAAACTGAAAAAATTAACAGCTGCCGGCTTGAAGGCAGCAATAATAGGAGACAATGGGTAACCTTGTATACGATGACAAACCTGATATCGTCGCAGAAGAAATGTATGTCATTCCAACAGAAAAAAACCAATGAAAAATATCTTTATTTCAGAATTTATGTTGTTTCCGTTGAAAAACTGCTGACCCCCATTTGCTTCCAGGTTTCCGATTTCAGATCTATACACTCAATGAAATACTCTAGCGTGTTAACTTGGCAAGTAATTCTGCTCGCTTTTCTTCCGGTAGATTGTTTATCAAGCACGTATAAACATCTGTTATGGGATCTTTGACCCAACGTTGTAATATTTGCTCGTCTTTGTCGGTTTTTACTTTATAACAAATCCAAATTGAGCCATCCGATTTTGAAATATAATCGTGCGCACCAATTTTCTTCGGGGACACTTTAAGGCCAAGTGATGCAAATGTCACCAATGGAAAGCCGACCATGATTGTCAACGACGTTAAACGCATACACTTTCACGCACGTAGTAGGGTATTTTTCTCCGCGCGACGTATATGTTTTGCTGGATTTATACGGTTGAATGTCTGATAAATTTTCCGAGCAATACATCATGGTGTTTTTTCCGTAATCATCCATAGTATTTTTTAATATTTTTCTTTTTCATGATAGAAGCTTTCAAAACATCCATTCAGACCTTTGCTTTTTTATGGAAACGTGCTCATAACCTTGTTTTGATGGAAGCTCCGGAACATTCATTCGAGCCTTTGTTGAATAGTTTTGCTGACAAAAATAAAATCTAACCTCACTGTGCCTTGCTGCTGCTTTTTTAAATCGTTATGGAAACCGAAAAAATTGACGTTCGAGCGCTGATTTTTTTCTTCGTCGAGGTCGGGGGTGGAGTGGGGAAAGTTTTGGCCTCGAATAGAAGCCTTAAAACGCTAAAATAATTGCTGTATTTATGTTTGGTATGGGCGTTGATGGAAACTCGCTCATATTGGCCTTTCTTAAACTACTAATAAAATGCATTAAATACACTGATCTGCTTTGAGTTCCTGTCCTGCCTGTCTCTTTTTGGTAAGAAAGCAGTTTTCGTTGTTGCAAACCCAGTTTAAATTTGTATTAAAAGTTTTGAAAGCAACATTTCTTCAGTGTCAGTTGCTGTATTCAGCAGAAACATCAATAAAAAAATTGCTGTAGGTCTAAACTGTTTATGGTGATACGTGAAGAATTTGTGTTGTGCCAGACTCACCTGCTTAATGCACTTTATTCTTGAACACTGGTCTCTATAGAACACATACATAATAAGTTCTGTGACTTCAAATGGGATTCCACCTGTATTGAGAGACCACTTTGTTTTGGCAGAAGAGTTGTCTCTTGAGAGAATTCATTGTATATAAGTTATAAGAACTTGTTTTACAGCCGACATAAAATAAAAATGTATATTTACAGCAATTTGCTAATCTTTCAGTCAGAGTCCAAACTCTTCAGCCCTTCCATGGAGAAGACATCCACCAGTGTCACTTCATCACCCACCAACAATTCCATTAATGCTGCTTCAAGTAAACTGTCCAAACGTGAGTCACTTAAGGTAAGTACTTGAAACTGCAACATTTTACAAGCAAAATGTTTTTTAATATAAGAGCTGCATGAAATGTTCTCCTCCCAAGTCCATCATTTCAGGCACTTTGCTTGATTTGCCTTTGTGTGATATAACATTTATAAGCCTCTGATACATATCTGGTGTTGCTGCTTGATTTTCATAGATACACATCTTGTATCACTGCTTGATTTCCACTTATACATACATGGTATCACTGCTTGATTTCCACTTATACATACATGGTATCACTGCTTGATTTCCACTTATACATACATGGTATCACTGCTTGATTTCCACTTATACATACATGGTATGACTGCTTGATTTCCACAGATGCACATCTAATATCATTGCTTGATTTCCACAGATACACATCTGGTATCACTGAATGACTTCCACAGATACACAGCTGGTATCTCTGCTTGATTTCCATAGATACATACAGTAGTCCCCCTCTTATCAGGCCACCCCTTCTGCACCGGGAAAGTGGCATTATAAGACGGGTGGCCTTTCCAGAGGGGGACAAATTTTTTGTGAGAAGTATATGTAATGTACGTAATAAGAAAGCTACATTCTTCAAAGCATTTAATATCTTCATTTAATATCTTCGTTTAAAAATAACATTGATTATTAAAAGGTTCTTCTTCATATAATAATAGACTTATTTCAACTGAATATGCATTAATAGTTCTTATTTTTTGCATAAGCGTGTTATGCGAGCGTGTGTTGTTGTTATGCACATTGCAGAACCATTCAAGAACGTCATTTAGATCTTGGTACATACATAATTCTCTTTCCATTTGCTCCATTTTCCCACTGCTGCTGAATAACCTCCTTATCGGTTACGATGTTGTTTATTCGAGTCTTTTCAACATAAAATTGTTTTATTCAAGTCTTTTCTACCTAAAATTGTTGGGCAAGTCCCCCCTCCCCACCGCACCCGATGTCATAGAGTAGGTTAACCGACTTTTTTCTAAAATAATCGTCTCCGTTTACGTGATGACATGTTAATGTTTGGTAATGATTTATTCGGATGTTGTTAACTGTATGCGATTTAATTATGCAGACGAAACTTTTGTAGAGTGGACGAAATGCCTTCTTCATAAAGGAAGTGATAAATGTGTTGTCACGTGATTTTTCAGTCTTTGTCTGATATCCTGTTTTGTTCAAGGTTAATTTCTCTGTGTGTGCCTGTGTCTGCACAAAATCTATTTTTAGCCTGTGCTGACCCTGTTATGATCTTGACAATTATGTCTGGTTGTAGTCATCAATGTTGCCAACTACAAGACTGATAAAACAATTTTTCTGCATTTAAACAAAATGCTGTGTGATTTTAAAGGCAGCGATCTTGTCACGTGATTCATTAGTCACAGTCGGGTACCCTATTGTTTTTACATTTCTTTACACTAAGAGAGAGAAGCCAATATGGTTTCAATATGTACGCAGATTTAACCTGAACAATAGCACCTTGCGGCCGTTAGGATTTGTGAACTTTGCAATTATTTTCAGTAGTAATAGCCACTAATTATGAAAGTGAACAAGCTCAACATCTTACTAAGGGAAACCAGGAAGGCTATCAAACCATTTTCCCGCTGACTTGTGTATTGTACATCAATACCGCCACTTCTCAGCTGTTACTACTGTTCAGTAATTGTAATCTTAACGATTATCAGAGTGACTAAACCGGACATCTCATGATAACACAGCAGTAAGGCTAATCAGATTACGTGTACTTACCTTTTTGTATAAAATGAAATTTGAGTCTTACTTGGCTTTATGGGATAAATGTGGCTTCTCGTGAGGGGTAAATGATGTAATATTAACCTTGGTACTTTAGTCAACACTTCTATCAGTAATGAAAATCTGACATCGGGAAACAGAAATCGGATTACTTAACACATGTTATGAATAAAATACTGGTTCTGGATACATATTACAAACTGAAATGCGGCCGCTTGTGAGGGGTAAATTTTATATTTTTGCACTAATTTGCTGGCCGCTGGTTGCGTTAGTGGGGTGGTCTTTCATGAGGGGTACTTTTGACCACAAACTCGTTGGTGTCGACGGATTCTGGCCGTAAGGAGCGGGTGGCCACCGGTCAGGGGGGCCATTCAAGAGGGGGATCACTGCCTGATTTCCACAGATACACATCTGATATCACTGCCTGATCTCAGCAGACACATATCTGGTATTACTGCCAGATTTCCACAGATACACATCTGGTATCTCTACCTGATTTCCACAGATACACATCTGATATCTCTACCTGTTTTCCTCAGATACATATCTGGTATTGCTGCCTGATTTCCAGAGACAGATCTATTATCATATTTTACCCACCACTGATATAAGTTGGTATTTTATCAAGCTCACACTAGTGGGAAGCAAGACATAGTAGTGACTTTTATAATGTGAGTGTTGTCATCATTGTCATTATCATCACCAGTTTGTTAAGGTTCTGGTTAAAAATTTGCATATATTTCCTAAGCTGTGTGATAGAATCTCAACATACTTGACATGAGTAATTGCAGAGCTAAGACAATTCCTTTTACGGCATGCAGACTTACCTCTTTTACCAAGGAGTCCAAGTTACAGTTGTAAAAATTTGCTTTAAGTGTTTTTGTTAAAGTATTTTCATTTGCATATGTTGCCAGTTCCACTTAGAATGAATCATTATGATTCTAAGACAATTCATTCGGTGATTTGTGCACTTACTGCATTGACCTTGGTTCAAAGTCAAGATCATAAATTGCATTCAGGTTTTTGTTAAAGTTTTTATGCACCTGGCACAAAGATGGAGCATATAATTTTATAATATCCATCCACCCATTTTCTGTCCATTTAATGTTCCCCATTATGTTTCCACACAATAACTTGGGTTCTCCACCATGTACCATTATCCAGGTCTGTACGTTGGTTGTAATTGGTGTAAGGAGGAAACCTATCAATTTGGAGGTGTGAAGGTCAAAGATTAAGATCACTGTGATTAAAAATGATCTCTGCACAAAAATATTAGTTTTACAGCTCACTGCATTTAGGGTAATGGGACAGTCTATTGATTTTAGGGTCAAACTGATAAAGGCCAAGGTGAGTGTTACTGAAAGAAGAAAACTTGTTTCTGTACAATAATATTAGTTCTACATCATGGACTTAGACAGCATTCACTTTGAATGAAGTTAGAAGCATATTGATTTGGGGGTCAAACATCAAAGGTTTATGCTATGATTGAAATAAAAAGTTACTGCACAAAATTGTCAGCTCTCAGTCTTGTACCTTTGCCAAAATTTTTGATTGGCTTACACTTTTTGCTGGAAAGAAGCCAGTTGAATTTTAGGTCAAAGGTGAATGTCACTTTGGATGAAAGAAGAATAATAGTTTTTGCATAATAACTTTACTTCTAGATCTAATATCTTGGCCAGAGTTTGTTGATGGATTGCACCTAAGAAAGAATTCTGTTGATTTTGGGATCAAATGGTCAAAAGACAAAGCCAGTTGATTTTTTAATCAAATGGTCAAAAGTCAAGGTTATTGTGACTCAAACTAAAATTTTTGTTTTTAAATAAGTTCCTTGACCATGGGCTATGTAGATGACTTGCACTTAGAATAAAAGAGGAACCTTTAGATTTTGGTGTTAAAAGTCAAAGGTCAAGGTCACGATAAATACGATAAGAAAATATTGTTATGTGTTGGCTCATACAGAAGTAACAAAAGAAAAGAGTGAAGTCAACAAGCTTTTTAAGTTTAACAAAATAATTTATTTCCCTAGAAAACAAGGTAAAAATATGGAATAGGACTTAGGGTTTGTGAATCTAATCCAAAAATTAATCCTAGAATTCAAAAATATAAGTCCTGTCACTAAAAAGTTCTAATTGAATCCAAGTTCGAATCTCAAAGTTCCAATATGGAAGGCAATGACGTCAGATGAGGTCGTTGTACTGATGTCAACAGTTCCTCGTTGAATCACAATTTATAATGTTCCAGTTTAGAGTTCCAGAATAAATTTCCACTAAATGTCTTTGTCCAAGAATTTTTATAAAGAAGAGCACTTGTATCTTTTCCAGAGAATATAAATTATTAAATCCCCCAAAAAACAGAAGTCTAAATCAAACTGGCTTCAACATATAAAAAACACCTTGAGCTCTAAAGGTGTAGAATGCGACTGACTATAATTCACTGAGATATGAGTATTAAACCCAACTAAAACATCATTTCAAACCTGTGTGATGGGTCACGTGATCACTCACTACAAGTCAATTTGGACGTAGGCTAGAATAGCCCTATCTAAGAATCAGATTCCCACACTGGAAATGAAGTTAAAAATAAAACTGTATACAACAGAGCTAACACGTAGGCTGAACATGACCTTGGTAATAACCAATCATTTTCACGTAGTGTTTACAAAATCGGAACCAAGGTCAAGAACTAGGTCAGCTAAAATTATAATGTAGCAATCTACTATGTTTTAATCAGGCTAAAAGAACTGAACTAAATTTACTGGAAAAAATGTCAAATCCAGTAAAAATTATTATCCTTACAATAAAATGTAATGAAACAAAAACAAAATAAAATGAAATTCAACACCAACACACAAGTAATTTAATTACATATATGTAACAATATTGATTTCTTACGTGATGTTTAGTTCAAGAAATATTTTGGTAATCTTAACTGAATTAGGGAAATTTAGGTTATTATGAATAACAAAGGGATTGATTTGATAATATGTGACCTCTCTGCATATAGGTCCTTTTGAATAGGAATAACAATTATTTATTTTGATTTAATTAAGAAATGGTTGACAAAGCAGATGCAGACAGTATTATTTTTGACCTTTATTTTCTTCTTGAGCATGATCTGTTGTCACTTACAAAATTCAGGATTTGAAGCAGAGTTGTGTAGATTTCCTAGCAAGCTACCATTCATGATAAACCGTAACAATATCCCAGAAACCCAAATTGTCTGAAATCAGGTCATTTGGAAAAGATTAGAGACTTACAGATCTTAGCAAAAAGTATGTGTATTTGCATTGATATATGTAGAAATACACTATTTAATCTTGGGTGCCAGAATATTCCATATTTTCAACATTATTTTCATATTTGAAATGTTTTCAAGTTAGTTCCTTTCTTTTGTTTATTGTGGAACAAAACAGTTACATAGTGTATAGATGGTTAAAAAGTTATTTTAAAAAAGGTTTACATATTTTTGTTTTTATCTTGTATTGAAAATCAAGACCTTTGCAAGATTTATTTAAGTTTACTTTTATATTTCCTATTTATGGGCATATATGAGCCAGTGTTCTTTGGTCTTTGTTCCTTTTTTTTTTTAACATCTACCAAACTGATAAGAATGATAAATATGAATCATTTTATAAATGACTCTGTATAAGCATTATTACTTGGAGCACTCTTAGAAGATAATGTGTTTGCTTTGCAGTTCATTGGCTCAAATACACACAAAAATTTGTATTTATATGTATATATACACATCTACATTCCAAAATAATACTGGTTATCTCCCATGACAAAATTAAATCTTCATGATCACTTGGTTTGCTGTTTTACATTTTTCTTTGTTGTTATTTTTTATATGCTCAAATTTTGGCAGACTTGGTTATGCTATATGCCATGACCAGAAAGAAGCCTGTTGACTTTGGGGGCCAAAAGGAACAAGGTTATGGTCACATGTAGGGTATTAAAAAAACCCTATAAATTCTGGGCTCTAGAGGTCTTAGGTCATGGTCATAGTAAGTCTTGGAAGAAAATGTTTTTTCAAAAGTAGGTTTAGTTCAGGACTGCATACCTGGACCAGTGGTCATTGAAACCCATTGATCAATAATCTCCTGAATCAACAATGCCCTAATAGTGCTTACAAAGAAGATTATTAAAAACATTGCTGTATCCTGTATCTGCCAGTTTGACTATAATGAGGACTACTGAGAATCACAGGTTTGGGGTTATGCTTAATTCTCCCCCCTTGCAGAGAGAATTAACAAGGGTTTTGGAAATTTCTTACAAATTGTCAGGACCACTTCAGTGGACTAAGTGGTTAGAGCATCCTCCTTGGATGTGGGACAGTCGCAAGTTTGAACCCCAGCTAAGTCATAGCAGAGACTTATAAAATTAGTGCTAGCAGCTGCCTCTCTGGGCACTCAGCATTAAGAGGTTAGTGTTAGGACTGGTCGGCCTGGTGTCACGATAATGTGACTGATGGGACATGATGCTAGATGTCTGCAGCATGATGCCCCAGCCAGTGCTAGACATTACAAAAAACTGCCACTCTGCAGACATTGTAGTGATATGACTGGAAAATTGTTAAAGCTGTGTTAAAAATCAAAATCACACACACACACACACACACACACACACACACACACACACACACACATTGTCAAGGAATGGCTTGTTTTGTAATTGATGCACAGTATTGATGTACAAATGATCAAATATGCAGGGAATATTCAAATTTGGTGACATCATCAAAATTCACCCATTAAAACAGAATTTTAAAGTGATTTTAGAATATGGAATCAAAAAGTAAAAAAACATGTTTGAAATCAGCAAAATAATACTACACCTTGGGGATTAAATTGAATAATATGTAATTTTTGAAGCAGAAGCTAAAGAAAAATGCACCATAGTAATATATGAAGTAACACTCCAAGTAGACGGAATAATTAATAAGATTGACCTGGAAGAAAATAAAGCAATGCAGTGAATTTTGCTCTATGTTATGTCCAGACACTTGACTCTTTTGCCAAATAAACTAAAACCATTCAGTGTCCTATAATGGTATTGCGATAGTAAAATATCACAAATATTTATTATTTTAATGTGTTTACAGTATTTTCTTACATTAAATATATTAAACACCATTAATCACAAATTATTTAAAGTTACTATTGTATATTGTAAATTTAATTACCTTCTTTAATCCAAATATCTGGACCTTCCAGTTTTCCTGATGCTTAGCCCTATACATTTTCCATCCAAAACACAAAGAATTAAAAATTCAGCAAACAAATTCCAGATTTTCAGAAAGTTTTGTGACCAGTTTGCATTTCATTTGATTCATAGGTGACATTGTTAGACATCATGCTCATCAAGATGCTTACTATTTCTTCCAGTATTTTTAAGTACCTACTGGATATTGAGTATAAAGCATGCATGAGTAATAATGGATATCTTGGTGTATTGTTTGAAAATCATGGTTCAGATTTACTGCAAGTTATAACTGACACATATTATGTAAGTAATTATATATAATAGAGTCTGCATCTAACTTCCATATAGCATTGTGTTGTTGATTAATACTGACAATGGCTTATCTCCAAAGAATTAAAATTAGGTCATGCAACAAGGGGTCACTTCGGTAAATGGAGGCGAGTTGAGAAAAAAAACCCTATTTTGACTGACTTGCCCAAATTTTGTTCAGCATGAAACACAACGTAACTATGTTTTTCAGGCTTAATACATGATGTAGCAACTGAGTGCTTGACTTTTTCAGTGTATCTTTGAATTCATTTTAGCAATCATACCTATATCGTTTACCCATTCAGTGATATCATACCTACTTGAGCCCCTTGTTGCTTTGTTCAGATTATCATCATCAGAATCAATAATCATGAAAAGAACCTCAAACTAATTATCCATTATGTTACGATGGTGACAAGGAATATCATTCCCAGATTTTAATTCTCATTTGTTTAGCTCACCTTTGCCTCTGTCGAAATGAGATGAGCTGTTGAAATATCCCTGGTCATGACATCTGTATTTTTGTTGCCTATGCAGATGGAACTATATACAGTACAGACTTGCTTAACAGTTGAGTCCATCTGCAAACTTCACAGACCCAGATCTGCAGTCACATAATGCATTGGTAGATCTGGGTCTGTGCAGTTAGTTGGAGCTTGACTTGACTTATAAGCGAGTATATACGGTTCATATGCAGAGGGAAACTTCTGAAAACCAGACTTTCTCCAATTTGGAATTCCCTATAAACCAGCCGATTGGGTTTGTAATAAATTTTTCCTTATAATTATTTCTTGTAAAATCTTGTACAAACTAGAAGAACCAAATTCTGGATAACAGAGACATTCTTTCCCAAATTTAATGTAAACCTGTCTGTAAAAACCAGATTTATTTACCTGTAAAAATCACATGCTGTGTAAAGTGTAAGCCTGTCAAACAAATTTGATGCAGTGTGTTGCTTTGATTTGAGTGTAAAATTAAGCCATTTAATTCATGTGGAAATAAATGATCTCAGACCTTTAATATAAACCTATCTCTTAAAACACGTGTCTTTATCTTGCTACCTGTAAAAATCACATGCTGTGAGAAGTGTCAGCCTGGTAACCCAATAATTGACAAGTGATGCACAATGTGTTCTGTTGATTTGGTGTAACCTTAAGTATTTGGGCATGAGTAAGCAGTCAAATAAAGCCATTTAAAACCCCAATGCTGCCATTACATGAATAAAGTCATATTTGCCAAATCATCTAAATAATACTGAATTTTGAATGACATTGGTCCTGAACATCATTGGGTCCCATAAAAACCAGATAATGTCGACATTTTATCACATTATGAGCCATTTAATTTCACCCTAGAACTGAGAAACCCAGCCATTTTTCATATGCATACAAATTAATTTGATATTGATAGGCAACATCCATGGGTCACCCAATGATGTTGACATTGTAAACATAAGAAGTGAAGACACGCTATGTCGGATATGGTAGGTGATCCTTATGTGATACCCTGTTCCCATTTTGCATTTCAAATGATGCAGTACTCAGCCTTGCATTTACAAGTATTTTTTCTTCAGTGGCATACATTATTTTTGCAAGTCTGTGCTATACATTATTTTTGCAAGTCTGTGTCGTATGCATATCAATTAATATGGAAATCCACAACAGCCAGGTTTGTCTTCAGCCCAAGTTCGCATTTCAAAGTATTCAAGTGATCCGTCTGATCACCATTCTTCACCTGAGTCTTATTTTTTTCTAATGCACAATTATTCTGATCATATCCAGTTTTAAAAAAAGCAGGCCTGCCCATCTTCATTCCATCTCAAATCAATTTGTTCGCAGTGTGCAAATGTTGTTATTAGCTTAGACAGTAACAAAATTTGTCAAATGCATCACATGACTAATTTTGGAGTACTCCCATAAAGGAACAGAATTACAAGTGACTTTGGGACTGGATTAAGAGATGACACATCTTAATTCTAAACTGAATATTTGAACAGAGTTTAAACCTAACATCCTGATTATTTCAAAGAACATTAATGTCATATCTTTTTTCGCAAATCATTTTCTTCCAAACTTTAGTTAGATTGGAAGAATGGTGAAATTTATGAAAAACAACAGCATTGGGGCTTTAATACATGTGCAAATAAATGATCTCAAAGCTTTAATGTGAACCTATCTCAGAAAACATACGCCTTTAACTTGCAACCTATAAATATCACATGCTGTGAGAAATATCTACCTGGTGAACCAATAACTGTCAAGTGAGGCACAAAGTTTTGTTTTGACTCGGGGTGTAACCTTATTTGCACAGGAGTGATCTGTCAAGTGAAGCCATTTAATACAGGTGCCAGATAAATGATCTCATTGTGCTATTAAATTCAGTTGCTAACATGTCATGGAGATTAATCACAATTGTGTTTGAAATGTTCGAAAATTCCTTATTTTGTGAAGGACACCAGTATGCATGCATAGTATTAAAATTAAAGAAAGTTGCAATGAGGTGTGTAGACATTGATTTAAAAAGGCATGGTCCTGCTTCATCTCTTTGAAAACCAAATCCTCTGAAAACTGGACATTTTGTGAGTGTTGAGTTTTTAGAAATTTCATTGTACAACTTCACTGTGTCTCAACCATTCTTTCTTTTAAGGTACAGTAAAATCTGTTATGAGAGACTGCTCCTTCAGCCAACAAAAAAATGGTCTCTCAAGACAGGTGGTCTCTCAAACGAGGTTTGTACAAAAAGACCAGTTTCCAAGGTCCAGTTTCAGAACAATTTAAAGAAAAATGACCACCATCACTGTACATATATTCTATTCTTTATTAATAGTTCCTGCTAAAATATTGTATGCATTCATCTGGAAACAAATATATAGCCCAGCAACAAAGATGTACTTACACTTGAAGATCACATGTACATGTATTAACATATGAAATCGTTTCTGATTTACTCCTTTTTCTATACGACTGCTCCAGTGGCCTAGTAGTTAGAGCATCTGCCATGGATGCAGGAGGTCGGGTTCGATTCCCGGCAGAGTCATACCAAAGACTTACAAAAAATGGTACTAACAGCTGCCTTGCTTGGTGCTCAGCATTAAGAGGTTAGTGTCAGGATAATGTGACTGGGTGGGACATGATGCAACATGCCTGCGCATGATGCCCCAGTGCTAGACATCACTATAAACTGCCACACTGCAGACATCATAGCGATATGACTGAAAATTTTTTAAAGCTACATTAAAAATCCAAATCACACACATACCCTTTTCCTTTATAACACCCAAAATTTGTTTTACCGACATTTAAACCACTATTTTGCAAGTGGTCTGCTCTTTTCCACTTCTTTCAGTTACAATAACTATTTTCTCCAGTGTTAAAATTTGTCTCTTTTTAGTTGTAGGTACTTCCATTATTATTAAGGTACTAGGTGTTAACATTAAGATGGTTTTGACTTGGCTTTTGGGGAAATATGAAAAATCTATAAACGTACATTGCATATCTAACAATTAATGAAATAAAAAGGAACAATTATCTCATCCAGAAACAGAATTATTTACTCAGAGATAAAAGTCAATGCGTAATTCAAAGAAAAAATGCAGGATTTAACTCTATAAACAAAGTGTGTAACCTGGTCACACTAACTTAAATAGATGACAGCTTGGTGATTGGAATATAATCACTGTAACATCGGGAAAAAACGACCAACATCATAAACCTTTAACTCAAACAGTTGAATCCCACAAAGGATTCTCACTTGCTTGATATGGTCGTTCATAGGGATACTGGGTCCTATTCGTACATATTGGTGGTAGCAGCGATAAGGCCGGGAACCAGGCTGGAATAATCTACATATACTTCAGTCTGGTTTACAATAGAAAATATAAACACTATAAGCATACCTAAAATATTTCAGATATTGGTAGCCAGCCAATTTATTTCTTTTTTAGAACAGTGTAAGTGGTCATTATTAAATAAAGGTCGGTGGGGTTTATCCCTGTGTTTATGATGCAGTTGTTCATAGCAGAGGCAAAATGCATTTTTTGCCAAGACATCATGGTTGCTGGTCACGTTCAGCAGGTGGTTGCTCATGACTGCATTTATATAATAAAATCGATCCATGCATTATGATTGTGGTCGGAAATGACAGCTGGTTGCTCATAACAGAGGTCTGTCATAACAAGTTTTACTGTACTAGGCAACAGTTTGGAGAGGGTTTCATAGAACCTCCCCTACATTATTTGAAGAAAGAAAATAAATTGAAATAAAAGAGTACAAAATATCTCAGCTCGAAAGAAAATTGCAGTCAGAAAATCTGATGGTTTGTACCTAATAGTAGATGAATTTACAGGTGTATGTTAATTGCTGTATATAATGTCTTCTTAAAACTAAGTAATGTGGGATAATTATGTTGACACTACAGCTGACACCCTCTAAAACATATTGACAGATAAAAACTGGAAATATGGACACTGAAGTCTATAATTTAGTAGGTACACTATTAATGTGATAGAAAGAGAAACATTGAATGGGATGTCAACACGTGGATAAGACATTTATGAGAGACCTAATAACACACTGTTCAGCAAATTAGAAAATATTTAGTGGACCTAAGTTATGTGAGTCAAACAGAAAACAACTGCTTGCCTGAAAATCTTAGGATGATTTATGGTCTTACAAAAGAAAATATGTACTTGATACATTGACTAACTTACTTGAAAATATTACATCTTTTCTTCTTTTTTAATCTAAAATGTTTCCCAAAAGTTGTTTTTGGCCCGAATATCTTTCACAACACCCCTTTTTGGCTACCATGATGGCATATGTGGCATGTGCCATATTTGTGATTATAGGTTCTTAAACATAACTGTATTAGTAAAAGTCACAATTTTTTTTATGACAAATACAACTAATTTGTAGAAACATTAATAAATTCTGTAATATTTTTCAGTGAAAAATGAAAAGATACTTAAACTATCTAAAATTCATAACAAGCTTACTCTGGAATTTACATGCATTCCTTGCTGATGGAAACTACCACAGTACCAGTACAGTGAAAAAGTACTGTGCTACATAACACCAGAAAAAATACCACAGAAAACTGTTATATCACTCATCTTTCATGTAAATACTATCCAGTGTAGAAGAAACTTGGGCAGAGGATGCATCTTGATGAGCACTATATACTTGTTGCAGAATTAGGTCATTATGGCCTATATTGTACATTTTACTGACTTGAAATATTGTGTTTGGTTCTCATTTCTGTGGCATGCTAAAATAGTGAAATTGATGATAATATGCAACCCTAACCAAAAATGAAGTTCATTATGATCCATAATTCATCTTTTACAGGCTGTGGTTAAGTTTTTATATTTAGCTCATGACCACACGAGATTTGACACATAATTTCCTACCTAGATTCATGAAACTTTGGTGTGGGCATGAGCCATGTGACAAACAGTACACTCATATTGCAAACAGATATATTTTACTTGTATTTTATCCTTAAATAACTCTATTGAAATTTTTGCATTTGAAGTTCATTTTTGTGTGCTGTTTAAGTCAAAATCACGAAACTTGATAATTGTATTTCCATTAGTAATATAAACTCACAATCAGAGAAGTTCAGTGTGTCCTGCATGTTATGCATTACTAACTAACATGCATTACTAACATAGGTTAAGCAGTTTTTATTATCTCGTGACCATATAGATCTGACCATGTTACTTTATATACAGTCCTTTATGACCATTGATGTTGGAAGTAGGAATGAATATATTTATTCTTTGGAAAACCTTCCTTGATGATTTCTGTACATTTATGTGACATGTTACACTCAACAAGTTGACCGTGTAGTGTACATTTGAAATGGGTGTAGGAATTATAGAGGGATTAGCTGTAGTGGCTAATCAAGGTAATTAATGATACATGAACCATGTTTCTAATGGGTGGTTATACTAGCAGTCACTCAAATGATACTCCAGCATCATTGACTTTTTGCTCGGTAAAATCTGGCTTCTAGGGGTGGACAGTTATAATAGCTTAGAAGCAAATATTAAAAACAATGATTTTTACAACAACAGCTGATGAGCATACTTGATGAAAAGTTGTAATCAACACATCATAGTACCTCTACTTGGATATATGGAAAAGAACGTTTTTTTCTATTTTTATCTTTTATGCCCTGTCTCAGGGACAGATTTTTTTCATTGTCAAGATCATTGCATAATAATAAAGGTGAACAATCTTGGGACCATTTGGCCACATGTTTTATTCACACAATAATTCCTTACCAAATTAGTAGTCTTCCCATATACATGTAATTAGAATGGCATACTCATAGGGTGGTCATGAAATAAATATCTGAAAATTTATAAACTTTCACACAGGGTCTAAAATAATCCAGTCAGAAAACATAAACTCAAAAACTTTGCTGTGATTTTTTTATTAATAGAAACTTGGGGCAAGTTCATCTACTTCAAAAATTTATTATTTTACATGTAACCTTGCATTATTAATAATTCATTTATCAAACCACCAAGATTAGAAATTTTAATATTTATTGGTCCAAAGCACTTAAGGCAACAAAATTCATTCCAACTTCAAAATGACTAGGAAAATCTGCAAAATTGCCAAATCCATTGCAAAATCTACTGTACTTTGCCACATTATTTTGACCATAACATCTGGAATCAGGAATGGTAGGTGGCCTTTGCAAAGATCATGAGATTGATATTATGTCTTAGATAAGGGATGTGCAACCAACAGCCCATGACCTATGACCTGGTTTATCTGGTTACATTTACATCATACTAGTATATTCAAAGATGGCTGTCCAGCCCATACCTGGCAGAAGTTACAAATGCCTGTCTTAGCTAATACTGTCATAAAAAGGTCTCTAAATTTGACAGTTGCAGTATTTCTTTCTGAACAAGACCAGGAGGCCAGCCTGATGAATTTGCTAAAATGTAGGGGTGGACTTTTTGTCAGATTGGGATATCTGTATGGGATGGGCTTATTTTCAGATACGAATATTTTTAGGTGGTGGGCTTATTGTCAGATATTGGTATCTGTAGGAGAAGGACTTATTGTCAGATATGGATATCCTTAGGTGGTGGGCTTATTGTCAGATATGGATATCTGTAGGAGAGGGGCTTATTGTCAGATATGCATCTCTGTTGGGAGTGGGCTTATTGTCAGATATGGATATCTTTACATGGTGGGCTTATTGTCAGATATGGATATCAGTAGGAGAGGGGCTTATTGTCAGATATGCATATCTGTTGGGGGTGGGCTTATTGCCAGATAGGGATACCTGTAGGAGAGGGGCTTTTTGTCAGATAGAGATATCTGTTGGGGGTGGGCTTGTTGTCATATAGGGATATCTGTAGCAGGACTTGAAATTAGGTTACTGATCCATACACTTTCGCACTTTTCCAGGTACTCAATGCAGGAAGTGTACAACATCACATTTCATTTCTGGGTGATATTTCAGCCATTTCTGTTAATTTTCCTGAGAATTTTGGCACATTTGTGCTCTTTTCTCTTGATTATATTTAAGACTGTACTGTTTATTTTCATCATGTAATTTCTGACATTTCAGTGGAAGATGCATATGTTGCAAGAACTTACATATCTGGAATATTTATGAACAATGATCTGAAAATAATACCTGCTATTTATTATAATTCTGTGTTATTTGTTGAGTTGGCTAGCGTGAATGCTTCTGATTTGCCTAGTTTTTGGCAACAACCTGATACTCGAGTTCATTTTGTGTTCTCAGTATTGAAATTAGCACATTGCGTGAGGGTACCAAGCTAGATTGGTGTGCATGCTGATGTTCTGGAGTTCGGATATAAAGTATAAATTAAATTTGGTTACAACAAAAAAATTCTGAAAAGCTATTTAAAAATTAAGAGCATTATCACATAATTTACATATAGAAACTGATAGATGGAACTGACCATATTCTACTTCCGTTGAAAACAGCTTGCGTCTTTTTTATAATGTATCACTTTATCATTGATTGTGATTATTAGTTGCTTCAAATTATATACGTTGATTGTCAGTTTTGTTTTAGACCAAGTATTTATAATCAGGGTAATTTATCTCGACAGTCTGATTTAATGAATGCTGGACAGTATACCTACTAATATGTTGTGGAATTATATTGGATTTTTAGTAATCATATACATGTAATTATATTGTTGAATGATATACATTTCCCTGACTCCCATTATTATTAATGACTTGATGATATGAACAATTTTTAAAACATGAATGTTACACTTAAAGACCTCTCCCTGTTGAATAATGCAGTTGTCAAGTGTACTGTCTTTGTAGGTACTCATTTATTAAAATGATACAAATGTCAAGTGCTCTGTCTTGGCAGGTACTAAGTTGTCACAGTAACACAGCTAGCAAGTGCTCTGTCTTGGCAGGTACTTCATTTACACAATGCAGATGTCAAGTGCACTGTCTGGGAAGGTACTAAATTATGACCATAGGTGTCAACCCCTTGAGATGAAAACCTGTACGCCAGACCAATAAAAACCTTATGAAGACCAGAAAACCTTATATGAAAAATGTATTCATACATTATATAAGATCAACAGTTTTAAAACAACAAATGCTATACACAAAGTATTTTTACACATATTTACATAATTATTTTCATTTCTGAAACTTTATCTCGTTCTTTTTACTTATAACATTATCATCTTCCTGCTTTGGCTGAGCAAAGAATCTTTTGATGGATTCTCCGTTCTTCATTTCAAAATTTCTTTCATGCAGTTTTGTCCTGAAGTGTTCCTCCAGATCATATATGCCCGATGCCACCACTTTAATGTCTTTACTGCATATTTTACAAAAAGCATGGGAAGATCCTAACTTGGATATATCTACAGTGCCAAGGAAGACTTTAATCCAATCAGTCTGAAACTTGCCATGACCTCCGTCAGTGTCTTCAAGCTTGCGTTTCTTTGAGTTAGGCTCAGCCATTTGATGGATGGAATATTTCAGCTAGATGAAAGAAAAAAAAAATTTTTAGATTTGACATGTGATAAAGGAAGAGCTCCCGATTACAAATGTGTTATGAATTTATATTTTCCCCATAAACCCCAAGATATTACACCAGGAGCTGTCCAAAATTAGAAATCTAGAAATAAAAATTTTTTACAAAGTAGCAGTCCAGAAGTTTATACCTCGTAAGCTGTTGATCGTTTCTATTAAAAATGCATATCTGGTGTTTGAAAAGTTATGAATTTGCTATATGGTGTGCAGATTTTGGTCACAAACTTGATATAAATTGGCAGTGTTACATATTTTCGAGCCACGAGAACGATGTCACTCGGTATCTGTACTACTTCCGTCATTATGGCAGTGCATCTTCCTGTTTGCATTATGTATCTGACAAACTTAATTCAAAACTATGGCAGCACGATAAAATGCCGGTGCTAAACTCAGCAGACTATTTATTTTTAATTAGTATATTGTTATAAATTTTAATAAATCGACTTTATATCCACACACAAAAATCGGACGAATTACGGTTACACCATGACTGCCACACTATGCAAAGTATGAAAATTGACATGAACTTTATGCATTTGATAGTAATAAATATAAGTAATAAAATAATAATGTATAAAATAAGAAAACATACTTACTACACAGGTAGTTAGTCAGTATTAGAAATCCAAGTGAGCGTCAAATTTCAGAGCAATAAACGACAAGATCTTTACACACAAGAGTTGAACCATGAATGAAACTCGTTTCATTATCTAATGAAAAGAGCAGTTTTGATTATAATTTTGATTGGTTGTTTTGGGCCACCCTGATCTCGTTGAATTCTCGTTCTAAAAAAGAATTATGCCCCGAGTCCCAGATACACACAAAATGAAAAAAATTTTTTTTTTTTTAAAATTTGAAATTTTGTATGAAAAAACTGTACAGAACAATTGTATGGCCGTACACTGACAAAAAAGAAAAAAAAACATACAAATTACGGGTAAACTGTACCTATGTATGACAATAATGCAGATGTCAAGGGCACTGTCTTGGAAGATACTTGATTATCACAATAATACAAATGTCAAGTGCACTGTTTTGATGGGTACTAAGTTGTCACAGTAACACAGTAGCAAGTGCTCTGTCTTGGCAGGTACTTCATTTACACAATG
This sequence comes from Megalonaias nervosa, assembly GCA_016617855.1. Lineage (NCBI taxonomy): Eukaryota > Metazoa > Mollusca > Bivalvia > Unionida > Unionidae > Megalonaias > Megalonaias nervosa. The sequence continues at coordinate 52,535 of JAECUM010000564.1, forward strand.
TAGATGTCAAGTGCACAGTCTGGGAAGGTACTTTATTATGACAATAATGCAGAAGTCAGTTGCACTGTCTTTGAAGGTACTCGATTATCACAATAATACAATGTCAAGTGCACTGTCTTGGATGGTTCTCAGTTATCACAATAATGTAAATATCAAGTTCACTGTCTTGGCAGATACTCCGTTATCACAGTATGTAAATGTCAAATGCACTGTCATGGCAGGTACTCAGTTATCACAATATGCAGATGTCAGGTGCACTGTCTTGGCAGGTATTATTTATCACAATAATGCACATCTTAGTTGCACTGTCTTGGCAGTTACTCTATTAAGACAATGCAAATGTCAAATGCACTGCCTTGGCGGGTACAACGTTATCACAATAAAGCAGGTGTCAGGTGCACTGTCTATGCATGTACCCTATTAACACAACACAAATGTCAAGTGCACTGCCTTGGCAGGTACAAAGTTATCTCAGTAATGCAGGTGTCAGGCACATAGTCTTGGCAGGTATTCAGTTAACACAGCAAACAGAACAGTTAACCATAAGAGAACACCATCCAGAGTTGTATTAGGTACATATGATACAAAACCACTTGTTAACTTAGGATAGTGAGCAGTAGATTTTTTTTGGATCCAACAGATTTATGAAAGGCTGGAGTAATAGGGATTCATTAGCAAATTTACCGATCTTGGATTAGCTTCAATTTCTAACCCAGCCATGTTATTACAATTGAAACAGTTTTAAAAATGAGGTTGGGTTTATCATCAAGCATGGGCTTATCATAGGATCAATACAGTAATGATGTCAGAAAAGTTTCTGTCAAAGACTACAAGCTAGAATTCACTGTCTTCTTGCAGTATGATGCTATTTCCTGAAAATTACTTATTTCAACATCGGATGTCTTCAGGTCTGAAGAACTAATAAAAATGCATGGACACCAAATTCCAACAAAATAGAGCCACTGATTGATTTATAAAGATAATATTTCTAGCAATTTCCTGTCAATGAAGTACAGCTAAGAGGATTTGTCTTTGTAATTTATTTATGTCATCGTAATTATTGTGAGATGCTGCTACTAATTGTTTTATCTTGTAGTGTAGAGTATTGGGTGTTTCTAAAAAATGCACAAGGAAAATCAATCGCACATCATGGCTATATATCCACTTTTTCTAAATGGTCTCTTTAAGATTGAAAGCAATTTTAAGGAGCTTGCCATCTCAGTACCTTCCAATACTAACTCCCCAGCCCCTTGTCCCCACCCTACCTCTTGACAGTAATACCCCAGGGTCTGAACCCAAAATTTATTGCATTCATGATGTGCTTTTTGGCTATGACCTGCCCAGGCCAGCCTGGCTTGGCTGACTCTGTGTGTCTTTTGGAAAGACACTTAGTTCACATTTTATCTGTATGATATAGCCAATAATATGTATAAAGTGGCATTAAAACCACCAAAAACAAAACAAACCATATATATATATATATATATATATATATATATATATATATATATATATATACACATATATATATATATATATAATAGAAACATTTTCAAACAACCTCATCACCAAAACTTCTGGCTAGAATTTTACCAGACATGACTTAAAGCATTTTGGCAAGAAAACCCTTCAGGATGGTGCAAATGATGCAGATTTACCATTAGACATGGTTACCATTACACTGAAAAACTGTTCATCAAAATTTGACCAAGTTTGACAAAATAGCCTCCAGAAATAGAGGGCTTTTAAATTTATCCTCATGCTTATCAGCTGTCAGATATGACAATAATTATTAAAGAACAAAAACCTTTAAACAACTTCTTCACAACCATTGAAGAGAATTTGATATTTATTAGAAAATGTCATCAGCTAAATACATGCAATATGATGGCCGTTTATCTTGTGAGAAAGCTAGTATATACCTATGCTGTTTTTAGCGCTATTGGTCGTCGATCAGAATATCTTTTGTGATGGCCTTTCATCAGTCATCGTGTGTCCATTCTTTGATCACATAAGTTTTTGTATCACTACTCCACCTAAACTGCTGAGAGGATTACCGTGAAACATTTCAGTCTGCCAACTCAAGGTTTTGTTGATTGTAAATAAAATGATGCCCCTCTGACATCCAGTATGGTCATTATGACTGTCATTTTGAAAACCTTATTGCTATTTCTCCTGAACAGATGGTTGTATTGACATGTTATTTTTTTTAAAACCAAAATATCTTTTTTATGTTTATGATTGATCCAAAAAAAAAAATCTTATTACCGCTATCCTTTCTGAGTGGCTGGTCATATTTAATTGAGGTTGTCACGAAAGGTGTTATTATGTTGTTCTGTAAATTAAAATTGTACCCGTCAGTCATGACCTTGGACATTAAGTATAATGCCACCATGATGATCATCTTGAAAATCTTGTTACCACTACATCTGAGTAGAATTTTTGCTCAAAATTTATTATGATATCTGGTTGGTATTAAATGAAAATGATGCCCTCTGACATCCAATATTTGAAAACTCCTCACTATTCCTTCTGAAGAGATGGTCATATTAACATTGGGTTTTCACTAAAAGACTTCATATGTTTGGTTGGTCTTAAATGAAAATAGTATTGATATAACATCACCAATATGGCCATCATAACGACCATCTTGAAAAACTTCATTGCTTGTCCTCCTGAATGGATAGACCAAATGACCGTATCTCAGAAATCTTGTAATCACTACTTGTACATGAAATAGTGGCATTAATATCAAGTTATCATCAAAACATTTCTTTCTGTATTTTAATTGGTTCAGAATGAAGTGGTGCAGATCTGACCACCAGCATATCTTCACTTTTGTCATGGAGTTTTGAAAACTGCCTAATCAATTTTGGGGTAAAGTCAAAGGTATTTTATTACTTAATTGAGGTTATGAATGCTATACATGTGACAGGAAAGACAAGTCAGGTCATGATAGATCAGATTTCCCATAATTTGGCAAGGAACTTTGACATCAAAACTGGAGGAATTTCGTTGTTATTTTTAGCATGCAAGCAAATTTAGTATTTCATACTAAATCATTGACTGGATTATATTAGTGGCAGTCCTGATTATTGTTGATCATGACACTTGGGACATAATGTGTGGTTACTGGATCCAGTTATCTATGGAGTCATCAGAAGAGACAATGTCCTTTCATCATCTGCACTGAAATGTATAACTATACTGAGTCCACAAAGAACCTTAAATTGTTTTCTACCTGTCGATCAATTCAGGTTTCTGACTTACTGCCAAAATTTCCTAAGATTGGTGCTGTCTGGTTTGAAATTGGGAACTTCATAAAATGCTTCTCCAGAATGCATATTCATGCCCCTTTGAACTTGATTCCAACCATTCAAGTTCCTGTTTTGATCCATTTTTGAATTTCATGTATTTTGGTTGTTTAGATTTTGTCAATTTAGCATTGGGAGATCAAGCATGCTTGGATATCACCATACTTTATGCCACATGAGCTCTTTAGAAATGACTAATCCAACCATAATCCAGTAACATCTTTAATCCTTTCCTAAAATACTTCTGATCACACATAGTATAATCCATTTCCACAAACTTTCATTTAAAGCTTAACACTGAATGTCTGAAGCTAAACTGACCCTGCCAAGAGAATCCAATTAATATTGATTTTTTTATGCTGCTCAACTCTTTACTCCAGTAACAATCGATTAATGTCTTTAATTCTTTTAAATTACTACTGATCACACACCGTTTAATTCACTGATTAATGTTAGGTTATCGTGTCGAAATAGGAAAAGGACAGGTAACCTGGTTCAGTCATGTGATCACAGAAAGTTTTTATCATAAATAAACTCCACTAGAAGCAAGGTTAGAAAAAAATGGAAAAATTTCTGTTGCTGAATATTTTTAATAATAATCTTAAGTGAAATATCTGTGATGGGCAACACCTCTTATCCAGGGAAGAAACCCTCCTGATGGGGGAGGTTCATATATATGAAACACTATGACTTGTACATATAATGTCAAAAGCTGAATTTTGACCAGACTTTGTATTTAGTTGCATTCCAGTGAACAAGCTGTTAGTTAGCACCTTGACATTGATCAAAGGTCAGAGGTCTTCACTAACATTTAAGCTTATTAGCTTATAAGCATGGTAACAGAAACCAGTATGAATGGATTTTGATCAATTAAGTCATTTTGGGGATATGTCAGAAGAATAACTTAAATTAAGTTTGTTGTTTTGTTTTTGTTTTTTTATTAGTTTAGATGGCCCTTTTAACATGTTATTGGCTATATTGTGCTGAGGAAATGACAGATTAATGGTTTCCCAAGTACACTGAGGCAGCCAACCCAGATTGGCTTTGATGGGTATAGAATCTCTGACACTTGGAACCTGAGTCCATTGTATTACCAACTGAACTACCGTAGCTACTGAGCTTGAATGATACCACTTAAATAACTGTATGTTTTTCTTCTTTCTCAAAATATTACTTATGGATTTAACCAAAGTTAGCATTGGATTTGTCTTTTGATATTATTACGATAAACAAATTGTTATCCAGTTTATGCTATAAGGTTCAAAGTTGATGACCATGATAAATAATTTGTACTGAACTCACAGGTACCTTGTGAACGTGTCACTGCCAACTGCCAACATAAGAAAATATTTTTGCCACCAAATTTTAATGTATTGGAGTTATTCAAGAAAAGCATTTATGATTTAAGTAGTTGGCAGTTAAAAAGAAGAAATAGTCTTGGAGTTCTGGAAATTTTTTTTAGCCAGTAGAGTATCAATCCCAGCAGAGTTTTTGTTTGGTAGACATTTTTGTGGATGTTATGGAAGTTAAAAACCATAGATATAAAGAGCAGTGATTCTTTTATGAAGTCAGTAGAAGGCTTATCCAATAGAACATGTCATAGGCATATCCAATAATTTCATTACGAATGAAAAGGCCTTCTTTTTGTCTTTTGCAACCACACAAATTGACAGACATTCAAATGAATCACTGCAGTTCAGATTATAACTGCAGGGATCTGACCTATAAGAAAATATCATTTTTGACAGCTGTTTTATCTGGCCCAAGTCTTTTTCTCTATAATAAACCTGAGATATTATCGTGGTGTAGAATTCAACCTGGTCTTTGTTGCGTAAATGACATTGCTGAAAGGGTTAGCCTTGCATGTAGTGAGTTAATGTTTTGTTTTGCCACATATACTTACCTGACTATTGTAAGCATAACAAAGCCATATATACATAACTAATCCAGTTATCGTTATGGTTTTGAAAACCTCAACTCGGAATACTATGAATTGAAGTAAATAATTGATTATCATACATGTTATAATAGGTTTATAATTTGAAATTGACTCAGTACATGTATATACCTGCTGTATCAGGTACCTGCTGATTCGAATTGGAAGTTGTCTTAGTGGTGGTGATGGATTTTAACAAGGTAAGAATCTGTATCCTCATGCTGATGTTGTCTGCATTGATTATGATGATGATGGTGGAATATTATATATCGTAGGAAAGCATTACAGTTGATAAGTCTTAAAGATTTTTAGTCAGACTGTGCAGTAATCACAAGGCAACCCCATGCTACCATGCTTTCAGATCTGTTTTCTATATCGGATAAGTCATGTTTTTGAGGATTTGAGAAATTCTTGGCACTGCTACATCACAGGAAGAGTTGTGATGTCATGATGGTGTCATAGTTTGCTAACAGTATTGAATGGGTTTTCAATGTTTTATCCAGAACATGCAGTTTAATATGAATTCCCCCCCAACACACACATTTAATCACCCTGCCCCATAAAAATAAGAACAGTTGCTAATGCAATAAAACCTGTAACTTCCATTCAGTGGTTATTAACAAAGTTTAATCAGATTATGTAAGCACTTGACTTTGCTTAATGACTTTTTTGCATTTGAACAAAGAGATGCATTCATTAATAATCTAATTATTAAAAGCATTTTCCAGGTGCACTTCAGCTAAATTGTACAATGGCAAACATAGTTATTTGGTGGTAACATCTCAGCTGTTACATGTAGCTCTAATGCAAATGATCTAGTGTGTCATTGTTATGACACATGGTCATTACCACTGTGCTAATACTAAAAATAGAGAACCGTAAATTTTATATTTATTCATTTAAAGTTATTTATTACTTATTTGTTGAAACGTACTATAAGGGCTGTATTCATAGATGCTGTTTTCATACAGAAACTGCCCACCATCCTTGAAAATTGAAAATCCCTCCTTATGCATATTTCCAGGAATTTCCCCCATGTCTAAAAATACTGGAGAATTCACTGGATTCTACTGCTACAGATTTGGACATGCAGCCAGCCAGAAAATATTTTGTTTTCACAGAGAAGGTGCCTCAGTGGCTGAGTGGTCTAAAGCACTTGCCTTCACCAATCACTGCAGTCTCACCTCAGTCTGTGTGGTTTAGGGTTGTGGGCTCGGCCAGTGTGGGTACGCGAGGAAGCCTGCCAGAAGCTTTTCTTAAGTTGGTGCTTTTTCCCATGATTCTTTCTCTACCAGTTATGCTGGCCACCATGTATGGCCTCTAGTATGCTGAAAAATGTTATTGAGCCCAAACAAGGTGAACATTAAAATGTCTTTACTGATAGGTTGAAATGTACATTTTTTTGGTTGTTTGTGCATCCAAAGTTTGTTAATATTTGGGCTGTACTGGGCTAGACCTTCACCACCACCACCACTACACCATCACCCAGTAGGTCTAAGTCTTGCAGTAAATTCTCAAGTTCCATTATCATTAAATTGTAAAAAATTAATCTTGGAAAATCTTGGTAATAAATTTCAGTATGTTAGCAATAACTGTCTAGATGGATTTAGTTAGCAATCAGAGGCCTAAAAATGATAAAAATGGAGACAATAACCTAATTAGATGAGTTGAGTAAGGTACCAGTTTTTTGTTTGAAATGATGGTGATGATGTCATAGTAAAATTATGACAATTGCACCGATAAGATGGATAAAAATGAACAAAGAAAATAAAAGATCGTTACAGTTCATTTTGACAGAAGTAAATATGCCTGTCCCATGATGATTGAACAGAGTGCTAAAATTACTAAAAAAGGATAAGAAGTCAATAAATTTCATAAGCTTACAGACCACATGTTTTGCTGATTTTTGTTAGTTTGGACACCAGTTAAGAGCACATGATCCATTATTTTTTAATGAAATCTTTAAAACACAGCTGCATATATTTCCAAAGCAGGGACATGTGGACTCAGATCTTTTTAAAAAAATTCCTTATAGAGAGGCAGAAATATAACTCAGATGTCAAACTGAACAAAAATTCTTTAAAGATGGGAATAGTTACACAAGAATGAGAATTTAGATCACAGTAGGTAAGGCTTGTGGTTGGAGTGGCTGATACTGTGATCACATGCACTTGAGTCATATGGATTAATTTCTGGAGTAAATATTTGATTTTCCAACATGATATACTTTGAATCTGTCATTGTTGAGTCAGACTGAAGCACAGTTTGTTACAGGTTCTTTGTCAACAAAAACAAAATAACCATGACCTGGACAGTGGACATGGTTATTTTAGCAGACAACAAAATTGTAGACAGCATTGCTGTAGTCAGAAACGGCAATGGTTGCTTCAAAGCTTATAACACAAGCAAAGAGAATATTTATTGTCAGAATGAATAAATACATGAAACAAGTGCCTGTGATAATGATGCATTTAAATTGTTGAATAAACAAGAAACAGGAAAGGGTGTTTATGATGCTTGTTTGTTTCTAAATAGTCCTACATTTTGACCTAGTTGAGGCTGTTATTAGCCATACCAGCTGAAGATTGCATCCATAAAGTCCACAGCTTCCTGATAACTAATCAGTATTTTGTCTATACAGAGAGAATTTTGGGCTACAAGTACAGTAGTACTAAAGTGCGAGAAGAACTTCTTTGAGCAAAACGAAGAAATAAGTGCAAAAGAACACATATTTTCTTTTTTCTTTATCAGATTCAATATAATTCTTTTTTAAATGAAAGATAATGGCAAAACACATTGACCAAAATGTATTTACAACTTGAATTTTCATGATATTTTGGTCCTACAACCTGAGTCAGTTTGTACTGTGGTAAGTCAGATGACTTGCAGAAAGAAGAAATAAGTGCGAAAGAACTCATATTTTCTTTACTTATTTATTTTATATCAGTAATTTGTCAGTTTTCTCTTTGATCTGATATTAGCCTGAATGCTGTTTAGTAGAAATGTCCTAGCTTTGTCTTGTTATTGTATTTGAATTACCCCATATAGTATAACAGTAATCTAAATAGGGTTGTGTGTAACTACTATCAAATGTTTTCCTGCACCTTTCTGGGAGAAATTAATCATATTTTACTGAGATACCATACACTGAACTAACTTTTTACTGATATATTTTATATGTTCAGTCCATAGGAGATTAATATCTACAAAAACACCAAGTACCCTCAAATGACAACCATTGAAGCCTTCCATATTAGACATGTTTCATCACTATCAAGATCTGTGTTTTTATTTAATGTGTGGAGATAAATACTATTTTAGTTGGACCAGTACAGTATATCTTAACTACCATGTCATTGCTTGTGCACCAGTTGCCCATTTTGTTTAGTGCATCCTGTACAGAAATTACAATTCCTGCTTCATGTTTTTGGATGTTAGACAATGTTGTAGTCATTTGTGTATAGTTCGTTAGATAGAATTAGTTCCCAAACAAAGGGGGTTGGTAATTATTAAATAATAAAAATAGTGATGGACCTAGACATGTGACTTGTGGGAGACCATATTTTATTGTTCCAGGTTAAGAAAGAATGTCCTTTATACAAACATTTAGTATTGTCTTTTCTGTCACATTAGTGGACTGAGGTGACAAGAATTACCTGTAATGAGTTTTAACTAAGTTAGACATGCAAGTTTCTTTGGTTTTATGAAGACCTCTATTTAGCATAAAGGCTCCTTTGATCACCTTTGGCTGCACTCGAAAAAATTATCCCAACTGAACTGGGGCAAAACATCCTCTTTCTTTATTGATCAGTTGAAAGCAGTTTAGGATGCCACAATGAAGGCACGTTTGTGTAATAGGGTGAAATATTTGGTTGATCTGGGGCTCAAAAACACAGGCTTATGTTGAACTTGGCATTCTACCATGATCTGTCTGAACTAAGCAAATTGGTGCTGCAGCGGTTTCTTCTAGTTTTCTCCATACATGTGACAGAAGCAGGAACTCAAACCAGTAGATTTACAAATTTTGATAGTAGATTCGCTTCTAGACCAGTAGATCTTTTTTTAGCATAAATTTTATGTTCTTCAAGCGGATTGAAAACAAAATAAGTACATTTTTTTTGTCATAATATTTATTCTCGTGAGAGTATAATAAAACAGCAAGTTTTAAATGTAAATTGGATTTTGATTCCAATGTTACAGTAATAATTAATATGAGCAGTATATTGTCATCTAATAGAAAATGAAGAGTTGTTTATCTCCTAGTTCACTGCAAAGATTTTTTTTCACAGCATCCAACATTTTGTTTTTCCTTCACAAGCTTACTCTCTGGTGACCACTGATGACATTCAATCTTATTATTAAGCTTCACACTTAACAGACTATCAATAATTCTCTGGTGCAGATTTCCCCCTGAATCACTTTGTATTTTGCTGAGAATGGATAATGTCCTCTCAGTATTGGCATTAGAATGTTGTAATGACAGGACAACCATGCCTGGAAAGAACTTCTAGCTCCAATTTTCCTGTTGCTTGGTTTGTAAGACTGTTGACTGCTTTCCAGTACTCTTCAAACTTATGTTCACTCCATAGAGGAAGTTCATGACTTGGACTTGAGCTGTATTCCTGAGTCTGACATCTTGAAGGGGTTCTTTCTCTTCATTGTTGAGATCCAAAATCTATAGACAGGCTTCACCACTGTAAATAAAAAATATAAAGATCGATTTAGACTTCAAATAAACAATAAAAAGTAAATGATGTATGAATGCTTTTATGAATAATTTATGCCAATTTTAAAATTAATTATCATGTCATATGCTGTTAAGTGTTATATTTTTTCTAGGAATTAAAGTTCATTTATGTTCATGAAGTACAAAAGATATATACATTTGAAACGCACAGTGCAAAGTCATGACCTTTGCTACTCGTCTGCAAAACTCCGATACCCATGCACTGGTTCACTTGAAATATTTCTCAGTTGGTGGCTTCTTAGCATTGGAAGAAAGCACACATTTCTGCTTTTTGCCATGAATTCAGGGTGCCAGAGCAGTTTTGAGATTGGGGCAGCAATGGACAGGGGGTGGGTGCAGAAGGGAGTTCATAACTCCGGCTGTTGTGGGGAACCAGCAGTTCTGCCCTGGGATTTTTTCTTAAATTAACACAGGAAATGGAACATTTGAGAACATTCTGATTATATTTGAATTAAAACTCAATCATTTCTTTTCTTTTTTTCATTTAATGCATAAAACCATAAAAACAATGTTTTAAAATTTTAATTAAAAGAATACATTTACATTAGCATATTAACACTTCACTTCTGATTCAAAACTTCCCACAAATTGCCAGATGTGTTTCATTAGATTTTACAAGTCATTTGTGATAGAATGTATGTCCATGCTGTCCGTAGCCTGTCTGCAAATTGTATCATCATTAATGCGTTAAGGTATTCCTGAGTCATACTGGTATGTAGATATGCTTTTAGTCCTCATAACACTGAAAAAAATCTTTCACTTGTGGTATTTGTAGCTGGAATTACTAAGATCAACTTCAGGTCAGTCACATCTTCTGAGAAGAGGCTGGTTTCAGTTCATGTATCATTTCAATGATGTTCTGCACAGTGAGTCTATTCACATCCATGTCTTCACTTTTGACGAGCACTTTCAGTGAATATTGTAGCTTATAAATATCATCCTTGTCAAATGACAAAGACAAGAGTAATATTGTCACTAAACGTTGCATCATCAGTAACTCATTTCTGAAGCATGTCTTGAAGATGCCAGTAAGACTGATACCCTGGCTGACCAAATCCAAACAAAGGGCAGGTGGTCACCAGTTTAACAGAACAGTGATGTTATCCTTGCCTTTCCTGTCAGTGGTCATTATTATTGTGTGCATTTATCACTTCCAGTTATGCAATTATTGGTCATGCATTATTTAACAGGTCCTGCTTTCGCTGGCCGTTTTCCAGCATCGACCATCATCACCAAGGTGACAAATGTCATGTTTATGCATATTTCAGTGTTTATCCATACCAGGTAAATAGTGGATTTTGGGAATAGATTTTCTTATCTTGTCAGATTATTGGGGCTGCAACTGACACCTCTGCTGCCTCAGATCTGACACCCCTGGAATTCAAAAGAAATTGAAAGAGCTGCCCTTAAATATTCCTCTTAAATCATCTCGAACACAACAATAACAATCAAATGTGAGAAAAATCAAATACTTTGGTGTGTCTTCTGAAATGATTTATTACAATTGGTCTCTCAGTCTTTTCTCCCTTCTGGCAGTGGTCAGCCAATTTTCATCAAAGATTCAGAAGACATCATGACCACCTTTTATTCCTTTATTACTTATAACACCTCAAGAGACATCCTCTGTTTGGCCTTATAACCCAAACCAAACTTGCAAGCTTATTTTTACGATTACAGCAAGCTTGCTGCAAGCTTAGATTTGAAACCGCACAAGCTTGCCAATTATGAGCTTGCACAAGCTTACCAATTACAAGCTTGTGCAAGCTTACCGATTATGAGCTTGCACAAGCTTACCAATTACAAGCTTGCCAATTACGAGCTTGCACAAGCTTACCAATTACAAGCTTGTGCAAGCTTACCAATTACAACATAAGCTTGCACAAGCTTAGATTTAAAACCCTGCAAGCTTGCCAATTACAAGCTTGCAAACAAAGCTGACCTAGCTAGCTGCATCAGAAGAACTGATATGGCATTGATTAAATTATTCTATACATGTTTACATACCAGCATTTTTCTAGCTCCTGATGTGCAAAAAGTATGTAATATATGTCAAATATTAAAATCAAAATGTTAATATATGGTGAACATCAATTAGCATGAGATCTTACTGTCACAATGAAAGAAAAGAATGAAGTTGTCAGATCGTTTAATAATATTTAATCAGATAAAAATAAGAGCATATGAATGGGATCTGTTACTTCCATGTAGAAATCCATTTGGGGGAGAATGGTGTCAAATAGTTAGGTTCCCTCTCTCATCTGTCAAAATTATAAACTGTTAGGTGAAAACAAGAATGTTGCCATTTGAATTACTCTGAACCACCTCTTCTAAACAAAATCCTCAGAAATAAAATTCTGCATCCTTCTCTGCTTCTGGTGTGATTCAGGTATCATCCACTGAAATGGATTACAGCAACATGTACTATGTAACCAGGAAAAAACCCCCCCAAAAAACCGAGTATTTGCCTCTTTGGCAAAAGCATTTCATTTTTAGTTCAACATTCCCAAATCACTTAACAAGTCCAAGAAATATCAGTAAGTGTTATTCAAGATCATCCTTTAATGAGCCCTAAATTTTAGTTTTACCATCCATTTTGAATGGGCGATGACACGTGTCAGACAAATGGCACTTCAGAGCTTTAAACAAAAACAAAAAAAAAGAAACTGATTAGGTACCTTAAGACATTTTGAAATAAAACAACTGCAGTCTTCTTTGAGAATGAAAAGAATTAAATGTAACAACCTCTGAACAATTGTTCAGTTTGATATGTGAGGGGAAAAAAAGACCCTAAGAATAATGGAAATGAGATTCACAAGCATGCGTTTAATTTTATAATCTCGTAAACCTATTGTTGATAACTGACAGCACTGCATCAGTTACTGCAGTTTGGAGAGTGCAGCAATAAATAATAATGATCTGCGGAGTTGGCATCTCAATCATTGGGTGAAGCAACATTGCAACTTAAATTTTTGACGTATTTAAATCGTAAAAGTGAAACAGAACCACAGGCATTTGATTCTGGGGTAAACTAATGTGTACATTCACCAATTAACACAAGGTAACTAACTCTCGCTGGTCACAGTCTGACCCCTCGATGACTCCGATCTAATTTTCCAATACTATCTGCGCATTCAGTAACTCATAATGTACACCACTGTGAAGAAGACACTCCACACCTTTCATCCATTACCAATTTAAGTAACCTTACTGATTCTGAAGGGCCAATTTTGCAAAAAGTTTATCCATTGCTTCGTGTCTTCCACACATGGGCGACCATTCCAAAGGTCAACTTCTGGTCTACTTCAGAGTGTATGCAATTTGATCGTGATTGTTTGAGTGATTGGTTCTTTCATTGAATGAGTCTTTTCAAACATCGCTTTCAATTGCTACATCTCGGCTTAACCTGGCAGATATGCAATCGGAATATCCATGGTAATTTCTGTCAAGTTGTTTCGCTGTTTTGATCGTTACATGTACTATGTCACATTTGCCAGGAAAATATTTAACATTTCTTGACATGTTAATTACATTTAATTTTTTCTTAGCGCTTTCTGAATAGCTATATAGGTGATCTCTGGTTGTGTGTGAAGAAAGATTTTTTTAAAAATTGTATGCTTCTTTAATTAATAGTTAAGTAATTACCAAAATTTCAACTGACATGTTATCTACAAAATTTTAAAGATTGCTTTATAAACATTTCTCTTTATGTTAAATACTATCAATCTCATATAGGATTTACACTGTCAAGAAAACTAAAGGATTAACTTGGTTAGTTCTTGTGTAATTATTTGTCACTAATTTGCATATCCAAACACAAAATTGAATCTCGTATAGGATTTACACTGTCAAGAAAACAAAAGGATTAACTTGGTTAATTCTTGTGCAATTATTTGTCACTACTTTGCTTACCCAAGCACAAAATTGAATGATATATAATATTTACACTGTCAAGAAAACAAATGGACTTGGTTAATTCTTGTGTAATTATATGTCACAGTTTACATATCCATACACAAAATTTTGTTCAAAATGTATACTGTACATGTTATGACCTGTAGAGCTCATGGCACTTAACCAACCATGTGAGGTAGGTGATTGGATTTGGTTATTTTGTTTTGGTAAACTTCACTTGTTTAAGCACTGCATGTGTGTTTTGAATGTAAAATGAATAAAGCACAATTATTTGCTGTTGAAAAGGCTGTAGAGGGCCACAATATCATTTTGTTAGGCCAAAGTGGGACAGGCAAAAGTTCTGTGGTTAAGGAAGTACAAAAGAAATTGTCTGCAGCAGGTGAAAATGTCAGTGTAACTGGCACAACAGGCATTGCAGCACTAATGTGACAGGATGCACAGTGCATTCCTGGTCTGGGATTGGTGATGGTAGATGACAGTGATGCAATATGTAGAAAACCTCTCACTGATGAACATTTTGATTCATATAAACAAAATATTTTGAAAGCAGACTGTTTGATAATTGATGAAATTTCTATGCTTTCACTGAAACTTTTTGAACAAATTGAACATGTATGTTGAATGATTAAACATTCAGATTTATATTTTGGAGGTATACAAGTTATTGCAAGAGGAGACTTTTTTCAGCTTCCGCCTGTACCTGACCCATTGACATGTGATTCGGGTGAATATTGTTTCAAATTCACCATTTTTGCAATGGTATTTGGGCATAAAATTGTCCTTGATGAGGTCATAAGACAAGATGAATTAGATTTCATAAGGCTATCAATGATGTTTCAAAGGGAGAAATCCCTGAAGATAACAAAAACTTGATATTGAGGCTGCAGAGACCTCTCCCCCCTGGAGATGACCCAATAAGACTTTGTGGACGGAACTTTGATTGTGAAATATACAATGCATGCAAACTTACGGAAATGGATGGTGTATCAAAGTGTTATCAGTCAATAGACGAGGGTGACAATAATCGGTGCAATAAGATGTGTGTTCCAAAAGTGTTACAATTGAAAATTGGCTGTCCAGTTATGCTGGTCAAAAACTTGAGCTCAGCACTAGTAAATGGTTTACAGGGAAAGGTTGTGGCAATGAATGAAGACTCTGTGACAGTTGATTTTGAAAATAATTTAGTTCAGTTGGGAAGAGAAAATTTTACTGTTTACAGTACCATTGATAAAAAGATTGTAGCCACAAGGCATCAAATTCCACTCATTCTGTCTTTCAGCATTACCATTCACAAGGCACAAGGATTGACTTTACATAGAGTTGAAGTTGATGCATCAAATATTTTTGCACCAGGTCAGTTAGGTCTGGCAACAGGGAGGACCAGAAATAAAAAGGGACTAAGGGTTATCAGTTTCAATTCCAACTCTGTGATTCCACATAGATCTTGCATGTATGAATTCTACAACAAAAGTTTTGTACAGTTTGATTCAAGTTTGGAATGCTGTAGACATTCTGTTTCTTTATTAGAGAACTTCACTGTTGACTTTGATTATGAAACAGGTTCTGATTCTGATAACTCTGACTTTTCCGATGGAGAAATTTTAGAAGTTGATGAAATGTTGTCCATTGGGGAAGACATGCCTGCTTCATATAGTGACCAAGAATGTAGGTTAACCACAGTTGATTCGGACATTTTAGAGCATCATGTTGCATACATAAATGAAACAACTTATCCCATATAATGCAATAACACTAGAGCAAATGAGATTAAAAGTAATGCTGACAGAAATCCTCAAAAAGCCACTGCAAGAGTTGAATACATTTTTTGAAATATTGTACCAAAAAATTCAAAGTACTTGTATCTTTAATAAAGTATGTGGTAATATAGAGGTCAGAAAACCAGATTCAAAGACATGGACTGAATAATATTCTGAAGTTTACCAGTTTTCAGTGTCTCAGGAATGCATCCATATTCTTGAAAATTTCTTGAATTCTGTGCCAAACGATGATACATGTTTTGCATTTGGAAAGATTTTTTACAGAATTTGTGAAATTGTTTTGGACAAAAATACTACTGTAATTTTCAGTACCACACAAGTTGCACATGCACCTTCCATACTTGTATCAGAGCCAGGACAAGGAAAATTAAGGTATATTGCAGGTAGATGTATTGCAAAGAGTAGATACCATAATATGAAGAAAGGAAAGAACAGCTTGTACAGAAGGGAAAAAATTAACATGGTCTGTCAATGTTTCTTACAAGTAAAAATGTTAGACCACCTTACAACTTAAGCTGTTGATTTGAAAAACAATAGCAAGTATAAACAGACCTTGCATGAGACACAAAGAAGACAGAATATCAACTATGGTCTAACTAACATCAAGGACTCTATATCTGAATTTTTCATGAAAGTTGACAATACAATGAGGCAGTATCAACATGTAGATGCATTACATTGGCATGGTGCAGGGAGTTTACGGTATTGCAAGACATTAATACTTAAGAATGAGACACTGTCTGAGTATTGGAAGTTGCTGTACATAAAGTTTGGTCCCAGTATGAGTGTCATACAAGTGGATAATACCATATTGCTTCTTGTATCAGAGATCTATATGAAGATTTGATAGGTTGTTACAGTAGAATAGGTGACAGTCAATTCAGAAAAGATACCATTTCCAGTCTTGGAAAATTGAAATCAGACAGTTTGAGAAAGAGAGTGGTCATGAGATCAAAGCACAAACACAGTAGTGATGCATTAGCTTTGGACATGAAATATATCTTGGAAGGTCAGTTAGAAAATAAACTGTATTCTCACTTAAAACTGAAATCACAGATTTATGATCTGAAGGCTGTAGTATTTACTAGCTTCTTGAAATCGGATTTGATTTTGCTATGTAAAGCCTATGGCATAGAAGCAGGAAATGTATGTCGTGCTAAACGTTTGGGTTTTAGCGATTTCCGAATTAAGAAAAAATATTTTGAATTTCCCTCTTTTTGAGATATCACATTTGGGATGTCTGTCCTTTTCGGCAAATGTTAAAGTGTCATGACCACTATGATACATGTAAAATATAGTAAATGTACAGATTAGTTGAAAAAATTATACGCAATAACATTGACTAAATGATCCTGAAAGAAAATGAACTTAATTTCAATTTTAATTTTGTTCGTTCTTATTTCAATGTATTCGTTGTTTATATACATCCTGCCCAATAATCGCATTCACTCCGAAGTAGACCAGAAATTGATCTTTTGAATGGTCGCCTGTGTGTGGAAGACATGAAGCAACGGATAAACTTTTCACAAAATTGGCCCTTCAGAATCAGTAAGGTCACTTAAATGGTAATGGATGAAAGGTGTGGAGTGTCTTCTTTACAGTGGTGTACGTTATGAGTGACTGAATGTGCAGATAGTATAGGAAAATTAGATCGAAGTCATCGAGGGGTCAGATTGTGACTGGCAAGTGTTAGTTACCTTGTGTTAATTGGTGAGTGTGCGCATTAGTTTACCCCGGAATCAGGTGCCTGTGGTGTATATTTACAGTTCGTAAACCAGTCTGCTGACTGTAAAAGGGGGAAGTAACTGCTTTTATTGCCTTGATACCGAATTAAGTCTCTCTCTGTCTCTCTCTCTCTCTCTCTCTCTCTCTCTCTCTCTCTCTTGTGGAAAACCATATTTCATCTTGCATGCTTTTATTTGATTTCTTTTTTAAACAAGCAAAATTCACAAAGCTCAGTTCTTTATAGAATGTTGGCAGAATGGGATGCATCTCTCTCTCTCTCAAAGAAGAACAAAAATTGTGTACATTTTTAAAATTTTATTTAGTAAGTAAATAACAATTATTTTTTTTCTCCTGGCAGCAGATTGTCATTATATGACAATTCTTTCAAAAATTTAGTGCTTGAAGTTAATATTAGAAGATTTACAGAGACTATATTTGACGGTGCATACATTGTCGATAAATAGCATTTACAAGTACTTGACATCAGATATCTTGCTGTATTAAGTTAGTCTATAAATAACTTTGCAATTAGCAATTACTGTCTATTTTACAGGATTTTACTAAATGGAATTCTTTATCCAGTCTTCCATTCCCTGACAAAATGACTGCTTAGCTGATTGAGTGCACAGTCACTTAAAAAATTTCCTTTATGCAAAAAAACTCAATTGTTTCTCTAACATGTATAATATTTGTAAAAATTTGAAAATTAGAAAAACGACATTTGTAGAAAAAGTAACATTTCATATTTGGCCTTGGTGAAGAAATAATTCAGTTTATTTTGAAATATATTAATAATGTTCATAGTTAATTTAACATAGTAAAATGTTGGAATCATTATATTTAATTTATGTATCACCTAAACAAGTAATTCAAGTTCTTAGCATTTTGCAACACTGAAAATGTATATTATTTAACTCAAGTGCATTATCAGATGCAATAAATAAAAACTAGATTACCAGTAACATCTTCTAATTTGACAGTGTAGTTTCTTATACTGAGCATGATCTAGTCACAACATATATTCTTCAGCATTTCAGGAAGTACTGAGCTCATGCAGAACTGCCAACTTTCAACTTTCATGACTGATTATTGCAAACTTGCACACGCTTACATCAAGTATTTTAGATTTTGCAGGCTTGCAGACTTGGAAAAATTCCTTTTGCAAGCTTGAACTTTAAATTTTGCAAGCTTGTACAAGCACCCTTACTAGCTTGCGCAACCTCAGCTAGCTTGTTGTAAGCTTGCTGCAAGCTTGTCATAAGCATGCATTTTGGTTTGGGAAAACTCCCTATATTCTGCTGGTAAGGTAATCAATTAACAGCTTGTTGTATACACGTGTCGGTTGTTTTTAAACATTTGATCTGCATCATCGCACTGGTTGCATTACTGGTGGAACATTTCTGGTCACCAGTAGACCAGTTCTGGCTGGTTTCTTTAATGTGTTGATAAAACATGTGAAAATACCATGTTTGGTTTTTTAAATAAATTTGTTTAAAAAGTTCTTATAATTGTCAAAAGCAGTAGATTTCAAATATAAAATGGAATTTGCAGTAGACAGTCTTTAAATGGTATTTTTGGCCTACCAGGTTTTAGAGGTATAAAAGATTCTTGTGCTCAAGATTGGATTCAGAATTCTGATATCTATTTAATCATTGTTTCCACATAAGCCAATTGGGTGTCATAATTTCAGTTTTAGTCAGAGTTGGAAAATAATATTTTTGGACATCCAGGCCAGGTCTCAAACCTTGGACTTCCCCAAGGTTAGGCTGGTGCTTATTCATCCAAGTTATTCTAGTAAACCAATAATCCTAGTCTTCTTCTATAGCTGTTTTACATATTTTAGTCTGTTTTCCTCCAACAGGTCCAGAAGAAGAACTATCGCAGCCAGAAGAAGCAGGCAGCGAGAGAATTGCTCAGTACACTGAAGGATCCCTCAGTCATTGTGCTTGCTGATTGCCTAAAGGTTAGAGGAACATTGAAAAGTTGGACCAGACTCTGGTGTGTTCTTAAGCCAGGCCTACTTGTGCTGTACAAAAGTCAGAAACAGAAGGTATGTAACTTCAGAATTAATTAAAAAAGTGCCTAATAACATTTGTAAACTTTGCAATATGAATATGAGTTGAATATTTTCGTTTTGTTATGACAAACTTTGCAATAAAAGTAAAATTATGTAGACGTGTGTGCTGTACTTACTTGAACATTTTAAGTTTATCGATTTAACCAAATCTGGTATACAGCTCTATAGTAGTGAGACCTTAGATGAGTCTCATTTTATGTCCAACTATCTTTCATTTCTGCAGCATAAGGCTTTCACTCGAATGGTATGTTGCTTTTGCATTGATGGGGCCTTGAATGAGTTTTAAGTTCCAGCATTCCACATCATTTACATCAGTTATGCCCCCTGATTGCCCATATTTATGACTTTCACAGTATAACTTAAGCAAGGATTGTTGGATTTCGATCAAATTTGGTATGTGGCTTTATGTTAATAAGAGCTCGAGTTAGTTCAATTTCCAGCATTCCATCATTTGCTGCAGTTATAAGCCCCTGATTGTCTGTCCTCCTGTCTTGGTTTTCACATCATTGCCATACAAAAGATTGTTGGACTTAACCACATTTGGCTTTTTATTAAGGAGACCTTAAATATCTTTTTATTTTTGTTGTTCCACATTATCGAGTAGAAGAGTTATGGTTCTTGATTGCCTCTCCTCTTGACATCTGATTGTGTAGCACCACTTTATCAAGGGTTGTTGGATTTAATCCAGATTGGCTCGCAGCTTTATATTAAAGAGACAATGGATGACTTATTGTTTGTTTTCCGACATGAGACCATATTTTTAAAGCCCTGCCAAGCAAAATTACATTGCGCAGTGCACTTTGCAATGAATCCATTGCTAATGTTCTAGCTAAATCTTGATATTCAATCTGGGGAAGTTAGGATGATTTAGAAACATTAGTACCACTAAGTTCATAAACAACCAGCATCAGTATTTACATTGCATTCATTTAGTTTTAAATACTGTGAATTCACTATATATAAAATATACCAAGTGTCATGAATCTTTGTGGTTGCTTCAGACTGTGCATTTGTAGACCAAATGAAACTTATATCATCTTTGAAGAAAATCCAAGGCACAGTCTGCAGTTTAATTACTGATGAAAAAGGGGTGTTTTTTTGTTGTCAATCTGACCATCATAGACATGGTCCTTTTTAAGGGAACATTGCTAGTCAGCCCTAGCCAGTGACATTTTCCTAATAATTTATGTCAGAACCTAAATATGCACAAAAAAGTACTACATGGTCCCATGAAATATTTGTTTTCAGATGTTCTTATTAACACCTTACACATTAAACTTATGAATTTCAACCTTGTTCTTTGTAGATTATATCTCAGTCAACATTTGGCAATCACTTAACAGAAGAAAAGCAGAATATTTTTGCATATTGCATTCAGGTTTATATTTTGTGTAATATGAGACCAATCAGTCCATAATCAATCAATAAATCAATCAATCAAAATCAATCCATTATCTGTGATTTGGAACATAGTGTATTTTCTCCCGACTCCAAAATGAACTTGACTTATTGCAAGGGATGTTATTGCCATCTCAGCTCAGAGAAATGTAAACCAGACAGTTGGTTGAAATGTAAACCAGTCTGTTTGCTGAAATGTAAACCATTTTTTTTTTTTTTAAAGTAAACCAAACTATTTGTTGAAATGTAAACCAGACTGTTTGATGAAATGAAAACCTGACTATTCGTTGATGGTTGGTTGGTTTTATTTTTGAATATTTTACAGCATATATCATTTCAGAGAAATTGGAGCGAAGTGCTTTTCCCAATGATACACACAGGCACCCAATCCAGGCTGGATTGGATGGGTGTTGAACCATTGGCCCTTGGATTACAAGTCTGACACTTTACCAATAGAGATATTGAAAAGGATGTTTTTCTATTGCAGAGTAGCCACTGGGTAGGGACAGTACTGCTGAACACATGTCGTCTGATAGAGAGGCCATCAAAAAAAGATGGCTTCTGTTTTAAAGTCTTTCATCCACTGGACCAGTCAATATGGGCAACAAAGGTGAGTGTAGACACAACCATTACTTACAGAATCTTAACAATTGTAATAACTTTCAGCCTTCATTTTAGTCTGCTCCACTGACTCTTATTTATCATTTTTGGCACAAAAAAAGTTCCCTTATGGAGCGTATAAAACCCCATGAAAATAAAGACAAAATGACTGTTACAGTTATTTGAGACGAACTTTATTTGAGACAGACCTTTATAGTTAACAAAAATGTCTCGCTGATTTTGATCGTCTTGGGCACCAGTTGAGATTGAGAGTATGTAGTAAGTGATTATTGATAGAAAGTTTCAAGAAGAAATCTTTAGCAAAACCATTGCTGCATTTATTGTTATTGTAACATACATGAAGAAAAAATATGGAGTCAGATATCCAAAATAAATTCTAGAGAGGAAAGGTTAATTGAGCATGGCTCACGCCATTGGAAGCTGATAATGATCATATACACTTGGATTGTATATTTATTAATTTCTGCAATAAATGTTCACTTTTCTAGCACCCTGTACTTTGTGCAGTAGTTTGAAAAACAACTGATTCAAAGTGTATAGTGCTGGAAGAGTTTACAGCTTTCTGTAGATAAGGGACATACATATGGATAGATATTAATAAGTTACTAGCTTTCAACAGCTTTAAAATAAAATTATACATTTCATCTGCACAATTAAAGCTCTTACCAGCAAATTATTTTTGGGGTATTTTTTGACACTGGGCACTTCATTTAGAACACAGTAGTGGCCCCGATCTGAAATTAGCTGGGCATTGGGCTATTGGGTTTTGTTAGCACTGACATACATTATATATATAACAAGACTTTTAAAAACATACATTTTATTGTCCAAATATATAATGAACATGAAGTAGACTGATTCTTCAAATGGTATCTGATTGTACAT
The DNA here is from genome assembly GCA_016617855.1 of Megalonaias nervosa. Taxonomy (NCBI): domain Eukaryota; kingdom Metazoa; phylum Mollusca; class Bivalvia; order Unionida; family Unionidae; genus Megalonaias; species Megalonaias nervosa. The sequence goes on from JAECUM010000564.1 coordinate 74,928, forward strand.
TACTCTTGACATTTATATTATTCCATGGGTAGTGTTCATTCATTGGCTGTTTAGATGTCAATTAGTAATGTTGACCAGCCCCATTCATGGTAGAGTTGCCAATATTGTGCCTGTTGTGACGCTGTGGTGATTTGTATGTATATAGCTCAGAGATTGTTCTTCCAACTTTTGGTAGTTCAGGTGTCCTGCATGTCTAAGTATGGCTTGAGTGATTGTAATTCCATGTGCAGGCAATATAACACTGTCATATGCAGGTGTTGAGGACATCAACCAGCCATTCCAGCTGCCAGTCATTTTTTCAACAAAGAAGTTGTTCACATCAGTGACTCGTGCTGCATGCCAGGTGATTGTAGTCTTATATATATGGAATCTTTAGGAGACCCTTCGAACTGGTATGTCCATATTTTCATTCAGCCTGCTGCCAAGCAGAGTTCAAAGCTGGCCATCGATAGTCCAGCCCGGCAAGACAAGCTGTGTTGGTTGTCTGACCACCAGTCTAGCTAGTGGGCTCATGTTCATGATGTAACCAGTGGTAAAATACTGTGTTGCACACAGAGACATTTACTCAACTTTGTCCATGCTGCAATAACTTATGCAGATGTAGAAGTGATGCCCCATAGCATATAGGAGTACAACCCAGATCACTTGGCTCACTGTGCCTCCTCCGTGGAGAATGCAGAGATTTATAGAATCTTGTCTCCTTTTCAGTGCCCACTGTTGCCATTTGCAAGCCAGGCCTATAAGGTTAAGGCTTCAGTAGATGTCTGCAGTGTGGCAGTTTATAGTGAGCACTGGGACATCATACCATAGACATGTGGCATCATGTCCCACCCAGTTACCAACCTCTTAATGCTGAGCACCAAGAGAGGCAGCTGCTGGTACCATTTTTATAAGTCATTGGTATAACTCGGCCCGGGGGGGGGGGGAGGGGGTCGAACCCGCAACCGACCGCATCCAAGACGGACACTCTAAACTACTTAGGCCACAATAGTAGTTTGAGTTGAAATGTTCAAAAGATATATGAATAGATGAATATATAGTAATATACTGTCCAACAAAGATATGAAGTTGAAATGAAGCCATTCATGTAACGAACATAAAATTACGACTTCAAATTGTACAGTTGTCGTATCTCACATTCAGTTCATCTTAATTCATGTGACGGAACAGAGAGGTCAGCTTAGGACATATCAGGAGATTTGTAATATTTGGTCAGGAGTTTTGACTTTACAAGAGGGAGGATTTTCATTGACCTAATTTTTAGCATGCAAATAGACAAAAATTAAGACTATTAAACATATTTCTGTTGTTTAAAATGTTAAGATATGCACATCATCTCGTCACATCAGTCCTTTTACAGTAACTTGTTGCCATTCATACTCTCGTTATACATACCACAAGCATTTTAGCATCACCTGGGAGATCATTGTCTCGATTGTATTTGTGGCAGTCCTTATCTGTGATGATCTAAACATCCAGGATATGCTGCATTGTTACTGGATCCAGATTTCCTCTGGAGTCGGCCTGAATTTACTTCAGGATGGAAAATGGCCATTCAGCATCTGCATTGGAATATCACTGTGTTTATAGAACTCTAACAGTTCCACCAAGAAGTTTAATTGTTTCATGCCTGTGGGTAGATCAAGTTGCTGACTGCCTGCCAGAACTTCCCAAGAGTGATGCTGTCTGGGTTGAATTTGGGTAGTTCCACTTAAAATCAACTTTTTAGGCATGACGGGTTGCATATTCATGTCCTTTTGAACTAGATTCCAACCACTGAAATTCCAGTTTCCATCCATTATTGAATGGTTAAGATATTTGCATTTTAGCTTTTGGAGATCATGCTTAGATACACAGAGGCTCATATTGGTGCTTAATTTTCATATAAACAATACATCTACTATATATTATATTACAAGTTGTATACAGTGGGCATGTGCAACTTCCTCCAGCGCTCAATCCAGATAAGCAATTTTTAAAGCCACACCCAATGTTGTCAATAGGTGGATAAAACTAGGTCACGGGCTGTATCTGGCCTGTGAGCTGTGGTTTGGAAATGCCTGATGTACAGTATATGTTATTTACATATAAATTTTAAGCAGTAATATGAACCCAAGTGCTTAGATATTGATTGCGTTCAGTATCAACACCAAACCAACATATTTATGCCACCCAAGCTCTTTATTGAAGTCTTATCTAATCATAATCCATTCACATCTTTAATCCTTTCTATACTGGAAGCAAGGTGTAAGAAAAATCCAGAAAAAATGTCTCATCCAAATATTCTTTAAAATAAATTTGAGTATTCTGGAGATTTCAGTGAGTGACGAGAAGGATGATTCCATATATTGCATTCCTTTCTTGTTTGCTGAAGGACCCTATGGGAACCTTTTGCCCATCCAGATACCAATGGCTCCCCGAGCATCACTAGAATCATGTACAGTATTGAACTGTATCATGTAATACATGCCTCATAAACTTCAGGATGTTTTAGAACAGACACCACTTACGATACATGCTGTGTTATGAGTATACCAAAAAAGACCTGGATAAACATTGAAACTGTGCTCCATTAGAAACAACTATATGGAATTAATAGCTTAAGTTCGTACATAATCTACAAAAAGAACAAAAAAAATGGGATTTTAAAAGGATAATTCAGCCTGATCTGTCAAATAAGATAAAATATGACTAACATACTACTGATGGCAATGTGCAGTATGAATTCTCTCTGGGGAGCATTTTTGTTTCACATGGGGACTCTAACCATAGCTTCCTGAAAGGGTAACCATGATAGAAGTTGTTTGCTAATTTATTTCATGCTAATATTACCATACCTGCCATATTCCCAGACAGTGTTTGGGTTTTTTTGAGACTACAAAGCATGTTTTGAGGTCCTAAGGGAAGTCACTGTGTGACCTCAAAAAGTGATGTCAAATTGAGAATAAACAATATTTTCATATAAACCTTTAGAAAATCATGGGAAATTTAAATCATAATTTAAAAAGAAGTAAACTTGTCTGTTTTTTCAAAGCATTTAATGCACTACAAAGAAAGAATACTTGGTAGATTTAACATTGCGTCAATTCCATACACATACACATGTGCAAACAATCACACCCACACTGACGTTTAATAAAAAAGCAGTCAAGTTTCTGTCTTTAAAATCCATTGGACGGCAAAATATATGCTTAATTAGATACAGTCTTTACTACTCTTGCCAGTTTAATAGAGAGTTATGCAGGTGTCCTTAGTCTTCATCATTGTACTCACTAGAGTCTGTTGTCCAAACTTCCCTGTTGGAATCTCAGAGTGAATCCTGGGTCAGAACTGAATTGTTCATGATGACCAGAGCATTAGCATTGTCAGAACTGTATCTGATGCAGTTTGACCATGGGATGTGCTTGTCTCTATAGAAAAATGATTATGTATCACATTTCAATTTTGGACTGACCAATTCCTGGGGGCGGGGTGCAGAACATAATATTTGTAAGTTTAATATGGTCTTTACAGGTCATATAGCAGTGATAAAGTCCTATGTCCAATTTGGGAGTTAATGCTTTATCAACACAAATAAACTGTGCAAACACAAACCTGTGTTTATTATTGTCTTTCAAACAATCGATTTTATAGCTAAAATCATCATTAAAGCATGCGTCAATTAATAGTTACCATATTTACCACGTATATTGGGACACCATATTTGTTGGTTTTCCATAAATTAATTTTTAAAGTACTTTTTTTATGCACTTTATGTTCAGAGACACATTATGTTTTTTGAGCCATAAGTTGTGGGACACTTTTTAAATCATGGGACACTTTTTAAATCTTGGGACACTTTTTAAATCATATGAAAATTACATGTCAGAAAATGCAGACAAACTTAAATTTTATTTTAAAAATATTAAACTGTGTACTTGAGATGAACCTCATTAATCCACTGCAGCATCACGACATCAGCCCAGCCCCTCTGCACATGTATGATTCATCCCTATAGTGCATGAATATTTTTTAGGTCTGTGTTATCAGGTAAGTATTCTGAGTGAAATATCGTTTACTAAAATAATTACTTTCCACACAATAACTCATTTATTGTCAAGCATTCACATCCACACAAAAACTGAATTATTATCAAGCATCCAAATTAGTAGGAAGCAAGACATGGCAGTCTCACTTCAGCTGGTGGTAGTGTTGTTATTAAGTTTGTCATGGTTCTGTTTGAAGTTTTTCATTTGCATATACATGTATTTCCTAAATCACATGATAGATTTTCATCATATTTGGCATGAATAATTGTGAAACTACTGAGACAGTTCACAGGAATAAGCATTAAGATATTTTGATTTGCTCATATTTCCTAAACACCCAAATGGATTTTTTTTAACATGAACTGAATCATTATGAAACTAAAATAATAAATTTTGAGACATGCTTGCTTGCCCTTTTTGACCATGGGGTCTAGGTCTCGTGTTTTACAGCAGTACTTTCATTATGGACTTGGCATGCATCTTGGAAATTGCTTATATTGAATTTCTTTGCTACTGTTCATAGTAAATTTTAATCTGAGTCTTGTCATTGCGTATTTCATCAAACGACATTTTGTGAAGCATAGCAGTTGTTGACAGTGACAATTTCTTTCATATTTGTCAAAATATTTTTGTTAAAATATTGTTCATTGTTAAGAACATGCCTGATATTGTAATTCTAATAATATAGTTGCTAATTTTTTTTCAAGTAGTTTTTTTCTTTAAGTAGGGCAGGTTTGTAGAATTTTGATATATTTGCTGATTTTTAAAAAGAATCTCTGAGCATAATATCATGTAACAATATCTTATATGCATTCAGTTAGAAGTGCTTTCTTGGGGAGGCGGGGACTTTCTGAAAGGGCACATTTTGTGAGAATGGGGCTTTATTTAGTCACAATGCTGTAAGGAAATTGCAATTTCCTAATAACTTCTCTTTTCAAAATGTGATCAGATATGTAGATATTTATAAAGAAAATAAAAACAAATTAAAGGTGCAGGTAACAGTGTTGATGGACATTTAAAAAATAAAGAAAAAGATGAAAAAGAAAGTTCACTTACCATGTACATTGTGTATAGTGGACTGATTACTTTGTATACATTATCATTAAGTTATAAAATGTCAGTTAAGATAATTGTGAATAACAGTAATTATAAAATAATTATAATATTTTTTATGGAACAAAGAAAACATTCTCCAATTCCTGCCACCACCAATTTACATGATTGTTAACTTAATAAAAAAAGATCCATGTTTCAATGTAAATTATTATATATGACCAAATATGCACACCCACCTGTATTAGTGTCTCATTCCCACCCCACCCCACCCCACCATAGCCATTAAAAATTATATTTGGGTTAAAATTTTGAGACAGTTGACTTAGTTTCCATTGTAAAGGATGTGTATACCTTTCAGATATTCTTTTTGGGTTTTACATTGGGTTTTTTTTCATGTTGTGTATATTTTGATATGTACAGTAAACCAGGCTAGCTCTAGAACTGCTTGTATATTGCAGCTGAAATAGTATCCTCCATAGTAACAGACCAAACAAAAAATGGAAACTGTAAATCCAGTGCCATCACTAAATGTACTGTAAACTCTATTTAAAAACAATGTTCTTGTTTTGTTGTTGTTGTTGTTGTAGGGCTTAACGCCATTTTTCAGCACACGATAGGCTATACATGGCGGCCAGTATTAATGGTGGAGGAAGAAACCGGGAAATACCCGAAAAGAACCACCGACCCACGAGAAGCTACTGGCAAGCTTTCTCACATATCCACATTTGCCGAATCCGAGACTCGAACCCACGCAGACAGAGGTGAGATGGCAGTGATCCGTAACGGAGAGCGCTTTAGACCACTCGGCCACTCGGGGCCCCTTCTTGTTTTGTTTGTTAGATGTATCAGCGATATGTTCAAGAGGTGGGGTGGGTTAAACATGACAGGTTATCTCATGTATTTACTCCAGACATGAAATAGATTCATTTGACCAGTACCAGTACAGACCGCTCTGGTGGCCTAGTGGTTAGAGTGTCCACCTTGGATGCGGGAGGTTGTGGGTTGGAATCCTGGCTGAGTCATACCTAAGACTTATAAAAATGGCAATAGCAGCTGCCTTGCTTGATGCTCAGCATAAGAGGTTACTATTAGGAATGGTTGGGCTGGTGTCAGGATAATGGGACTGGGTGGGACATCATGCTACATGTCTGAGGCATGATGCCCCAGTGCTAGACATCACTATAAACCATCACACTGCAGACATCGTAGCAGTATGACTGAAAAATTGTTAAAGCTATGTTAAAAATCCAAAACACACACACACACACAGTGCCAGTACAACTACTCCTGAAGATCAAAAATTATTTTTAAAAAAGATAGGGAGGGGGCAGTGCCATTGTTACCAATGATGAACTAAGGACAGTTGAACAATATCATAATAGGCACTTGCATTACAGAGGAAATATTCTGTACTCAAATGTATCTGCTAAATGCAAAATTACTAATACCATAATTGTAAATTGTAAAGTAGAAATTGTTTATGGAGCATGTGACATTGCTCTTATTCCCGATAGATTTATTTTATCTCACCTTTGCTGCAACTTTTCAGTATATGTCTTCAGTGTAAGACATCACATTCAACAAGTACATGTATGCCTCTCATTAATTATTCATTCCATTGTCAAAATGAGGCTGACAGCAGGGTTGTCAATCAGGTAGAGCTGTTGTTTGTCAAAAATGGGGTTGTTCTGTGCGACTTCATTTTTCCTTATTCTTTTAATTTTTCATTCATCATGGTTGTGCCACAGGTGTAACTCCAGTGAACAACTGTTGTGAAGTGTTAAAGTTTTATGATTGCATTGGGTTTCTTTATTTACAAAATTAGCTTATGCTAAGAATATTTACGTTTGACATTTATCTGGGGTTAAAGAACTTTTAATGAGATCCAAGCTAGACTGCCTCAGGAAATGCTCTTTGATTTTGAAGTTAAGTACAATCAGGATATACACCTGCCACTCCATCAGAGTAAAATGTGATTTGCAGTTAAATAACCAAGTGATTCAGGTTCAAAAACAATTTAAACAGTCAATTTAACTAACGTGGCATGGGGAAAGTAACACCAATTAAAACAACAAATGTAACTAAAGAGGCATCTGGGTTCAGAGGGAAGGGTTAAAGAGGCATCTGGGTTCAGAGGGAAGGGTGCCGCTATTTCTTTATAGCTGGAACACTGCTTAGTGTTTTAATTTTCTGACTTTGTTTCATTTTATTTTTCAGATTCAAAACTTATTTTCATAAAATAATCCATGTTTCTATAGGGTATTTTAAATTGTTGCGCTATTTGTATCCATTTATACCAGATCAATTTCATATACGTGTATAGATAAAACATGGGGAATATTAATATATATTGCAGAGTGAATGCTGATATTGGGCCATGCTTGGACTGTGTTGAAGATCATTTAAGGATATTACAAATAGGAATAAGTCCAAAGGGGCCATCCATATGCAACACCATGCAGTTTTGGTATATTTTTGACCCCTCAGCCCTTGTCACATTTTGTCACAAAAACTCAGACCCACCCATCCCCATATATGACATCATGAAGCTTTGATACCCCCAATACAAATTTTCAAAAATAAAATTGGTTTGAAATCACTTTGTATGGAAAAACACAACAATGCAACACTGAATTCAGAATTATTTAATATTTTTAAAAAATTGTATCTTGATCGATCCGGGTTTAGTATTCTGGAAAACCTAAAGAGAAAAATTATGGATAGGAAAAAGACTTAAAGTCCAAGGAAGGAAGTTGTAGACGTCACATGAAAATATTTCTCAATTTTCTCTACAGTGATACTGTCATGCTGTGTAGTTGACATTTTCTCTGGCACTGATATTGTTTTTTGTGATGTCAAATTTTTATTTTAAAAATTTTACTCCCATCATCACACAAGTCACACACCCCTCCATATGTGACATCATATATTGCTGGCCCCATAGCGTAATAAAAAATAAGAGATTTTGTATGTTACATTTTACTATATTGAAATGTTTAATGATAGAACATAAGCCTTTGTCTCATATCAAATTCATGTCATTCATTTGCAGGGACCAGAAGGGGAAACAATTGGGGCTATTGTGCAGCCCTTGCCTTACTCCTATCTAATCTGCAGGGCTTCATCAGAATCGGCAGGTAGGGAAGTAACAGAAGTTTCATTCACTGAGGAGTTTGGAATATGCAGTAGAAGCTAATTTTTCAGAGGTCCAGAGGAACTAATGGAGTTTTTGGACTAAGAGTTGTGCCCACTTCTTAAATTTTCTTAATCATTTAAAACTTTTAAAAAGATATATGGACCAATAATAATGTACTGTATTTACTGGCTTAAGAGTCAAGTCCAGCTGCAAACATTTTAAACCCAGATCTGCCATTGCATTATGTGCAGACAGATTGGATCTAGCTACTGATTATTCCTAACAAACTGGAGAGACCCAATTCAGCTGGTGCAGTATGCAACAGCAGATCTGGGTCTCTGCTGTTTGCAATTGGACTCAACTTATAAGTGTGTATAGTATTTATAATGTTAAATTAGTTATTGTAATTTTCTTCGATTGATTAATAACATGTTCCAGTATTTGAAACATTTTATTAATTACTAGCACAATCCATGTTATTCCAAGATATTTGTATTAACAGTGCTAGGCATTATCAATTGCCACTCAGGTAAGCTACTTGAATTTACTTGCAATTGTGTCTACTTTTTGTGGATTTGGTGATTGATTCAAACCCCTAACAGTGATTCTTCTTATAAGTCCCATTTTAAATTAGTGGGTAATTTTGTGATACCTCCATCTGTCTGTCCATTCATTCATCTGTGTATAACTGCATCTCCTAAACTGCTGGGTGGAAATTTTCACCAAACTTGGTACATTGGTTGCCCATGTGATAATCATCTGGTTGGAAATTCACCAAACTACATTGGTTACCCATGTAATAATCATCTGGGTGGAAATTCACTAAACTACATTGGTTACCCATGTGATAATCATCTGGGTGGAAATTCACCAAACTGCATTGGTTGCCTATGTGATAATCATCTGCTAGAGGTACAGGTACACCACTGATTTTCCGGCACCCTTGGTTCCAAAGCCTTGCCGGATTAACAGTTCTGCTGGACCAACCGAGGTCACGCAATAATAATTCAACAATACAGGTATACAATACAGGTATAAATGAAACGGGTTTATTAATTACTGTTCTTGCGAGGAATGTTGCTGTACTACCACTCTCAGAGTGGCAAATGTTAGAAATTTCCTAGAACTGTAGAGTTAATCACAAAGGTCTGGAAGTTGAGGGCTGTCAGGATTATTGTCTGTTACATGGTTGGTTGCTTCACCATGGATTTTTGATACTGCAGGTGGGACATCCGGGGTACTTGAACTTGAAGCCACAAGATTTTCAGATGGCTATATTTTTAAACATTTCATCTAAGTGAAGTTGTTTCATGTGTTTTGACCTTTCCTTGTGTAACTTTTCATGCATCAAATAAAAATTCATTAGCTCTTGTTCCGTCACAAAGGTACGTTGCTCTAGCCCTTTGATTAATTCACCCAACAACTCAATTAACTTGTCAATAGTAAGTCTTTCAGCTACATGTTTCATATTCATTACTGTTATCTTCATCCTTTTCGTTGTTTTTATCAGGATTCAGAACAATGTCTATAATTTCAGAATCAGTATGGTGATAACAGGTATTTCTTCGTTGACATTCATCCACTCGGCCAGATTTTCTTCATTAAGCTTACTTGTTATATCCTTGGCAATAGGTCCTGTAACACTTTTTACATAATCAAGCAACTCATGAACAACTTCTTCCTTGGGAATTTCAAGTGCCTTCTCGTAATTTTGTCCATCCGTTGCTGGAAAATCGGTGGTGTACCGGTATAATTTATGGGCCTTTCCCCAGGGGTCACTGGGAGCAAGTTAAAAGTCAAATTTAAAAATAATTGCAGTTTCATTGACTTTTTAAATATTTTTTTATCAAACTATAATTATGCAGTCAGAGTAAGATGGCATCATACATGTAACAGATGTTGGGTTGTGACCCCTGGATCAAGGTCATAGGGAAGTAATATGTAACAAAAAGTGTGGGATTTGCCATGGCAAACCATGGAAATAACTCTTGTTTGTATTAAAGGTCTCTGTAGATGTTGAACTTAATGCACATGGTTTGTCCTGGTCCCTACATATTGGAAATATGCTTACTTTTCGTTAAACCTTAGTAAGTGCTTTTTTGGGGGAAAAAAAGGAAAATTCATTAAAAAGTCCTTACTTTTTATTTTTCTAATTTTTTCCTCTGTAATATCAGCTTCATCATGACAGTTACTAACAGATTTTTTTGTTTATCGAACAATAAACAAGGAACTCACTTGTAACAATAAATGGAAGTCAGTTTACCAATTGGCACACCTCGAAAGAATCCCTGGACTCCTTCAGTATGGCGGTACGGAATCAGCTGAGTTTTAACAATGTTTGGTCCTTACATTCAAGACATTTTTCCTTATGAAGTTTTTACAAAGTTCTTACCCAATATTTTAATAAAATGGTGTGAACCATGATGCAGTATAAACATGTTAGTGAATTCCATTTTGTCTTTTAATGATGAGCATTGTTTGCAAAGCAAAATTTTTGTATTTTCTACCTTGGTACATGCTGATTGTAGGGAAATGTTGGATGGATGCACTGGAGCTGTCTCTGAGATGTACCAACCTTCTAATGAGATCCATGAAGAAGTGCAGTAACACTGTATCTGAAGAACTTACTGATGATAGCTACCTCACCCAGTCACTCCAAGCAGATAACTCGGAATCCATGAATGAAAGTGACTGTGAAAAACACTTTGCTGAACATGGTAAGTGTAGTAGTACAGGGTCTTTTAGTTGCTTTTTTATACCTGTCATAAAGTGGAGTGTGCTTTGTTATATTGTTGTTCATCTGTCTGACTGCTTTCTATTTAGTTTTTGTACAGTAACTCAAGTTTTCCACCATCTTCTGTTACCAAACAATAGAATAAACATTAGTTGTAAAGAAGAAATTGATCCATTCTGGGCTCAAAAGGTCAGTGGTCAAGGTCACAGTTACTGAAAGAGGGAGAATTGTTTCCACACAAAAATAACTTTACTTGTATACTAGATACCTGGACCCAACTTTGTAAATTGCTTGCATTGGAGAGGAAGAAAGACAATCATTGATTTTGGGGTTAAAAGTCATATTACACACAGATGGAAAATGGTTTTCACATGATATATTGAGCTCTTTGTAACCTACTTTGATCAAACTTTGTGGATTTGCATTGAGACAAGGAAGACATCAGTTTATTTTGAGGTTAAAAGGTCAGGTCAAGGTCACATGGTCTCCTAGAGAAAAATTATTTCAACATAAGTCATATGCCACAAACCAGGACCAAACTTTATGGATGGCTTGCATTAGAGACAAGAAATGCACCTACGGATATGGGGATTTATAAGTAAAAAGTCAAGGTCATCATGACTAACAGAAGAAACATAGTTTCAACAAAATAACATGTTCTGTCTTACTTTCCTTGTCCAAATTTTGTAGATGGCTTGCATTAGTGACAAAGAAAACACCTAATCATTTTGAATTCAAAAGGTCAGGTATCCCATTCATGAATTAGGATTTTACATAAAAGAAGTACCATATATAAGTGCCTATAAGTGAACCCATCCTTGTTTAGGGCTACAAAAAAATTATTTCTCTTAAACGAACCTTTGAGTTGGGTTGTATTTTGCATGTCAGCTCATCTGAAGAGGTACTTGTCATTGATGAGCCAGAGTTGCACATTCGAAAAATAAAAAAGATAAACAAGCCAAACTAGGTAGGTAGGTAGAGACAGACAGACAGACAGACATATAGTGTAAAATACCTTTATATTATTGAGTGGAATATATTGCATATAAATTGACAGCTTACACTTTGTCCTAATTAAATCCATTAAAATCCATCATGCTGCACTTTTTAAATCAATTAATATGATAAATCTATGAAATCTGTTATAGGTCACATTACAGAATAACAATAGAGTTAAGAATGGTCCAATTCACAATTTCCCCTTAATATGGCAATTCCACATGCAAAAAAACAATGAAAGTTAAATCCACATATTTGTGATTAACAGTATATAAATGTCACTATTTAATGTCATCTGGTAAAATGTCGAAGAATTCATCTTGATAAAGTTCTGAAATCCTACATCATCTAGTCATTGGTACCATCATCTAACTCTGTTTCCTTGACTTCTCTGTCATATGATGGTGCTTATTTAGGCTTTGTAAGTAACGTGTTGTTCATACAGTCTTTGAACTCTGTGAAAGTCTGCAACTGATAAAATGTCAGTTGTGCTGCAAGATCAGCGGAGTTCAGATAACCACCATCTGTTACGTGGCCCTGAGCAAGTATCAAATTCGCAGCTCAATCAAAGTGTTGTCACATGGGAAAACAAAGAGGGTGCAGCCTTTACAAGCTAAGGAATTAAGGTCCAACATGCACAGGAAGTTGTAACACTCTAGTTTGCACTGAAAAAATTGCATGTATTAAAGTTGTCGATGCATACCTTCCTTCATGGGTCTTCAAAATATGCCAAAGAGAAAAAAGTTTGTAGGCAAGGATCAGCGACTGACAACTGTTTTCAAAATCAACTTCAAGTAGTTCTTCAGTGTCACTGAAGTTATTTGTGGTGTGTGTGGGGGGGGTTTTAATTTGAAACTACTCACATTTGATATTATATTCCAGTACAGTCCTTAAAATCCAAGTGTCAGACATGTTTTTTCCACTCTGGAAATATGACAGTTTTACCAGCAATGAAACTGGCAATCGCACTCAAAGAAAATCCCTAAACCTGGGAGGTAAGGAAAGAGGTATCCATACAAGTACTTACAGAAAAGGCATTATTGGTGGCAGCCACCACTGCCAAGTTGAGCCCTGTCCCCATTTGGTCTGCTACCTCTTCAACCATGGGACTTTGTTTTTTGTTGTTGTTATTGTTGTTGTAATGTAGACTAGACTGTTTGAGCATGAACTAGATTGAGTGCATCCTGAAACAAATGCTTGTACATAAACTGTTGGTGAGAAGGCAAAATATGTCACTTGTAAGACACCACATTGGACACCTAGAGGTCTACTGGTTTCTTTAATCAGGAGAAAAAGTCCATTAGATGGATACAAGTGGATGATGATATTGATTATAATCCCCTAAACTTTCTGCGCTTGGATGTCTGGAAACCAATTATGGTCTGAAATTTTTAGCCAAATTTCCAGGTTTACCTTCAGCATTATTAAATTATTCTACTTTGGCTGCATGAACTGCTCTGTTAACTGCTTCACTGGAGTTTTGAGTCATATAGAAAAATTTACAACAGTAGCCAATTTGTCAGAAACTGCAAGTCTTGTATGATCCTTGAATTGATAGAACTATGACAACTCTGCCATTAAATCCATGAATGAGCCTTCAGCAAGTTCATTTGCAATGCTTGCTGCAAAGAGGCCTTCTAATTCATCCCCTGGTGTTGCCTGAGCGAGTGAGTCATTGTTATTGCTGATTGGGAGATTCCTCGTGGCTATCATCAGCTTGGGATGTTTGAAATGGCTTCTTGTGTGATATTGCAGCTAATGTTTGGCTTTGAAGTGCTGCCACATTACGAGAGAGTTTTTATAGAAGATCGGGTTGTTACTGCCACAAATGTCCATTTTTAGTGCACTGGTTACTTGTCTGGTCTGTAAGTGTCCATGTTTGTATCATGAGACTCTAGTGACATCGCTGAAGTCAAAGGGGGCAATACTAGCCCTTTAGATTGAAAAGACTGTTCTGCAGGTCCATGAGCCCCAATAACATGCACACCCTCAAGGTCATGAACCATAACAATATTTGATATAGTTGCAGTGGGTTTCCTGCAAGAACGAAACCCTTTGTTCATTTCTCATGATGTTGCTTGAGGCAAAGAGTGCAATAATAGTGCAGCTAATCAAAATGACTGCTCTGCACCCCCAGTGAGCTCCAACAAAATACTTAATATTGGCATTATGAGGCAACACTTGATATAGTTGCAGTGGGTTTCCTGCAAAAACAAAATCTTTTTGTTTATCTGTTACTGTGCACAGTTGGCCATAGTTTCTTTTGAAATGAAAGGCTGGTTAAGTTTTACAGGCAGCACATAATCCACCATTATGGGAGCAGCTCTGAACAGTTCATTAATGCTGTGGGAAGATATCATGGTAAAGCTTCGTGTAATATCAAGGAAACAGTACTACTGTTAATCTGATTCCTTTTGTTTTGTAGATGAGTTTTGAAAAATGCGAGGAAAACCCTGAACTCGTGGAAACACTACAAAAACTTCATTAGTAGCTAAAAACACAAAATGACCATCACTTTTGTATTGTGTACTGACCAGTCATGTGACCTATGCAATGTCTCATGAGGTTCCTTAGGATATAGAAGGTTATATGAAATAATACTGGTTACCACATGGTGCGCATGTAATGTATGGTTTACTGTACTCATGTTAATTATTTCTTTTGTCATACCAGCAGTGTTCTTCAGGGGCAAATGCAGATGTCATACCTGGATTGTTCTCAAAGGGCAAATGCAAATGTCATTTCAGCAGTGCCCCCCCACCCCCGGGACAAATGCAAATGCTATCATCATCAGTGTTCCCACTGGACAAATGCAAATGTCATACCAGCAGTGTTCCCAGTGGGCAAATGCAAATGTCAGCTCTGTCTTTTCTTCCCATCTTTTCTTCACAGAAGCATGTATTGTACATGTCTACAGTAAAAGAAGATGACTTGTGCATTGATTGACTTTTATGTCCTCCAGGGTTACAGCTATAATAGGTCAATAAACTGGTATTTGATTTATAATTAGAAAAATAGACATAGCAGCTTATCAATATAATTTCAGAATAAAAATTGTTTATTTAATATTACTTGTACAAGTCTGAGCAACTTAAAGTAAGTACTTCTGAAGAAGCCACTGATCTTGAATTGTGAACATTGACCCCTTTGCATGCCAAAACTCTTGATCAAGTCATTGGCTCTAGGCATTGATGGAGGATGTGTCACCACAGTGCAGTCCAAGCTGTCATAATTGTACTATAAAACAAAAAAGAAGAAACAGTAAAAAAAAAACATAATTGAGAATGAGCAAATAAATTTTGTTTTTCTCCTCCATTAGGCCTGGATGAAGACTGTAAGACAGACCGTGAAGAGGTGAAGACAGACACCGATTCTTCAGTGACTGATGATGAGGAAGACCAGGTGTTTGCTGCATCCACAAAACCTGTGGAGACACCATATGTGGAGAATGCTCATGAGGAATTGGGATTGGTGAGTTAAATGTTTTCAAACATGATCTTACTTTAAACCTGTGCTTTTTCTTGATTTGATATAATTTCATTACCTCTACTAGTTGTAGAACATGAGAGCTTATGGGATGGCTTGTTGTCCTTTTTCCTTCAGTCTGTTAGCACAAGTTTGTTTATTATCACCATTTCATCAAAACTACTTGGGGGATTGCTGTGTATCTTTATAGATACATTTATACCAAGATCAAGATGGTTTCAAAATGAAAATGGTACTGCTCAGACATCAAGTTTGGTTGCCACATCTGCCTTGAAAATCTTGCTAATCCTCCAGAATGGATGGACATACTAACATGGGGGTTTCACTAAAATATTTCAAAGATGTCTAGTTGTTCCTAGATGGAAATGGTGCAAATCTGATGTCCAGTATAACCACCTTTAGCAACCATCTTGAAAATCTTTTGGCTTTTCATGAATGGAAAGTGATATTGCCATGGGGTTTTAACCAGAATTGTGATGTTTAATTTGACCTAAATGAAAATTGTTACCTTCATTCATCCAATATCAGATACATGTGAACCTCCTGGATGGGAGGATTTTCCTCACTAGATGAGGTTACTCTTATTCCCCCCCATTACTGACTGAAATTTCCCAAGTACACAAAATTATTATTGAAAACAAAAATTTCCTTTTTTTTGCACCTTGCTTCCAGTTTACTGTATTGATGGTAATACTGTCTGTGATCACATGAATGTGAACTGGCATAAGCAGGGGTAGATGATTTAGTTGTTAATTGCAAACAGTATAAAACAATTGACATCCCTTTTATTCTGTTGGCAGGGTTGGTTGACCTAAGTGTTTGAAGTTTGTCAACATGGCTTATACTGGATGGGATCAGAAGTAATTCCAATAGGATTAAAGAGATTAATTGATAATGGTTGGATTACTAAATAGCTTAGTCAGCATAAAACAGGGTCAGTTTGGCTTCAGTGTTTAAAGTTTATCGAGATGTTTAAGCATGCGTTGTCTCCCATTGCTAAAATGCCAAAATCTTAGCAACCAAAATATCATTTGAAATTAAATGATGGATGGAAGTGGGAGTTTCAGCACTTGGATTCAAGTTCAAATGACATGAATATGCATTCTGCCATTCCCGTAAAGTTGGTTTTAAACTCTGTTATGGTGGCAAGAATGACATTACACATCATACAACATATTAAAACATATTAAACAGAAAACAAATATGCCATCACTGAAACCCACGTTCACAGAATCAAATGTGGATAAAGATAAATGTGCCAATATACTGTTTGCCAACTTTATAGCCAGTGTAATTTCCTGTTAACGGTTGCAGATGATTTATAATGATCCTTGACTCGGAAAAGTTCTCATACAAATTTACAAACGGTACTCACATTGTGACCCAAGCTTTGGCTTCTCATGTGCCACAATGAAAAATTTGCCATTCTCATTGAAAATCCTCCCTCTTTTGAAGTCAAAACTCCAAATTTTGCAAATCTCCTGATTTGTCCTAAGTTGACTTCACTGATCTGTTGCATGTATGATATCACCAACACGGCCATCATTTCAAAAATCTTTATATTGCTACAGTTCAAATTGGGATTTTCATAAAGACTTCTTATGATGTCTAGTTAGTACGAAATAAAAATGCTGCCACACAGACATCCAATCTGGTTACTGCTACAGCCATAGTTAACATTTTGATATTGCTACTCCTCCTAAATGAATGGTCATATCTACATGGAGATTTCACCAGACGACTTCTTGTGATGTTTAGTTTATCCTCTATAACAAAAAACACACGTCTTGTTGGCATCCATAGCGGCTTAGTGGTTTTTGTGCCAGATGCATTACCAAAAATGTGTGAGTATAAAACCTCTTATCAGACCAGTGTTGGTCAGATACTGTAGTGTGTCATTACATGGTCAAGGCACTTTACTCCAGTTGCTTTAGCACTAAATAATCTACTTGTGTTGCTGTGCCATAAACACCAGTCCAGACCAAAACTGACATCCAGTTTGGACCCACAACAGCCGTCTTGAAAATCTTGTTATCACCACTCCTCCAAGACAAGAAGCCAGATCAGTGTGGGGTTTTCACCAGAAGTCTTCTTGACATGTTTATTTGGTCCTAAATGGCAAAATTGCAGACCTGACATTCACTATGACTATCATGGTGGCCATCTTGAAAATCTTGTTATTGCAGCTCCTTGTGAATAAATGGTCATATTGAGAGTTTGGTTTCAGCAAAAGACTTCTCATGATATAATTGGTCCTAAATAGAAATGGTACCAATCTTACATCTGCTTGAGACGTGGGGTTTTCACCAAAGGCTTCTTATGCTATCTAGTTTGTCCTAAATGGAAATGGTGCTGATCTTACAGCCACCTTGGTCACCACAGTCTCTAACTTTAAAATCTTGTTATCTCACAAGGATATCAGTTCATCTCAACAATCAGCAGTTAAAAAGAAGAAATGATGTTATCTTGGATTCCTGGAAATTCTTTTCGACCAAGTCCATTCAAGAGATTCTTGTTAATATAATACCTGATTCTTCTTCTTCTTCTTCTTGTTATAGGGTTTAACGACATTTTTCAGCACATAATAGGCTATATGTGGTAGCCAGTATAAATGGTGGAGGAAGAACCTGGGAAAACCCCCGAAAAGAACCACCGACCCACGAGAAGCAACCGCCAAGCCTTCTCACATACCCACATTGGCCGAGCCTGAGACTCGAACCCATGCAGACAGAGGTGAGATGGCAGTGATCCGTAATGGTGAGTGCTGTAGACCACTCGGCCACTTGGGCCTCAATATACATGATGAGGATATCTGGTCATGTTGTACTTGACTGAACAGAGGCTTTTAAAATTAATAAAGGTATTACAAAATGATGATCAGCAATAAATTTCAGTGTTTAGTAAGTTAGGGATGCCTTTGTTAGATATGTTTACTTTCTCAGATTGATACAAAGATGCCATTTACTTGTGATGACTATTTGTCATTGTTATCTTACAGCAAGGTGATTTAACCCAGACAGAGGAGGTTGATGATGAGAATAAGAGTATCATCTGGGCACTGGTCAAACAGGTAATTAACATAGACAATTTAGTGGATATCTTCTGATCTGCTATATGTCTGTCCATGTGTCTGTGTGCCTGTCCATGTTATTTCTCCTTGTAGCCTGAACTCTGTCTGCACTGAATGAAAATGATGCAGAGATGATTCTAACAATAAAATTTTGCTGCCCCCTATCCCAGAAATTGGATTTTTTTTTTGGCTGAAGGAGTATTTGTAGTTGAAATTTTAACGTATGTGCTTCGGTTTCTTTCATTCAATTCCTAATAACTGATTTAATTTTCGCTGCAGTTTATTTACAGTAATGGATATGAAGTCACCTGTCTCACATTAATAGGGTGTACACAAGAAACAATTTCATGTCTCATTCCTTTGTTGTCTGCTAAAGGACTCACTGGGAACCTTACTTTCACACAGACACAGATTGGCACAGGAACTAAGGACCCTCAAATGTTGAGTCGAACCAACACCATTGGTTCCACCAGCATCAACTGATTCACCTACAAATGCACAACTGAATCGTGTAATACATGCCTCATAAACTCCAGGGTGTATTAGAACGAACAGTTATGCATGTTGTGTATGGATACACAAGAAAGGACCTGATGAAACATTCAAACTGTTCTCCAGTAGAAATGACCAGTGGAATTGCATCATGACCAAGTTCGTACATGAATCTAGCTACAGAAAGAAAAATAACACCAAATGATAACAAACTAGAACATTTCTTGTCGTTTAATACAAAAATATATAATTCAACTCCACTCTGTCGATTCAACTAACATGACACAGACTATTAAGCCTGATAGAATTGTGTTAGAGGAATTTTTTTTTGACCTAATGGAAATTTAGAATAAATTCTGAAATGTTTAGTGCAGCAGACTGTTTTATCATATGCCTCTACAGCTGAAAAATCCATTTACTGTCAAGAGGACTTCTTGACTACGACTCTACGCACTGCAACCATACAGCAAAGTTAGTACCCTACATAGTTTTGCCAGGCAGAGAAAAAAAGAATGCTTGCTGCATCCATTTTGTGCATGCCACAGGAAGTTGATTACCTATGTAGTTGAGTAAACATACACAGTGTGTGCAGCATGGGACCCATATTATTTTTAGAAGATTAATACATTGAAAATTTTGTGCACATAAGTCATTGACAACAAGACTTTTAATATGAATCCAAGTATCTGCAGCAAACAAATTTATTTGTTTATTCATCTGACATAAGAAAAATTTAGGCTGCATTCAAATACTGTTGTTTCATTTACTTTTGTGCTTTCAATTTTTCTGGTATCATAAAAAAGAACCAAACGACATTTTAGCGGGTACTTAAATTTGTTGATCTGTCAAGTTTGCATATTTAAAGGTATTTAATTTTTGTGGAACAATCTCTGTCTCTGTCTGTCTGTCTGTCTGTCTGTCTCTCTCTCTCTCTCTCTCTCTCTCTCTCTCTCTCTCTCTCCACACACACATATATATCTACATATATATAAAGAATATCAAAGAATAAAAAATATGCTGACACAATAAAGGTTGGTTGTATGAAATGGTTAAAACAATAATGCCACCAGTATGAGCACAAAGGAAATGTGTCATGATCAGTCCTTAAATTAAATTAAGCACACCATTAAATAGAGCCACCACAGCCAGTAACACTGATCCAGGTAGTTACTGAAGCACATTTATATGATTTTTTACCCAAATGACTGTCCATAAAGTTGCTTCTTCAGTATGTTCAGATGATGATGGTTTTGATAGTGGAAGATTCAGGTTCCCCAGCTGGAAAACATGAGAAATTGGGCCTAATTATCAGTGGCTTTTTTAAAGCTGGACATTTGTAATTCAGAAACTTTAGAAACATTTTATGTGGCAAAAGTTTGCACTTATCAGAAGACTTGATTGTCTTGTCGTACTTTGGGTTGAAACTGCATAAAATGAGATGGTCTATCAGCAGGACTGAATATTAAGAGGAATATTTCCTCCCTGATTTTAATAGGAAAATTTCCCCCTGATTTAATATTAATAGGAAAATTTCCTCCTGATTTGATATTAATAGGAAAATTTCCCCCTGATTTAATTTTAATAGGAAAATCTCCTCCCTCTAATCAGAAGTATAAATTCTTGCATTATAACTGCTTTATGTAAATTATTCATTCAAATGGATAACAATTGTGGGTAAATCTTAAATTGTAGAGAATAAAGTAACTGTAATTTTATTCATAGAAGTATTTCCAACAATGAAGGATTGATGTAAATGAGCATTAAATATGTTTTTCTTCGAAGTTGCTTATTTTTCTTTGGGTCTTTAACCACAGTAATATTTGTCACTTACAGGTGTTATTAGAATAAAACTGCTCTATGGTCATAGGGCACCTTTAGTTAGTTTCACATCAAATTAAAGTTCTGTTTTGTTGTAAATGATAGGAGTGTTTTGCTGCATATTTGCCAAGAACACATTAGTCAGTAAAATAAAATATCTAACACTACTAACAACTGCTTTCAATTTTTTATAATAAAAAAAACAACCCCACACAAAACAAAAGTATATTAATTGAAAAGGTCATTTAGCATTTCACATTATATCATAGGATGAATCTTGGGCCCAGAATGCAATTTAGTCAATTCAGAATGATGTTGTGACCTTGCATTTAATTGGCTGAGCTTGTCAGAACTAGCAGTGATATTTCTGATTGGATGTTGAAACTATTATTTCTCAACCAATCTCTATAAAAGTTTGGTAGACAGGCTTTTATATCATCAGGATCTTAGATGTCTTTGATTATTAGCAAGAGACTATGCATATTATCAATGGCTTTAGTTTATAGAAACTGTTTTTTTAATCAGGATATGGTAAAATAAATAAAATTAACTTGATACAAAGTTTTGGTGATTGTTTACTTAGGTGTTGTTCTTACATAAGCCTGTTTAGTGAAATGGTCAGCTGTTAAATTATATATATATATACATATATATATATATATATATATATATATGTTATATATATTGTTGGTTATATATATATATATAATATATATATGAGGCCCACATGGGTGTCTTGTTAATTATTCCAGCTTTTTTTGGCAAGCAACTTTGTGCCATGATCTGATTTCAGATATCAGAATTGTACATGCAGATTTGACAGATTCAAGAAAATCTTTTTTGTGGAGATAATTAGTAATTGATTAATTTAGATAATCAGTTATAAAAGAATAAAGTCATACTGTTTTGAAAAATTACTTAGGAAATTATATTTTTTGTGTGCTCTTTCAGCTGTTTAAAGTTCGCAAAGATAGTATAATCACCATTATTAGGACAAATTTGCTAATGAAGTTTTGCATACCTGCAAACCCTTATGAATTATTTGTTAGGCTTACTGAAATTACCCTTAAATTATGAACTTGCATAAAAGTAGCAAAGAGTATTGAAAACAGTTGTTGTGGTCAGACCCCGATATTGGCTTCTCTAGGTTTAGTCCAGATCTGGGTTTTCATAGACTTAATTGATTTTGTCAGGAAACCAGTGAGACTAAATGTTGAGTTAGTGCCAAGACACTTGACTCTTACCTAGTTTCAACCAGACTCCTGTGGCTTCATGAGCTCTCTGCCACATGCACAATAAGTCGGGTTGAACAAGAATCCATGTTGTTCATGCAAGTGCTTGTATAATCAAGAGTTTTGCTTTTTCATTGTAACATCTGAAAATGTCAACCAACCAATGTAAATACACTGAAGGCAAAATGGACAGATGGCATCCATACAAAAATTTTTTTAGAAGAGAATACTCAGATGCTTGGCCATGCTTAGAAATAAAAAGGTGTCAGTTACATTTATTGTATATTATATCACATCAGTGTGAGTATTGCCCATGGTGGAGTCACTCAAATTTTATTGCCACTTCAGTTTTCCAGCTTATTTTAGCTGAGATTTTTTGTATGGGTAAAAATTTTGCATACAATTTATATTTGTGGTTAAGTCATGTTCAACTACAAACCAATGAAAATCCTGATCTGTTGGCACTTTATGTAGTGGAAGATCTGGGTCTGTACGGTTTGCAGTTGAACTCCGCTTGTAAGCAGGTATACACTGTTACATTTTATGATATTGGTGAAGGGATGAAGAAAGTACAGTTTCAAAATAGGATAATATAACTTTCGACTGCATAGATATATACAGTATAACTTTAGACTGTATATATATATATATATATATATATATATATATATATATATATATATATATATATATATGACAATGAAGCGATTTCTTACTACTAGTGATAGGTTGTAAATCATGTAATCAAGATAAAAGATTTAACTTAAAAATCTCAAAATTTTGTTTAAACTTCTCTTTGTAGGTTCGGCCTGGCATGGATTTGTCTAAAGTGGTTTTACCTACCTTTATTCTAGAGCCAAGGTCATTCCTGGATAAACTGACAGATTACTATTACCATGCAGACTTACTATCAGAGTAGGTATTCTTTATGTATAAAGGGACAGAAGTTTAGCATGCACAATCATTTGCAGATAGCATATACTCAGATCTGTCCTTCATCAGTGAATACTCAGATCTGTCCTACAATAGCATATACTCAGGTCTGTCCTTCAACAGCATATACTCAGATCTGTCATTCAACAGTGAATACTCTGATCTATCCTTCAACAGCATATGCTCAGATCTGTCATTCAACAGCATATACTCAGATCTGTCTTTCCACAGCATATACTCCAATCTCTCCTTCAACAGCATATACTTGAATCGGTCCTTCAACAGCATAGACTCAGATCTGTCCTTCAACAGCTATACTTGAATCTGTCCTGCAACAGCATATACTTGGATCTGTCCTTCAACAGCATATACTCATATCTGTTATTCCATCAGCATATACTTAGATCTGTCCTTCAACAGCATATTCACAGATCTGTCCTTCAACAGCATATACTTAAATCTGTCCTCAACAGCATATACTCAGATCTGTCCTTCAGCACGTTATACTTGAATCTGTCCTTCAACAGCATATACACAGATTTGTCCTTCAACAGCATATACTCAGATTTGCCCTTTAACTGCATAATTATACACATATGTGTCATTAAAGAGCAAATACTCAGATTTGTCATTCAGCAGCATATACTAGGATCTGTCCTTCAACAGCATATACTCAAATATGTCCTTCATATCATTTGAACAACTAAAGGCATTGACCCAGATATTCATTGCATCATCATTTGGAGCATCTCATCTCTTTCAGATGCTGGTTGAATCATTTGATTCTCTGAAAGAGACTTGGAGGTCATTATAGTGCTACTTTCTCAAATTCTTAAGTTTTGGGCAGATGAATATTTGGCTAGATGTGAAGAATAGATCCTGGTAAAATATCTGCATTGAAAATAGTACTTGATGATCTTTCAAACTTTAATATACCTGCACTTTTAATTTTGAATGTTATCCTTGTGACTTTTTAATGAAAAAATAATTGATTTAAATTACTTCAAAATTTTGCTTACATTGTTGTTATTGATGACACATCAACGCGTCATTGTGATGACAATCAGGTTATTATGACTTAATAATCATGAAACTGAGGACATTTCATAATGGCTTGCATTTACATCTGAGATCTTATTTAGTATCCAATGGAAAACGCATAGGACATTCAGGTTGTGTGCATTGTGTGATAGCAAATCTTTGTCTGTGTTAATTATAGTTGGAATATCATATATAGGTTAACACAGTTTTCCACTTTTATAATATGCTCTGATTTTGTCCCATAGAATTAACATAAGAGGTAACTGAATGGTATTTTTCTGTACATGTTATCAGATCTTACATGTCATCAGTACAAACATATTTTTAGTTGTTCAAATGATTTGGAAGACCCGTCAGATGTTTGTCTGAGCCAGTGTCGTTTCAAACGCCATGCCTTACTTTGAGCCCATATCTCTAAGCTTCAATGACAGTCTGCCAAGGTCTACTGTACCTTATATTAGTTAGGTTGTTAGACATACCAGTTTGTGTACATCTAGAGTATGCCCATCAAGACTAAAGTTATGAATGAAGTTAAGTAAAACAAAGCATAAGCAGTCTTTATAATTGTTTTCTTACAGTAAAGTTTAGAGATCATGTCACTGAATCAGATTACAAATTAGAGTATGCTGAAATCGTCTGTCCAAACAAATTCATAACAAGATTTGAAGATTGTTATAATATTAATGACATGACAAGTAATCAGGATATATGTATATATATATATATATATATATACATACATACATACATACACACATACACATACAAATACACATACACCTCTCCCTCAATAACTCATGTACAACAGGGCCAAATAGCATAGCTTACAGCACGTAAGCAGTGGTGTTTTCTTCACGTTCAGCGAATAAGGGTGAATTCTTTTGGCAGGAACATGTCATAAAATCAAAATTGTAGGTTGCTTACAGTGATTTTACTGTGGCAGATGCCCATTTTACTGGTTCCATTAACATTTTGCTTGTAGAACTATATAGCAACAGTAATAATGACCATTACAGACTTCAAACCACAAATACTGACTTTTATTTCATGGTTCTTTGAAAAATTGAGAGACATAGACTGATTTCAGACTAACTCATTACATGTGTCAGTATAAGTTGTAAACTCTTGTAAAGTAAAATGTATAGTTGAAACTTTTTTCATGAATTTATCTTTTGTTCATTTTGTTCCCATTTAAAATTGTAGAAAGGTAAGTCATAGAACTTTTACTTGTAAGTCATAATTATTTTGAACCGTGTCATGCAGATTTAAGATCATTGTTTTATTTGTGATAAACCCAAGCATCTGGCTGTGACTTCTCCAAATATTTCATGACAGTACTATAATTGATTACTTTCATAGAAATTTTCACTATTACTCTCAGTCTTAATTATTAACTATGCATAAAAAGCAGATTTTTCTTGCAATTCTTATTATTATTGCTGGAATTACTACTATAAATATTTTTCTTTCTTATTTTATTGCTAGAATTTTTTTGTCATGTTCACTTTGATTCCCCACTCAAAATTTTATATATACTTGACTTGTCAATTCAGAGCAGTGTTGCAGGAAGACCCGTACACAAGAATTAAAACGGTTGTGAAGTGGTACCTCTCAGGTTTCTACAAGAAACCAAAGGTAAGATGCAGGTTGTGTATGGTTGTTTCTGTGGACAATTACTTTATCAGATGATTGCTAACTCCACCATTCATTAGAATGGAATTAATCTTGTGTTCAGTAAGAAAGATAATGTTAATCAGTTTACTTTAGTTGTCTGTTAAAAAATTGTCAGATTTGC
The DNA here is from genome assembly GCA_016617855.1 of Megalonaias nervosa. Taxonomy (NCBI): domain Eukaryota; kingdom Metazoa; phylum Mollusca; class Bivalvia; order Unionida; family Unionidae; genus Megalonaias; species Megalonaias nervosa. The sequence continues at coordinate 100,748 of JAECUM010000564.1, forward strand.
ATGTTAGAGCAGAACTTGTACTTTGTAGAGTGGAGGAAATTATGGTATGATTCTTAAGATTTTAATGCTATTATATCCCACATGGAAGAAAAAACTTGTATCCATATTAGAGGTACAGTAAAACCTCTTATGAGAGACCGCCCCTTCTGCCAACAAAAAGCGGTCTCTCAAGACAGGTGGTCTTTCATAGCAGGTTTGTACAAAAATACGTTTCCAAGGTCCAGTTTCAGAACAATTTCAAGAAAAATAACCACAATCACTGTACATATATTCTATTCTTTATTAGTAGTTGTTGCTAAAATATTGTATGCATTCATCTAAAAACAAAATTATATTGTAATAAAGATCAACTTTTATATCATTAAACATGAAATCACATTTACATTAAGATCACATATTTTAGCATATGAAATTGTTTCTGAATTACTCGTTTTCCTTTATAACAACCTAAATTTGTTTTACCAACATTTAAACCGCTTTTTTGCGAGTGGTCTGCACTTTTTCACTTCTTTCAATTACAATAATTATTTTCTCCAGCATTAAAATTTGTCTCTTTGTAGTTAGAGGTTCGTCCATTGTTATCAAAATTCTAGGTGTTAAAATTATTAGTGCTCAGTTGTAATATCGAACGTAAAGATGGTGGCTGTGGGAAAATATGAAAAATCTATACATGTGCATTGCATATCTAACAATTAATTAAAAAAAACCAAAAAAAACCAAAAAAAACCCCAAACAATTATCTCATCCAGAAACAGGACCATTTACTCAGTGACAAAAGTCAATGGCTTCATTAAAAGATGACATACAGGGATTAACTCTGTAAGCAAAGTGTGTAATCCGGTCGCAGCAACTTGATAGACGACAGCTTTGTGATTGGGATGTCATCACTTAACATGGGGGGGGGAACAAACATCACAAGTCTTGAGCACTATCAGTCGAATCCCGCAAATGATTCTCTCTTGCTGGTTTAATAGGCAATGACCTTATTCACCCCGGGCAATACCGATTAACTCGAGACAAACAATATACGCAGCCACTTTGTCAACTTTGGTACTTCAACGGCATTTCATTACATGTAAATTAGCCTGGTTTACAGACTGTAGCATCTATCACCGGTAGCAACAATCCTTTTTTTTAATATTCCTTTTATGTTTGTGTTTGATCAGAACAATCTATACTAATCAAGCGGTCGTTGTAATAATTGATTACATAAAGGTCACTGGTGTCTGTCTGTTCTCGCGATACAGTCGTCATAGGGATGCCAGGTCCTACAACGGCCGGGAAGCAAGTTAAGTGTGGGAATAATTAGTCTGGTTCCCTGCTCTGTATGTTTTCTGCGTTCCTCACTCCTATACGAATAACGGAGAACAACACGGTGAGCATATGAAGCAGGAAATAATCTACATATACTTTAGTCTGGTTTACGACAGAAACTGTAAATCACTATAAGCCTATCTAAAAAAATTCAAAGATCGGTAGCCAGCCTATTTTTTATTTTTATTTTTTTTATATTTAGAACGGTATGAGCGGTCGTTCTTACAGGGATTAAATAAAGGTTGGAGTAGTTTATCCTCGTTTTTTTTTATGCGGTCGTTCATAGCAGAGTCGAAATGCATATTTTGCCAAGAAATCGCGGTCGCTGGTCGCATTCAGCAGGTGGTCGCTCATAGCAGAGCGTTTATATAATAAAATCGATCCGTGCATTACGATTGTGGTTGTACATGACAGGTGGTCGCTCATTGCAGAGGTCGCTCATGACAGGTTCTACTGTACCAGTAATGTTAATTGCTTTTAACACTAAAAAGATGCATTGCTTAAATAATTCATGGTCAGTGAAATTTTCCATCCATTGGCAGAAATTCTCTAAATATATAGAGCAATATCATAATCGAGATTAAATTTCATTTTTCATATTTGAGAGGCATTTATAAGTTACAGGAATGTGAGACATGGTCATGTTTGACTCTAAATTTACTAAATTTATTGCAGAAACCTGTTAAAATTTGTATTTAATAATTATAATGCATGTAATTTCAGCATATTGGGAGAAGTTGTTCTTTGAGAAACAAGATGGACTTTATTATGAACATTAATTGTATATACCCATCTTAAATTATATCAGGTGTAATTTGTTGTTGTGTTTTACATCCATCTGTTGTGAAAGTTTAATTATCTAGGTCATAACTTTATAATCATTGGGGAGATTTTTATTAAATTTTGCAAAGACTAGATGGTATGTTAGATACCATAGCATGTCTCAAGGTTGAGGTCACGTTATGGAAAATGGAATTCTGTTGCTTGTTTCTCTGTCTGCAAAATAACTTTTGAATTATGAAGATATTTTGATTAAACTTGAGAGCATCTTTTACATCTTATGTAGGCTGATTGTTGTCAGTGATTCCCTTTACGCACATTTGTGCGTCAGAGACGCACGTTGGAGATATCTGACACATATTTATTTTGTTGCTGTGCGTATTTTTTATGCAAGAGTTTCACATAATGTGATCAGGATTTATTCAATATCCAGTGCATAAGATGATGGATGGTATCGTACATACTTCGAGCATAGGCATTGTTATGACAGAGTAGCTTCCACTAATATAGCAAACTGTCACGCGATTTCCATCGAGCTCAGCAGCATGTCGTCCAGACGAATTAGCCTCAATGGTTGTAGGACTAGAAAATGATCTCCAGATGAAAATGACATGCACTCAGAATAACTAGCCAAGAAAGTAAAAGATACAGAACACAACAGAATAGCTGTGGATCGTAACTTTAATTAAAAATGGAGAAAATAATTACCTTGACTGGAATATGGCACATCCATTGGGATTACTGGTGTGAATTGTGATCTCGTGATTGCGAAAACAGGGTTTAAGAATTTTCAAAAATTGGCTCTTGTTCGCCGTAAGATATATGGAGAACACATTATCACCCAAGGCATTCTTTCACGACAAAGAAATTTGTAAGCTTGCAGAGACTGATGTGTTATTTGGATTACAAAGTGTGGGATTCATTGTAGCTTTTGTTGTTTTGTAACTTTGCTGCAATAAGAGAAAGATTTAAAAGTTTAAGTGTAACTTACTAAAAAGAAGACGAATCATTAATCTCTTTGATTTATGGATAAATGTGTTCTAGGACAAAGTCCAATAAAACCGATGAAAGTACACATTTTATGACAAGCAGTAAATTAACTGCCATTTGGTTAGGGCTGTTCCATTTAAACATACATGGTACCAGGGAAGGCAGTTTTTTAAAAATATATGCCAGGGTACTTTGATTTCACAGAGTTCATCTTAAAATGATAAGAAAATTCTAAATTGCATCAGTGGGTGAGTACCCCACATTAAAAGTGCCTTCCTTGGGTCCCATGTATGTTTTACTGGAACAGCCCTTAAAAGATTTATTTGGGTTTTTGTATTGGCTTATATATATTATATGTAATGTGTTGGTTAATAATATTGTTATGAAAAGATGAAGGAGACTGTCAAAAATACGACTATAAACTAAAAGGAAATTGAACTAATAAAATTACTCTATGAATAGAAAGTACATTTGTTTGTTAATTGTGCATGTTTGTTTATTTGCAGTTTTTAGACAGAGAGAGAGAGTATGTAATGCAACTTGCAGTTTCCTATTATTAGCTGAAATGTACAGGTCAGATGAAAACTTGTCAGTACATTCTTGACCCCCACATTTTTTCACTTAACCTCCAGTTCTGACACCAAAGATTTTTTTTACCCTCAGTTTTACACCCCTGGAGGATACACTGGTTGTGGTCCATAGTTACGTCCTGTGTCAAGGTCATGGCAAGATAAAATGTACCTCTGAGACTTGTGTCCTGATTCAGAGTATAACTTTTGAAGTATGAAGATATATTAATGAAACTTGTTTGAAGTATATATCATGACTTGACAATGTGTCACATACCATAGCCACAGCCTCAAAGGTCATGGCATGGGAAAATGTCAGTCAGTGACCTTTATCCATGTATTTTTATAACCAGTGAAGATATCTTAATCAGACTTGACCAGCATGTTATTAACTCTTGACTTAACAGTATTTTGCCTATTTTGTCACACACTTTCATCAAGGACAGACTGCTTCAGTGGCCTAAGTGGTTAGAGCATCCACCTCGGATGTAGGAGGCCATGGGTTGGCAGTGGTTTGGGTGACTGTCCCCAATGGGATACAGGTTTTTCTTTTTTAGAGTAGCCAGTTGTAAAGTAAAAGTAGTAAGGTAAATTACCCAGCTCCCAGCTGATAAGGAAAGCAATGAAAAACCACTGACCCATGGGAAACTACTGGTATTCTCACATACCCATATTGATGTGAGATGGCAGTAATTGGTAAAGGCAGGTGCTTTAGAGCACTCGGCCACTAAGGGAATAGAGGATGTAACATGATACTGTTTCAGTCTGGGCAGTGCAATGCTTCCTCTTTCTAACACCAACTCGTTTAACCCTGCATGCCATATTTACGAGTCATGAAGCAGTACCCTATGTCTTAGCTCTGTAAAATCACCATTTATGATACACCAAAGTAGGTCATATTACTGAACAGGGGAAAGATGTAGTTGTATAATAATCTCAGATAAGACAAAGAAACAAAATTTTTAGATCTGATTTTCTTTTAGGACAATATTATCATGGGTCGATTATGCAAGAAAAATTATGTCCAATTTTCACCCTTCTGCACATGCACAGCAGAAATAACCAATCAAAAACAACATCTTTTATACACCTAAACATCCAGTTACATGAAAATTGCTTGGAAACAGATGTGTTTGGATCCTGTATTTTTGGAGAAAATGCAAAGAATTTCAGGGGGAGCCATAAATTTGACCGATATTATAATTGAGACCACCTTATAATGAGGTATGTTCTAACAAAATGCTCTTTGTAATATTGGTTATGGAAGTAATAAATGTGACCCATGTTATAAGAGACAGAGCTTTATACAGAGGTATGTTCTAATACAGTACTCCCTCATTGTAACACTGTTAATAGGCATTATAAATATGACCCAAATTATACATGAGACAACTTGGTCAGAGTTATGTTCCAGTAGAGTGCTCTCGTTATAAAATCTGTTCATTAGGGCCAGTAAAGTAACTCACAAAAGGGATAGCCATGAACTGTGGGCCTTTATTGTATTGTATGTTCACAGCAGGGGTATTCATTATGGCATGCCATTGAAGTTCCTTGTTTTGCAGGGTCTGAAGAAGCCTTATAATCCAATCATTGGAGAAACATTTAGATGTTACTGGCATCATCACAAAACAAACAGTCGGACATTCTATATAGCAGAACAGGTAAAAGAATATCAGTTTTTGATGCTCTTAATATTACATAATTTTTAAAATGTCTTTGAGAGACTTTACTTTTATTTTTTATTTTATATACCTTTTAAAGAATTTTGACATCCTTAGGTCCCATCTTTTATCTTGTAGTCCCTCATGTTAATGTTTGTTTGGAAGGGTTCATTTTCCTAAAGTTTTTTGCGGTTCTTTGTATTGATCTTGGTAGAATTTAATTTTCATCACTACCTTATAGCCTGTATTGTGCTGATAGGATGTCAAACCCAAATTTGTTAAACGTATTTGTCACTGCAGATATTTAAACATTGTTAACATAAAGTAGATCATTCCAGTGACTTCATTTTGTTATTTTCAGATTTCCCATCATCCCCCAGTCTCAGCATTCCATGTGACCAATAGACAAGATGGCTTTAACATTAGTGGCAGTATACTGGCCAAGTCAAAATTCTATGGTGAGTTTAACGTAAAATCCTTGCTGCTGTTGCATTGGTGACAAGAAAGGAGCTCCCTTCTTTTGATAAAATTATGGCAGATTCTATGCTGGTTCTATAACAAGTTGGATATGCTAGCAATGTGGTAATCTTGCAAAATGATTGACTTGTTACTGTTCAAACAACTCTATTTCTTATCCAGTAAAAAAAAATATAAGTAAGTTTATACTATCAAGGTCTTTTATGATTATGATTGTGAGAGATAAATTAAGCCTTTATTTTTTAAAAGAATTTTTTTAAACTATAGTAAAATGGGTTACAACAGCATGATATAAAGGTTGGGAAGATAGTTGATATAGGGTTTTACTCTTGAGATACTAGAGAAGCCTGCTTGACCAAATGGTCAACTTCAGGTTATGTAAATAGGTGAGTGATGTAAACCCACTTTAACCTATTGTTTATGCAGTTAAAACTTGAAAAACGAAGCTCTTTTGAGATTTTTGTTTATATTTATACACATTTGTAACTTGATCCATGCATTTCAGGGAATTCATTGTCAGCCATACTGGATGGTACAGCCAAACTGACCTTTTTGAAGCGAGGAGAAGATTATTATATAACCATGCCTTATGCTCACTGTAAAGGTAAACTCTCAAATATAAATATAAAATTAGAGCTGAAACAAATAGCCAAATTTTGCAAATATTCAAATAGAAAATTCATGTTCTAACTTTTGTTTGTTTACCAAGCAATGCCTGGCAGCACAATTTGAAAGAAACAAGGAAGGTGTAATGTAAACTGTAAAAGATTGACTTAGTCTTCAGGAAGACAAGGTGCCCTGAGTGGCTGAGTAGTCTAAAGTACTCGCCTTTACCAATCACTGTCATCTCACCTCTGTCTGCATGGGTTCATGTTTTGGGCTCAGCCAATGTGGGTATGTAAGAAAGCTTACCAGTAGCTTCCAGTGGGTCAGTGGATCTTACAGGGTTTTTCCTGGTTTCTCTTCCACCTCCAATTGTACTGGCCATTATGTATATCATGTCCTGAAAAATGAGGTTAAACCCAAATCAACAACAAGAGGAAAACAACTTCAGATTTGCTAAATCACCTGAAACTTGAACTCCCGCATCCTGGATAATTATAGTATTGACATTCAAAATAGATTGTTCACATCGCCATTTTCAACTCTGCTGGTCACAGAACTTTAAGAGCATTTGGGATGGTCTTCTGTGGTTCATTGGAACAAGTCAAAGGTACTAAAACAATATTTTTAGTCCTACTAAGGTTGAAGATAAATACTAATTCTACATTCAGTTTAGTCTGAATTTCCTTGTAATTTATACAAGGACTGTGTAATGTAAATTATGTGTAATTAGATTCCAGTGACCGAGTTCACTGAGTTTTCAGTACAGCTTGGTGGTTGGGATGAATTGTCAGAGATTTCCTTAAATACCAGAGTAGACAAAGAAAAATGATGGATCTAGTAGCTTAATTAATATTGAGAAACATCTGAATTGTATCCAGATGCATTCAGTAGTATTTTCAGAGGAATATTTAGAATTTGTTTCAACTTTGTATGAAATTAGGTATAGTAGATAGGTTCACATGTTAATTAATACCATTCAAGCAGCATAAATTTGGTAAAGGTCATCGGGAACTTTTCTCTGCTGCTGTTGAAAACAGTCAGCAAGGGTGCTCTACTGAAAACAGGAATATATTCATACATTGTTTTCAGCATGTCAAGATATATTTTTCCCTACCTTTTTTCTTTATTAATTGCTCTGTTTTAAAGGGGGGGGGGCAGGGTGTCTCACACATTTTCAGGTAAAAACTTTTTAAAATTAAATTAATTATAATCTGATTTATTATTATCTTCCAAACAAGACTGATGTAAAATAATTATAGATATAATGATAGAAGAAGCTCAGTGCTGTAATGGAATAATTTATAGACATAATGGTCTTATTTTTAGGGATATTAATTGGAACTTTGACAATGGAGATGGGTGGAAAGGTTACCATTAATTGTCCAAAAACTGGTTATAGATGCGAACTGGAATTCAAGTTGAAGGTAAGCTAGTGCTTGCATTCCTTTTTATCTCTTCTCTGAATGATCTCTGAGTGGATCTGTGTGTGTCTTTTTTTAATATTTTTTAACGTAGCTTTTACAGTCTGAGTCATATCGCTATGAACATGTCTTCAGTGTGGCAGTTTATTGTGATGTCTAGCACTAGGGCATCATGCCGCAGACATGTAGCATCATGTCCCAGTCACATTATCCTGACACTGGGCCAACCAGTCATAACACTAACCTCTTAATGCTGAGTGCCTAGTGAGGCAGCTGCTAGTACCATTTTAATAAGTCTTTGGTATGACTTGGCTGGGGCTCAAACCTGCAACCTCCTGCATCCAAGGTGGGTGCTCTAACCACTTGAATGAGTTCTAAAATTGAATGAGTTTTATTTCCAGTGTTCAGCTGCATTATTTAGATGTTGTGGCTCCCTAATTGCTCCTTCTCCTTAATGTTGTTCCTTCTCCTTATGCTACAAAAGGATTTTTGAATTTTTAACAAAATTTGTTTTCTTCCCCTTAATAATAATAAGACTTCAGATGAATTTGATTTTTGGCTTCATATGTTGTGATATAGTGGAGTTATGGCCCATGATTTCCAGTACTGAATCTTGCAGTATAACTTCACATATGATATTTGAATGTTATAATTAAGTTTAATGTGCGGTTTTGTGTTGATTAGATCATGGATGAGTTTAATAATCAGCATCCACTTCGTCTGAAATTAATTGTAATTTAATATCATAGATTAGTTGAATTGTGGCCCATTTTTTCAAACTGTTGTTTTGGCACCCTTGCAGTACCAGTAATCATTGATATTCAAGCGAATTTCATGTGCATCTTGATATAAGGATTGCATTATATAGTTATTTTTGTCTGTCCATGTGTCTCTCCATCTGGCACTCATTAAAGCAGTAGTCCACTGGTATTGAAGGATTGCCATGAAACATGGTAAACATCACTGTCAAATTCTAAATATGTGCTCCCACAATTTTTGTTTAACTTATTGCCTTTTTTGTCTTATAGCTTCATGCAGTGTGTAACACAATCTCCTTACCACAACTGGTCCCAGAGTTTTTGATGATGTCAAATTATGTTAATTTTGCATTAGTAATAGATATTGCCAGCAATACATATGATCAGCACAGGGGATCAGCTATTTTTCTGATAGCTATCTTTATGCCAATTATTATGTACAATTTATCATCACCATACATGTGATTTTACTGGTGGTAGACCAAAAATACCATTTTAATGGTCATCTACTGCACTTGCCATTTTATAGTTGAAATCTACCACTTTTGAAAATGAAAAGAATTTTAAGTGCAGTATGAATACAATTCGCAACTGATGAAATACAGTTACTTAGATGCCAGTTTATATCAATCTGTTTCAGCCTTTCCTTGGTATTGGTGAGGCATCCAATAAGATAGCAGGCAAGTTCAAGGTTGGCTCTGATACACTTGCCACCTTGGAAGGATACTGGGATAATGAAGTATACTTCAAAGATAAGACAGCGGGGGTAAGGTGACAGTTTGTGTATATTCTCTGGTGAAAGACAATTGAGTCATATCATCTTGTGCAATTTTTCAATTTTTTTTCAAATTTATGTTATTTACTATTAACTAATCAAGGTACACCACTCCTTCAGGAAGCCATGCCCTGATAACTTGAGAATCTGCTTATAATTTGGGATCATGTGTAGATCCCACATTTTTATGAGGAAATATCAAATAATTGATCCATATTCATTGAACGTGAAAAAATATGTAATCAATTGGTAACTGGAACCTAAATATATTGCTCATTTTATTGTCAGAAACAGTGGATAGTGCCTGGAAATTCGAATCAACGTTATGAAATTCTAAAATTTTTATAAGAATTCATATATTTTATTAAATTTTCTTTCCAAACAGCTATTTCCATGAGCATTTCTATGAGAACCTAATTACTGTATTTCATGTATATTTTCGTACCCTTTAATTTTTTTGTTCACAACCCAGCCATAAAATAACAATTATTTAAATGTATCATATTTTTTGTATATAGTACTTTGTATTTGTTGGAAAACCCTTTAAATTATCGTACATAAAAGTTCTACTAAGACGATTTATGCTTGCAAAAAAGAATCAAAAATACTGTATTGCCATTTTGTCTTTACAAAAATGAACGAGAATGTGATCATGATCACAGACAATTAAGGTGAGTTTTCTGGTTGTGTTTTTGTTTTGAATTTTTTTTAACCTCGAACTTTGATATGTTAAAATTGGGATGGTTCCCATTTCAAACGGCTTCGAAAATATGCAGGGGTACAATTTAGATATGTCCAATGACAAAGTATTGTTTTGCTAAGTGTATGATATAAATGGTGATTAACTTTGGGTAAGTTTTTAAGTGAGGCATTGAATAATGAAACAAGTGGTTAAGAAATAAAAGAATTTATGATCGCACAGAAAGGTCACTTATCTTTTCATTTATTAAGTTCTTAACCACTTGTTTTTATGTTCTTACTTGAATCAAGAAGAGAAGTTCACATTTCAAATGGCTTTTAAAAATACTGATGTACGTCAAACTGCCAATGTATTTTTTTCTGAGCATGTTTGATATAATCCCAAATGTAAAACAACTATCTCTTGCCCTATTTAAAACTTAACTTACTGTTTGATAACTTCCCGTAAACTTGTAATTGAGGCATCAAATAATGAAACAGGAGATTAAGAAATCAAATAATCACCATTTATAATTCATTTTGCTATTTTTGTAATTTTTAACCACATATTCAGATGTTTTCTTTATTTAAGTCAAGAAGAGAAGTTTGCCTTCAGATGGCTTGGAAAAAATATGGGTGTAAGATATAGATTCTTTTATTACTTTTTTAACCACGTGTTTTGTTTTTTTATTTTCACATTTCAAACGGCTTTGAAAAATTTCCATTGTACAATATAGATACGTCAAACTACAGTACTTATTGCTGAGAATATGTTTCATATAATATCAAATAAAAAACATAACTATTTGTTGCCTCAAATAAAACTGACCCAACCTATTTTTTAACTTCGCGTATCACAATGAATAATGAATGGGAGATCAAGAAACAAAGAAATAAACCCCATTTGAAATCATACAGAAAGATGTTTAATAATCTCTCGCTGAAATAGCAGTTCTTCTGTTAATCTACTCTCATTCATCGATTCACCCTTGCTTCTTTTCTGGTAAGAAAATACAATGATTGGTGCATAAAATCTCTTATTGTCATTACAGTGTCTACTGGTGTTTTTTAACAACTGGACAAAGGCCATTACAGAATATATCCAAAAATATTATCGTTAATTAGTTCTCTTTTATTAAATCTGTCACCGTAACAAAACACTGCATGCATTTTAAAATGAGCTTGGAAACTCTTCGATATTTTCTTATTCAACAAAAATTATATCTCAATATACGTTAAAGTGAAGACCACAGACCATTGGTCAACTAGTCTTATTATTTCATTATAGTTATACAAACATAAAATATAAAAACCTTGTCGTTTACTATTGTAAATTTTAAGTCAGTGACTCTGTCAAGTCGATTCGTAGATATACTTTCTGTTAAGTGCTTGTATTGTTTTGACTCAGATGTAATTAACATTTAATTGTGAACTTACTTTATGATACACCCCTCTCTTGTTATCTCTATTGGCGAGTACAAATAACGAGTGATGCGTATGATCGCTTGTCCTTACAACATCTATATGGACAATGGCCTTTATTGCGCATTGACAGATTTTTCATTTCCCTAAGATGGCCTTATTTCCCTATTGGTAACCTTGCTGATTTGACCTCTTTTGTCGAATCTTGCTCTCAATTTGGTTTCAACTGGAATAACCTGACCAAAGCTCTAAGCATATTTAATTAGCTTGTAAATAACACTGCATAGCCATGTTGTCGTTGTGATGTGACAATGTATATCGTAATTAGAACAAGAATGATTCATTGATTTAGAGGTGTTAATTGATTATGGAGTATAGTAGTGTCCTGTTATGTAAGGAAGATAACAATCATCAGGTAACTAAAAATACAGATTATAGCTGACCTGTAACCCTTTTTTTTCTCTCTTTCCAAAGCTACAAATAAAAACTGTCATGAATAAATAAACTTGCACACTGACACAACGTTTCACATGTCATCTCTCTCTTTCTCTCTCTCTCTCTCGTACACATACAAATGCATTAACTAAAAATAATTTTTTTTGAGTACTTATAATGTTTAATGCAATTTAATAACAAGTCACTCTTTCTGTAAGATTATAAGTTGCACTTAATTTCTGGACATGGGCTAATACTGTTGCATACAAATTTACCGATAACTAATACCTGTAATTAATACATGTTCAGACCATCTTAATCATTTTGCGAACATAACAGACCGTAACAGCTACAGAGTATGCTCTAAATGCAAATTAGCTTGCACACTGTGACATTATCATTTCAGCCATTTCTCTCACTATCTCTATCTCTCTCTCTCACTAATAACAACAATAGTCTTTTTGAGTACTTTTATTTTTAATGTAATCAGATTCTTGAGTTAAGAGCAGAATGAGGCAAAAATGTTTATTTTGTATGATAGTAGCATTAGATTGTCGAGTATCGTGTGTTCCTTAGACCTTGTTCAGGTATGATCCCTTTATTTTTTGTACACAGTCTGTACCACAAAATGATTATTATTTATGTTACATATAATTTTTCATACTCTGAAATTAATAATAATTTTATCATGTACGAAAAATTACATGAAATATGGTACGTGCTGTGTTTTGATACCTGACTTGGGAAGTATTTGTTGTATTGATGCACAGAATTAAAACCTGACCTGCTTGTTATTATCACTTCAGTTACTTCTTTTGTCTCAAATCAGATAAAGAGGTTATAATAAAAGACAGTAAAAATGCCAGCAAATCCTACATGTTTAGGAGCTAGCGGCCCTGGTCATGTGTCGGGTCAACTCATTTCAGTTGATCAAATGAACCAGTGGCCTTCTGTTTTTAACAACCAGAATCCCTTGGCACCAACAAATTTGTTTTCAGAAGTATCCCACTAGGATGGCCATCCCTCTAATGTGGCCCTTCAGCCAGTATATTAGTGCAAAAAATGTCAAATTGACTCATCATGAGCAGACACATAGTGCATTTATGATGGAAATTTTATGAATTTTTCTTGATTTCTGAATTCTGTACGCTGACAATTGTGCCAACATGCCAATAAAGTACCTAATTTTAATCGATACAGAGAGGTTTGGAATCTAATTACCTATGCTGCTGTATATTCCTCAGATGGGGGGTTTTGTCGCTTGAATAATTACTAGCTGTTTTTAACATGGATGATTATAAAGATGAAAATGCCATCAGCTGAGAAGCACAGTCTGAGTCTTGTTCAGCTCCAACCAGCATGACATCCAGTCATCTTAAGTACAAATGATATGTTGGACATTGTGACTTCTCTCATCAAGATAACAGAATGCAAATGAAAGGGTACGAGACTGAAACCTGTCAGTCATGTGGCAGGTTCATGTCCTTTTGTAGCACTGCATTTCCTGTAGGTGCTCATGAAGGAACAAGTTGCAGATAAGTGCCAACTGTAGCCAGACATTTTCCATTTAGAAGGAACAAAACAAAAACAATTCAACTAAATGGAGAGATTGGGAGTCATTTTGATCACTGTTGAGAAATTTTATGTTGGAAATATTCCAATTAACATCATCAGTTAAGGACTGACCATGTACATTTTTTGGTGGGGTGGAGCCCATGACATTTTCTTTCAAGCCAGGATATTTTTGTTTTTTTTCCCTCCAGGTAAAATAATTTAACTAATACAATTCTTTTAAGTTGCATTAATGTAAACTTCAGTTGACTATCGTACTTGTTTTAAAAACATTAATAAGATTGTCAAAATTGTTGCATAACATAATATTAAAATATGAAATATTTTAAAGTTTGTTTCAACATTTTGACTTTTTATTCAGTTATTACGTACATCTGTGTAATCCCCCTCTAGATAGGCTATCTCTTTCGTAAAGCCAGTTTCCTGCTGCAGATGGAGTGGACTTTTAAGATCAAATCTAACAGTATGAAGAATATATTTTTTTTATCAAACCAAAACAGTGGTCCGGTCTCAAATTAGAGATGTAATGATTTATCATTACTTGACAGTATTTTCTGCTTCAGTATCCTTCATCATTATATGTGTTACTGCCAAAATATATCATTAAATGCTGCATCATGAGTATTGCAATACATAATGCATCATGAGTATTGCAATACATAATGCATCATGAGTATTGCAATGCATAATGCATCATGAGTATTGCAATGCATAATGCATCATGAGTATTGCAATGCATAATGCATCATGAGTGTTAAATACATTCATGTAGTAGTGCTGAAAGTGCTGTATCTCAGTATGCATAGATATGAGAAAAGAAAGAAATTTGTAGAGCTTAGTCTCTTCTTTTTAAGCATAAGATTTTGTACTGTTCTTTCCTTGTGAAAAAGATTCAGCTGCTAGCCGTTAGTTATCAGACCAGTACAAAGTAATAAAAAACTCCAGACTCATTAACAGAACATGAACAGCAGAAATTGCTATGTACAATGATACCAGAATTATTTGTTGAACATATCTATTTTTTATTGCAAATTCAGGCATGAAAGACCAATTTTAGATTAACTGTCAATACAATAAGGTTACTTCCAATTCCATAATGCTTTGCTAACACCAAATGGTGGGCATAATTTGAAAGACAAAAGATTTGGTTGCATTTAAAGCTTCTGGGAAATATTTCAGGTTTCAGGGCCATATAGCTGCAAAGGCATTGTTTAGGTGATTAGAAAACCATATGTAGAATCTACACCATGAAATATTGAAGTAATGCTGGTAACCATGTCTATGATTACAGTGCCTACACAGTGACATAAATATTACAGCACTCCCTGATTAGAACAGGCTCCATTATAATGCAGTTCTGGGTGTAACTCAGGTCTCAAACACACAGGCTGCATGTGGACTGCCAAGCCATATCCTGTAGCCTGCAAAACGATTGGCATCACTAGGTGTCAGGAGAGATAACAAAGGTGGTGTGGCCCTTGGACTATCAAAAATTCCCTCATGCAGCTCTTTGGGTGGTTTGAGTTTGAGACCCCTGATTTAACTTGATACCCCTGAACAAAGTCATACCTACGTATAACAATAGGGGTTGAAAGATGACTTGGTGAAGCAAGATGTTATTTATTTATTTCTTTTTCAAAACAGTTATTTAAAAAAAGTAGTTCCTGAAATCCCACAGTGAGGTATTATAATATATTCTCAATATATTGTCATTCAGTATATACCATATGTACTCCATTATAAGTCAAGTCAAACTACAGAAACAAAGATCCTGATCTGCTGTAGCATAATGCACCTGCAAACCAGGGTATATGTTGTTTGTTCTACTGATTACTCCTAACAAAGTGCACAGCCCTGATCTGCTGGCTCATTATGCAATGGCAGATCCGGGTCTGTGCAGTTTGCAGTTGGACTTATAAGTGAGTATATATGGTAATTAAGTAGGCGGTGATGGACCCAGACTACCATGTTATAATGAGGGAGAGCTGTACATGCAAAGGCAAATGGACATGGTAATAGTCAATATCATGATACCTTTTGTTTCATGGCTCATTTATTGCACAATGTATCATCATATTACCTGCTAACTATATGATACATATTGTTTTGTATCACCACCCAAGTATCATAATATGCATTGATGTTGCAGCCAAGCAAGGGATGTACACCTCTATCATGAGGTTTGTCCTGAGATGACAAGGTACCTCTTACCAAGGATGGTCTCTTGTGGCAGAGACAGCATGGTAAAAATACACTCATATATTGTGTGGTAAGTTATGAGGTATCTTCCCTTGAGATAAGTCTAATAAGAGGAGAACCACAATATTTACCAAATAGGGCACATGTATCCAAGAAAGAAGAAAAGAATGAAATATGTTACTATTTTTATCAATCTTTGCAACTAGGAATCATCCCAGTTTTGGTGCCCCAGTGCAGAGGTGAGGGCCAGGCGATTGAAGCGTTATACGGTTCCCATTGAAATCCAGAATGACAATGAATCAGAGAGGTAAGGAGGAATACACATCACACATGATCATGGAATCTTGTATTATGGATTCACACTAAAAAAGAATGGATGGTGAATACCAGAATAGTATACATTATTTGGAAACATCTCTATGTAGGTGCATTTGTGATCACATATTTCACAACATATCAATTAATAATGCCTCTGACACCAAATTCATATGCAAATTTTAGAGTTTGGTTAGTTGATTGATGTTTAATGGCACATCAAAACGTGAACGTTTATGTCATGCCTTGGCAACTGAAGTAAAGAATCTTGCCCAGAGACACACCACAATGGCCAACTTGACCTGGTCTATGCAGGATTCAAATGCACATCCTTTAGATTTCAAGTGAAGCATGCTAACCACTGAGCCACTTTGGTCCCAAATATGGAGGAATGTGTTTCCAGGGTTGATGTTGGTATTTACATAAGGCACCACAATGTCAGGATAACTTTAGTTCCAAGTTGGAATTTTAAGTGTCTTACTTATATTACTTAGTTACATGACAAATCTGGATAGTCATTGTGTTGAGTTGTTATGTGTAGGCTCGTACAATAATGACAAGAGAAAAGAGTGAAGACAACAAGCTTTGTATATTTTAACAAAATAATTTATTTTCCTAGAAAACAATGTAAAAATTGGAAAATAGGACTTATGGTTTGTGAATATAATCCAAAATTTAATCCTAAGAATGAAAAATACAAGTCCTATCACTAAATAGTTCTATTAGAATCCAAGTTCAAATCTTGATGACGTTTCAATATGGAAGGCGATGACATCAGATGTGGTCTATATATGAATAGCAACAATTCCTCAATTGAATCACAGTTTATGTTTCCAAATAATTCCAGAATAAATTTCCACTGAATTTCTTTCTCCCAGAATTTATAAAACAGTACACTCGTTTGGTTTTCTAGAGAATAAATTATTAAATTCCAAAAACAAATGAACTTCAAAAACAACCTGGTTTCAACAATAAAATAACCTATCCGGCCTTCTAGGTATCAGGGATACAACTGACTGACGAGCGCTCAGAAAGGGTTATATATTCACCCGAATTATCATCCCGTTCTCGCGAGATTGATTAACACTCGAAATACACAGTAAGAAAAATGCCATTCGTCATGTAGGAAGAACCCCTATCTACTATCACTCTGAAATAAATATAAAAATAAAACATTGTTTATTTAGACTAGACGAAATGACCTTGGCAATAGCCAATTGTTTTCGCATAGCAATTACACTACCGCAGACCAAAGTAAACTAAAAATATTACTAATGTAATATGTTTTACATCTTAGATAAACAGAATTACTGAAAAAGAATTTTGAATCCCAGAAAATAATCATTACAATAAAATGTAATGAAACAAAAATAAGATAAAAAAGAATTTTAAAACTAACACACAAGCAATTTAATTACATATACGTAACACTTCCCCTCATAAAGAAAAAAGAAAGATTTATATAATAAAGCTTTCTTTTTTACCATATGTAAATTATACATGAGGCAAACAAAATTACATAAGAAAGTTCTTATGAATTATATAAAGTGTATATGAAATAATATTTCTATACACGGGAAAGTGCATCTGCAATCAAATCGTCTTTTCCTTTGATGTGCCTGATGTTCAGATTATACTCTTGCAAAAACAAACTCAACCTTAATATTCTTTGATTTTTTTTTTCATCTTGTTGATGAAAGTAAGGGGGTTGTGATAAAAAAACTATACACAGCAACCGGAGAAGGAGCCGAGCTAGTGTAAACTTCAAAATTTTGTAATGCCAATATTAAAGCCAAACATTCCTTCTCGATTGTTGAGTAATTTCTTTGGTGCTTATTTAATTTCTTAGAGAAATAGCACACTGGGTGATCAATACCATTTCTATCTTCTTGAATCAATACTGCTCCAACCCCAACATCACTCGCATCCACAGATAATTTAAAAGACTGATTGAAATTTGGAGCTGTTAGAACTGGTGCACTTTTGAGTATCGCTTTCAACCTATCAAAAGCTTCCTGACATTTTTCATTCCAGAGAAACTTGTTTCTCTTACTTAACAAATTTGTCAGAGGTTCAGCAATATTAGAAATATTGGAACAAAACTTTCGATAGTATCCGGTCATACCCAAAAATCGCATCAGTTGCTTTTAGCTGACAGGCGCAGGAAAATCGGAGATAGCTTTAACCTTAGCATCAATAGGTTTAACTTGACCATGTCCCACAATATGTCCTAGAAAAGTTACATAAGCACGGCAGAACTCACTTTTAGATAAATTGTCAAATTAGCATCAGTGAGTCTTTCAAAGAATTTCCGAATCGTGGCTAGATGTCCTTTCCAGGTGTCATTGTAGATGATGACATCATCAATATAAGCATCACAATTATCTAGACCAGAGGTAATCATATTCATCAAGTGTTGAAATGTACTTGGAGAACCCTTCATCACAAACGACATTACTTTATATTGATAGAGTCCATCTGGAGTCACAAATGTTGAAATTTCTTTCACTCTTTCCGTAAGTGGAATTTGCCAAAATCCTTTCAGAAGGTCAAATTTGATGATGTTTTTGGCATTTCCAATTTTATCAGTACAATCATCGATTCTTGGTAATGGAAATGAATCTGTTTTTGTCACACTGTTCACCTTCCTATAATCAGTGCACATACAGAAAGTTTTATCTAGTTTCGGAACAAGTATGCATGGTGAACTCCAATCACTTTTACTGGGCTCTGTGAAATCGTTCTCCAACAAATACCGAATTTCCTTTTTCAATTATTCCTGTTTGAGAGGGTTCATCCTGTATGGGTGTTGTTTCACAGGTTTTGAATCTACAATTTCAACATCATGAAAAATTTTGTTTGTCCTCGTAGGAATATCCAGAAACAAGTGCTCATATTCGAATAATAATAACTGTTTAAGTTCATTTCTTTCTTGTTGTTGCAAATGTATAAGTTTCTGGTCTAGATCTTTCATAATTTCCAAATTCCGAAGATTTGTTGCTCCAAGATCAACGGTGTCCAATTGAATTTCTTTACTTAAATCCTCAGTTTGTGGGACAGGTACAACTAAATTAATTGTATGATTTACTTGGCTATCTCTTTCAGTATACTAATACTCCATTAATTTATTTAGATAGAGTACTATTATTATAATTTAACTCATTCATTTTCTTCTTTACTTTGTAAGGGCCGTAAAATCTAATTTGAAGAAAATTTTGAAGAATGAGCAAGAGAGAATGAACTCTATTACAGGACTCAAAACTTCTCTCAAGTAAAGTTTTGTGAAACCATAGTTTCACTTTTGACTTGAATTGCAGAGTGCCAAATTCAAGCATAACTAGCTGGAAAATTCCAGACATGAAATTTGACCTTTGACCTGACTGGACAGATTTGGGAAGGCCAAATTGAGTAAAAAGCTTTATCAAAGCTTTTACTATAATATTCCTCAAAGGAATTGCCTCTGGGAATTTTATTGATGCACACATAATGGTCAACAAATATTGGTTGCCTGACTTGGGCTTAGGTAAGGGACCAACACAATCTACCATAATTCTGCTAAATGGTTCGTCAAATGCAGGAATTGGTTGCAGATGAGCCTTAGGTATCTTCTGATTGGGTTTTCCTACCATTTGACAAGTATGACAAGATCTACAATACTTACAAACATCACTTTTGATTTTTGGGCAATAAAAGTGAATCAAGATCTTGTTATAAGTTTTATTTATCCCTAAATGACCGGCCAGAGGAGTTTCATGGGCCAAACTAAGTATTTCCTGTCTGTAAGATTTTGGAACTAAAATCTGATAGTTCACTGACCATTCGTCATTAGCAGGTACCTCGGGAGGTCTCCATTTTCTCATAAGAATTCCATTTTTAATGAAATAACAGACAGGTACTTCAGTGGCTCCAGTTTCACTAATGGCCCTCTGAAACAAACAGGAGATCTCAGGATCTTTTTCCTGTTCGACGACAAGTGATTGTCGTTTATCACCCTGATTAGATAAAAGAGAATGAGTATTTAAAAGAGGATCACTATGATCAGTATGAGAGGTGCATTGTTTTATACACCCTGCCATAAGGCAGAGTGTATTATGTTATGATGTCCATCTGTCCATCCATGTCACCATACATCCATCTGTTATCAATTTTGTTTCCACACAGTGAGTTGTTGAGTATCTAGAGTTAATAAACTTTGTGGATGGCTTGCACTTGGGGAAGAACCTTTTCAATATTGAGCTGTTGAGTATCTAGAGTTACCAAACTGTGTGGATGGCTTGCACTTGGGGAAGAACCCTTTCAATATTGAATTGTTGAGTATCTAGAGTTACCAAACTTTGTGGATGGCTTGCACTTGGGGAAGAACCTTTTCAATATTGAGCTTAAACTCAAAGGTCATTGGTTGATGACCCAGTAACTGATAGAAGAAATATGGTTTCTTTATAAATAACTAAAGCTATCAACCAACCAGAGTTAACAAATTTTGTGAGTAAGTTCCACTTGAGGTAAGAAACTACACATTTGATTTTTGGCATAAGAAGTCAAAGGTCATGGTAGTTGTGACTGAAAGAAGAAAATGGCTTCTGCAGTATAACTTGGGTTCTCCACAATCTATTACTAACAGGTTTTATGCATGACTTTCACTTTAGGTAAGGAAGAATTTTGTGCTTAGAAGGTTTAAGGTCAATGTTACTTGGACTGTAAGAAGAAAAATGGTTTCCACACAACTTGATTTCTCCTTCTCTTGCTGCCAGTCTTTGTGGATTTATTGCACTTGTGGTAGGGAAGAACCATATTGAATTTGGAATCAAAAGATCAAAGGTCAAGATCATTGTGAAAGAATAAAAATGGTTTCTGCACAATGCAAAATAGCATTAGTTCTACATAACTTACCTCATTCAAACTTTGTGAATGGCTTACGCTATGGATAAGGAAGAAGACGGAAAGTTTTGGAGTCAGTAGGTTCAAGTCAGGTCAGTCAGACTTAAAAATAAAAAATGGTTTCTGCACATTAAGATCAGTTTTACATGACAGATCTTCTGCAAACTTTGTGGATGTCTTGCACTTACTGTAAGAAGGAAGCTTACTTACACGTGAACCTCCATGCTGACAGTTTTTTTTGCAGAGATGAGAGATGCCTCCCATCCCTTCCATGACTCATTGATATCTCCTGAACATTGAAAATCATTATTAAAAGAATTCCAGAACAGACTTTTTTCCATGTTCTCATTTTTCACACCTTGTTTCCGATATTGTATATTTATGATAATGACTTCCTGTGATCTTGTGACCATGAATTGGCAAGCATGACACTTTAATTGCTAATTTGACAGACAATAACCTAAAAGTGATCATTGGATTAAACTATATGTGATCCGTAGTAATTTGGAAAAGATGAAAGATGTTAATGGATCATGGTTTAATTATTAAAGAGCTCATTCAGCATAAAGCATTTGACATTACAAGGATTCTTTAAGCATGTTTTTAGAGCTTGTTACAATGGATTGTACTGTGTATGATGAGGAGTAATTTGGAAAGGAGTAAAGTCAATATGGGATTATGGTTTGACTACTAAACAGCTCAAGCAGTATAAAACAGGTTGGTTTGGCTTTAGTAAAGAAATTCAGTAATGGATAAAGTAAAATGTCATTGGTTGCAGTCAAGTTCTAAAGAACATGAATAAACATTCTGCTCATCCGGTAGAGTTGGTTTTAAGAAATTTCCAAATTTGATCCAGATAGCGCTATGTTTTGGCCGGCATTTAGCAACCTGAATCTACCCACAGGCAGCGAACAAAATATTACAAATCTCCTGACTTGTCCAATGCTGATCTCTCAATTTTTTCACATGTACGATGCTGATATTTTAAAGTCACTATCTTGAGGAATTAACCAGTGCAGATGTATTTATGGATTCAGTTGTGGTGGTGTATGAGTGCAGTTCCATGATGCTTTAGTTGTTAGTGTTTGTTTACAGTGGATCCAGTCCCACCTTAGAAGGGAAGCAACTCTAACGTTACTGGTACATGACATCGTAAATACTGCATGTCAGTTTGATATATATATATATATATATATATACGGAAAGTATGTCATCAATTTGTTGCCTTTAATTGACTTCTTAAGATCAATATTAAAAACCACCAGCTGAATATTTGTGTAGGAAATACCATAATGCAAGTCTAACATTAAAAGTATTATGCATTTTTTATGGGCATACTTTATACTTTATAACTTAATTGAACTAAATTTGATAAAGTATTTTCAAATTTGTTGAATGCATAAGTCTGAACATTTTGAATTTTGAAATAAATACTTCATTGATAAAAGATTTGGACTAATACCTTTATTTTGTCAGGTTGTGGAAGAACCTAAGCAATGCAATTATCAATGGAGACATGCAGAAAGCCACACAGGAAAAGTATGTGCTGGAGGAACGCCAGAGACAGGAGGCTAAGGAGAGGAAAATCAAGATGGTACAGTGGGTGCCAAAACTATTTGAGCAAGACCCTATCACTGGGGACTGGGTATATAAATATGTGGAGTAAGTGACACCGTGTCAGAAATATATCCAGTATTTATCAGACTTTCATGGCCTTCTCTGATCTAATATATTTTGGGAGATGATCCCCTTTACATGGATTTACAGCCATTGAGAATGTGTTCTGGATTGGACATCAGTCTATTACAGGTCAACCTCCTATGCTTTTGCCCTTTTGCAACTGATACGACTGAAGGTAGTAAAGCTTCAGTATAATACAAATTGGGTGGGGGGGGTGCAGATATAAAATTTAGCAGTTTTGTTGAAAAAAGGCAATGGTAATTTGGGTTAGTTTCAGTGATCACAGATCGTGAAATGTTATATTTTAAATGTGTGTGTGTGTGTATGTATGTGTGTATATATATATATATATATATATATAATAGCTGCCAAGTGTCCTGTTTTTCCTGTATTTTGGATCTGAATACAGGTGTATGTTTTTCTTGTTAAAAATATGGGGGGTTTTTTAATTAAAAAATTTCCTTGCAATTTTCTGTTTAGAACAGCACCCGGTTCAGTTCTAAAATATGATTGGTTCATTTGAAATCAAGGCTGTCATGCCAATCTTAAACCACCATATTGGATTGTGGAAAGCAGTTACCGCTATCACGGTATCTTACTTTTGTAATATTCAACATCTAGTGATGTTGAAAAGGAAAGCAGAAGATTCTGAATTTTCTCCAGCAAAGAAAGAAAACAATTAGGACAATTAGGCCGTAATGTTTAGGTTTGTGAAACCATCTAGTAAAGGAGAAAACTTAGCATTTTGCTAATTGTGTCATTAGGCATGGAGGTGCCCATGACATAAAACAGCATGAAAAAGCTAATAAACATCAGCTTGCTGCTTCGTCATTAACAACACAGACTGAACTTGTTTATAAATACCAGAGAGAACCTTGCTGTAATTTGATTGGAAGTTCATTTTACTAAATTTCTTTCAGAAATGAACCTTCCTATTTCAGTTGCTAGTGTTGCTGGTGATTTATTTCACCCACTTTTTCCAGAGAGTAAATCACAAGAATTACTTGTGTGCTAGAATGGAAACAGTTTACTAAAAAACATTCACAGAGAAATCAGATTATTGAAAGCTGATACATTGGAATCAATAATGATTAAAAAAAACCAAGGTGTGGAAAAGGCTCTGAGAAACAGTCTGTGTCTGAGTGTGAGTGTGTTGTATTCTTGCACCTTCTGAATGGGCACCTAAATGGAACAGTTTGCCCATTCAGAAGGTGCAAGAGTACATTTTTTACATGAAATAAGTCATAGTCCTACTTTACTGATGGTTGTAGACGTGGTAAATAGTTGCATATGCATCAAAGTTTCAAAAATCAGTATTTGTTCCTGAAAATCACGTAAGCAGTCAGTATTTTTATACTCTGGGATTGGCAGCTATGAAAGAGGGAGAGAAAGAGAGAATATGGCTGCCAAAGCAGCCAACTTGAAAATCTTGTTATTGCTACTCCTCCTGAATGGATGGTCATATCAACATGAAGTTTTTAATACAAGATTTATTAGGAAATCTAGTTGGTCCCAAATGAAAATGTTGTCAATTTGATGTTGAAAATGGCCATATTATAACTATTCCTTCTCAAGGGAAAGTCATATCAGCATGGGTTTCACCAAAATATGTCAGGTTAGTCCTGAATGAAAATGATGCTGCCCGGACATCCAGTATGCTACCACAACAGACATCTTGTAAATATTGCTATCACTACTCCATCTGAATGGATGGTCATATCATCATTGGGTTTTCACTAATCACTAAAAGACTAAAAGTTATGTCTTGTCCATTCTAAAAGAAAATTGTCCCATGCTGATATCCAGAATGGTCACCATGGCAGTCATCTTGATAATCTTCTTATTGCCACTCCTAAATGGAAAGCCCTATTGACATGGGGTTTTCACAAGAAGACTGATTATGAAATCTAGTTGGTCCCTAATGAAAAGGGTGCTGATCTGACTTAAATATAGCTGCCACAATAAACATTTTGAAAATCTCATCACTCTATCTCAAAAATGGACAGTCGTGCAGTTTTCACCAGAAGCCTTCTGATGGTATCTAGTTTGTCATAAATGAAAATGGTGCCGATCTTACATCCAATATAGCTGCCATAGTAGTTAGTTTGAAAATCTTTTCACTCAAGAATATTAGAAATGGTTTCAACACTTAGCATTTGAAACGAAGAAAGGGCCAGATCATGAATTCCTGGAAATTTTTTCATCATCATCATCATCATCAATCCCTTAACTAAGAGGTCATTGGGGCACCACAGTTGACTTTACAACCAATTCTCTCCATCTTTCCCTGTTCTTTACTGCCCTTTGGGAATCTCCAAATCCCATACCTGTCCACTCCTTAATGTTATCTTCCCACCTCTTTTTCTGTCTGCTTCTTCATCTGCACCATCGCACTGTGCCTTACAAGATTGTTTTTGCCAGTCCAGATGATCCTAAGACATGACTGTACCACTTCAGTTTGCATTTTTTTACAGTGGTCAAGAGGTCTTCATAGGATCTGATGGCTCATTGGATCCTGTTGTGGACTTATTCACTGGTTACATGGTCAAGGTATGAGATGCCCCAGATCTCATTTCGAAGGTTTGAATCCTTCTTTGTAGATCTGATGTGAGCAGCCATGTTTCACAAGCATAAAGAAAGATGGATATGACAATCAAGTGTATCAGCCTTATTTTGGAACCAAAAGCAATGTTGGTATCTTTCCATATTGGTCTCAACCTTGTTATTGCTGCTGTTGTCTGGGCAATCCTGCAAAGTAGTTCTGGTTTGGAGCCCTCATCGGAAATTCTTTACCGACAATATAGTGTCGGTCCCTTCCAGGGCCTTTTGTTTAACTCTATCAGTCATAGACCAGAAGAGCTTATGGGATGACATCTGTTATCCACTTGTAAGTTGTCTGTCATCCAACATCTATCCATTAGCACAAGTTTGTCATTGCTACTCTGCCTGAACTACTTACAGGAATGCCTTGAAACTTTGTACACATTCATCGCAAGGTCTTCTTGATCATAAATGAAAATGGTGATGCATAGACATCCAGTACAGCCACCAAAGCAGTCATCTTGAAATTGTTTTTATTGCTAATCCTCTTGAATGGATGGTCATGTAAATGAGAGGTTTTCTTTTGAAAGACTTCTTATGACATATAGTTGGTTCAAAATGAAACTGTAGTCCAGGGCGGCCAAGTGGTCTAAGGTACCTCTGTCCACAAGTGTGAGTCTGACTTTGACCATTGTGGGTATGTGCGAAAAGCTTGCCTGTAGCTTCCTTTGGGTCATTGGTTCTTCCTGAGGTTTTCCTGGGTTCATCCTCTACAAGCATGCAGGCTGCCATGTGCTGAAAAAACTACAGTATTAAGCCCAGAAAACCAGATCAAATCTAAATGAAACTGGTACTAGTCTGGTGTATTATATGACCACCACAGCAAACAGCTTGATAATTTCATTATCCCTACTTTTCCCAAATGGAAAAGTCTTATTGACATTGGATCTTCACCAGAATACTTTTTGTGTCTAATTGGTCATGAACGTAAATGGTTCCACTTTGAATATGGCAGCCACAGTGGCCATTTTGAAAGTCATTTTGTCACTACTCCTTCTGAATGGGTGGTCACATCAGCATGGGATTTTCACTAAATTCTTATGATGTCTAATTAGTCTTAAATGAAAATGGTGCTGATCTGATGTCGACATTGGGTTTTCATCAGAACAATTCTTGAATTATCAAGTTGGTCATCAATGAAAATGATGCAGATCTTCAAAAATCTTGTAATATTATCTGGCAGGTACTAGATGAAAATATCATATTGCTGTTCCTTCTGAATGGAAAGTTTTCTCAACATGGGGTGTTCATCAGAAGACTTACTATGGTATCTAGTTGGTCTTGAATGAAAATGATTCCGATCTTGAAAATCTTGCTATTGCTACAATGAAAATTGACAGTCAAAATGACATGGGGTTTTCACCAAAAGACTTCTTTGATTACTAATTGAATCTAAATGAAAATGGTGCCATGCAGACATCCAGTATGGCTGCCACAGTGAACAAATTGATCAAAAATTCACCAGGAAAGATGGTTTCAGTGGCATGTGGTTTTCACCACAAGTTTGAAAGAAGAAATAGTCTTATCTTGAATTCCTGGAAATTCTTGAAGGACAGTAAAATTTCAGTCTCATTGAGGGAATCTTGTTGTTTTTCCTTTTTCAATTGCTAAATGATAAACCTCCTAAGCAAATATTTTCCTGCTGGAAATTAGAACTAGCATGATTGGCATTAGCTCTTGGGGTGGGTGGGCACAGACTTTATATGAGAACAGTATGTGTGAATAAGCCCTTGTTATAACAAACTTGTGCATGATAAATAATTTTCAATAAAAAAAGATAAAACTAAAGTTTATCTTTATTATCGGCACAGCCACAGTGATGATGTATTATGACAATGGCAGTACATCATATGCATTAGAATAGCACAAAAGCTGTATAACAAAACTGCATATCCTCATAAAACACTTTTAATAAGTAGATAATCAGTGAAAGCTTTCATTACTCATTTCCAAAATATCACATGCTTGATTATAGTTACTGATCTAGATGCAAAGAGTTTTCATGATCCAGTTTAGCTTTGTTAATATTAATGACTCTTGCAAGTTTTGTTATGCTCATGGCAAGTTGACTGTGCTTGATCTTTGCATGCTTGTTCATTTCATTCAGTTTAGAGAAGATCATCAGAATAATGATCTTGGAAAAAAACCGCTTCATCTTTTCTGCTCTAATAGATGCTCAAGGACATGACATTGAAATAGAAGTGCCTTATTGATTAAAATGTAGCATACAAGTGCTGCACGGAACTCGTAAGTTTTGAGTTAAATGGCCAGAACCACGTTATTTAAGGGATTGGGTTACACCTTTCCTCCAGTCTGAATTTCACTTTATCATGATCTGATTGGCTATTAGACATGGGAAACTATTTGAAGCAGTAGTAGGTGAAGCTTCACACTAAATTGACCACCTGTCAGTGTTAATTGGTTATAATGGGAGACAACTTAGCCTACAATTCATTACATTGTGAGATTGACCTATAGGTGTTTTCTTATTAGACCCTGTTTGGTACTGTTAGATAGTTCATTCTACTCAATCAGTTTATACTTAGGGCTGTTCCATTAAAACATACATGGGACCCAGGGAAGGCACTTTTAATTTGATGTACCCACCCATAGATGCAATTTAGAATTTTCTTATCATTTTAATATGAACTCTGTGAAATCAAAGTAACCTGGCATATATTTTTAAAAAACTGCCTTCCCTGGGTACAATGTATGTTTAAATGGAACAGCCCTTAGCATAAGCTACCCCCCACCTGCCAGTTGCCCACCCATTTTGAACTTTGGCCTTTATGAGGTTTTCTTCAGAGTGAACTCATAGGTTTCATTTTATTAATTTCAGTATGAGGCCTTGGGATTTAAGCAATGATATTGTACAGTATGAGAAGGACATGTGCATACAAGCCTGGACTAAACACAAGACGCCTGTTGTACGGACATGTAGCATAACTAGCCTTGAGCAAACAACAGATACTCAGAAGCTAACCACTTCATCTCACATTACAAGGCCTTCCAGCAAATGTTTAAAGGTTGTGGGAGACATGCAGGAGGAAAGTGGAAGTTCCACAGGAGAGCTGGACAAAGAGCCAGAAAGTGATTTCTTAGAACTGGGACACAGTGAGTAGACCGGCGGTCTTGGAAATATCCCACTATTATTTGAATTAGCAACTCGGTGGTGGTGATGAAAGTGATATCAGTAGAGATGCTACCATGCTGCATGATTGCATGAATCACATAAAATTTTTATGAATTTGCACACGTGGAGACCACTGATGCACAAGAACTCCCGCAAATTAGTTTAAAGTTGTGCATATGAAAATGTCATCTGTTCCATTCTGCAATTCTTATTCAGCCATTCACCCTTAAAGTGCTTGTCAAGATATAAGCCACCCTGGTAGAGGTATCATAGCACTTGTCACCATGTCGTATTTTCATACTGTTTAATATCAGGGTTCTTCATCTTGAAATGAATGGATGTTAAACTAAATTTGATTGGCACATTCGGCCCTGGAACAATCATTCTATCATAGTTTGGACCTTGCAATCAAAGAAGTTTTATAAGTGCACGTTTATAATACAGGCAACCTAGAAAACCCCAAATTGCTGTTTCCCAGCGTGGTTCATCTGTAGATGATGATTTTTTTTGCAGCAAATACTGGCTGATGATAATGACGAAGGCAATTTATTTTTAATGTTATGAAGTGCATCAGATTAGGGCTGTTCCATTAAAACATACATGGGACCCAGGGAAGGCACTTTTAAAGTGGGGTACTCACCCATAGATGCAATTTAGAATTTTGTTATAATTTTAATAGGAACTTGGTGAAATCAAAACACCCTGGCATATATTTTTAAAAAACTACCTTCCCTGGGTACCATGTATGTTTAAATGGAACAACCCTTATTGGAGCTGGGAAAGTGTTATTGGAGATACCAGTGAGTGATTTTGAACCCAAAAATGGTGATTTAATTCAAGTCCAATGTACATGCTGCAGTGACAAAAACAGATGGCATTCTGTTCAGCCGCCCCATTTCAGCGGTATTTTGAAATTATATGTAAAAAAGGCAGAATAACAAACTGAATTAAATTACAGAAAATTTGTAAGTAGAGTACAATTTTATTTCTTTTCTCTCACAGGTTAGCCCTGAGGGAACTTGTGCTACATAACCATATAGCCCTATAAGGGTTAAGATAAATTTAATTAACAAGATTCATCTTTAAATAATATTTCATTTTTAGATACCAGTTTTTCCTCTGTCATTGTCTGACCAGAGCAGCAGCAATACAGAAATGTATACATGTGTGTGTGTATATTGCACACAAAAACCTCCACCTAAAGTGCTGACCTAGATGGCAGTCAGACAGAGCGATCTTCTCATAGGTATAAGGATTGGCAGCAAAATATACACACCTCCACCTCAGATGTGGAAGGTCACAGTTCAAATCCGGGCTGAGTCATATCAGAGACTTACAAAAATGGTACCAACAGCTGTCTCGCCAGCATTAAGAAGTTAGTGTTAGAACTGGTCGGCCTTGTATCAGGATAATGTGACTGGGTGGGACATGGTGCTACATGTCTGCATCATGATGCCCCAGTGCTAGACATCACTATAAACTGCCATGCTGCAGACATCGTAGAAATATGACTGAACAATTTTTAAAGCTGCGTTAAATATCCAAATCACACACACACACACACACTCCTCTATCATTGTCTGACCAGAGCAGAAGCAATACAGAAATGTACACAAGTGTGTTTATTACACACAGACACCTCCGCCTAAAAGGGAACTGAGGCACCTTTATAGATACTTGTAAAGTAGGTGCAACAATTATCCATTACGAGGCAATTGCCCACAGACCACTCGTGTAAGTAAAATCATTGAAGTTGGTACCCAGATACTACAAATGCCTTGGAATAGAAACTCACCAGTATATACTCGTTCATAATGGAATTACACATATATTAGGCGTTTTTATAAGTGCTAGAAACTTGCACATACATAAAATAATTATAGCCCAAACTGAATGTGAAGTCACTTAGGCTCCCCGTGCAAGTACTTAAATATGACAGTGACAGAGTATTAGCAGATTGTAAAGGCAGAGATTTGTCAGCATAGGAAGAGAAAAATTTGGAAATATAGATGGAGTATACTTTCCTTAGAAGTGAAAAAGAAAACAACTTGTAATGGTATATCTTCCACTTATATTCTGGCTTCTACAAGGTCTCTTGTGATGACAGCATACTTCTTGGCACAAGTGGCAGTAGTAACTGACAGGTTCATATATTTTGCTGCCAGTCCTTGTATCTAAGGGGAGATCGCTATGTCTCACTGCAGTCTAGGTCAGCAGAAAACCTTTACCTCCTTTTATCTAAAAGTAATATCTTGGAGGGCTGGATTTACGAGGTAGTAGTAGTTCTAAGGTATTATGTATGGGTAAGTATTCTAGAAAAAACATATTTTACTGAGGTAAAGATATTTACTTCATCAAACAGACTGTGACATTAATGGAGTTAAAACCCTAATAGAGCATTATGGAACAGATAATAGATCTAGCATAGTAGTTTGTAAAGTGCTGATTCAAGAAAGTGAAACATTGGTAGACCATACATTACTTAAAAATCTTATTTTGGAGTGCTACATAATTTAAATAGAGCATCCACCTCAGATGCAGGAGGTTGTGGGTTTGAAACCCAGCCAAGTCATACCAAAGACTTATAAAAATGGTACTAACAGCTGCCTCGCTAGGCACTCAGCATTAAGAGGTTAGTAT
Source organism: Megalonaias nervosa (assembly GCA_016617855.1). NCBI lineage: Eukaryota > Metazoa > Mollusca > Bivalvia > Unionida > Unionidae > Megalonaias > Megalonaias nervosa. The sequence goes on from JAECUM010000564.1 coordinate 131,652, forward strand.
TAGGGCTGGTTGGCCTGGTGTCAGGATAATGTGACTGGATGGGACATGATGCTACATGTCTGCAGCATGATGCCCCAGTGCTAAACATCACTGTAAACTGCCACACTGCAGACATAATAGCGATATGATTGAAAAGTTGTTAAAGCTAAGTTAAAATTCCAGATCATACACACACACATAGACCTGGTCTAAACTTTTTGGCTGGCTTGTGCTTGGAGGGTAGAAGCCTATTGATTTTATGTTCTGAAGGTCAAAGGTGGCCACTGTTGCCAAAAAATGGAAAAATGGCTTACACTGTGGGTTACAAATAAGCCAACTGATTTGGAGGTCAAAAAATCAAAGTTAAAGGTCACTGAAAGAAAAGAAATTGGTTTTTTTTTGCATAAAAATTTTAGTTCCAGACCACGTACCTTTACTAAAGTTTGTAGAGGCCTTGTACTTAAAGTAAGGAAGAGTCCTGTTGACTTTGGGGGCCAAGGGTGACACGAAGAGAAATAAATGTTGCAGAGTAGTGTTTCCTCAATAGTGTTCCATGATTAGTGTTTGTGAATAGCTTGCACTTATGGTAAGAAATCTTTATTGGTGTCTAAAGGTCTTGGTCATAGTAAGTCAGATAAGAAAAAATAGTTTTGGCACAGTAAATTCAATTCAAGACTGCATATTGTTATGGCCTTATGGCTTAAACTAAGTAACAGAGAAAAGCAAAATCAACAAGTTTTGTAAAATTCAAAATATGATTTGTCTTGAATACAAAGTGAAAACTTAAAAGGAACTTAAAGTAATGTGAAATAAATCTCAAAATGGTCTTATATGCTCTATCACAAGCCCAAAAGTATTAAGTGTTCCAAATGAATTCTGTGGTGTTCTTAGTAAACGCCAGTCTTGAATGTGCTGATGTACCAGTGATCTTGAATTTGCTAATGTGCCAGTAGTCTTGATGAATTAGAATAATACAATCCAAATGCCTCTAAATGAATTCACATTAATACCAAAATAGTAATTTAGTCTGAAACTATTAATCAGCACTTTATAATTCCAGTGAAAAATTTAAATAAATAAATTCTCTCAAACTGTTACAGAACACAACTAAAATTGATTCCACCAAGACTGATGTTAAGATATGGAATGAATAATTCTCATGTAAACAGCCTTAATATAAAAAACTAAGACAAAATAACAAAACTAGGATGAGTCTCATTTTCCCATCAAATTCATACTGAAGATCACTTCTAGAAACTTCAAAGGTCAAAAGGCCATGTAAACATGTTTACCTACAAGTGATAATTATCTTAAAATATTATCTATAATCATAGACAAGAATTAGCTGTGTAATATTTTGTTTAAAAAAACAAAAACATTAGGTTTGTCCCAAACTCCTACCCTCAATTATGTACAGAGGTCGGTGAAACAGTACAAATTAAATATACATAACAATATGGTGACCAAGATCACAGAGATCTGTTGGTCAACCGTGCCATACTAGTGCCTACATGGAGGACTATTAAACTCAGGGTGGACAAAAAAATGTACCGTCACTATAGTCATTTCTTTTCACAGATTTTAAAAACTTTTTGACAATTTTGACAAATATTATAAAAGCATTCTCAAGCAAAAATTGCTAGAGATAGAATTAATTTGGTAGGCTTATTTATATTAATATGTTGGTGACTGGTTAGATTTTCAGGCCATGATAGCAATTTTTCCATTTTTTGCGCATTTTAAATGTTTTGGATTAAAACCTTCTGATTTAGCAAACACTATTTGAGCCAGATACATGAAATGTGTCATGCATGTTTGAAAGCATATGTAGTTAACATTTGAATGTTAATGCTATTATATTATTTTCTTTGTTTTGTAATTGTTGGAACTTAGATCTTTTAGTCAGCAGTGCTTTTCAAACATAAATCTTTCTCTTCCCCCCTCCCCAATTCAGTTTCTTGGCCCCTCTTTTGGATGCATATCAAACTTGTGACTTTTGCAATGCTTTTTGAAAGGATGACTAAATCCAGATTTTAAGAACCAGGGACTTTCTACATCACACCCCCAACTAAATTCCATTTATCTAGTTTTCCTTCTGTCAAGTATCATTATAACAGAATGACATTAATTGTTAAGAGTAATGGGGTGGGTGACAATGACAAAATAAAAAACTAAGTCAAAAACTGTGTCCCTTAAAGGTATCTTGCCTGTATGAAGAAATATGTTCAAATGAAACTATCAAGTTTCTTTGAAGGATTCTGAAATATTTTAACTGTCAGAGTTTCATACAATAAACACGTGCTTCGTCCTTTAAATTGTTGTGCAGTTACAACCATTTTTACTTTCTGTTTCATGAAAAAAATTTAAACTCTAAATATTCATGTTTTGCTAGGAAAAAGGACACTGAGGTCAGGAACTTCATCAAAGACCAGATTGACAGAAGATGCATTTGTGAGGGCCTTGGAACCTTTGAGCAAACTTCAGGAGGAAACTATTGATCACCTCAAGTCACTTCGTGGACAGATTGTTACTCTGAACCGGCGCCAAGAAGAGATTGAACAACAAAGTCTCCTTTCCAGCAGCCAGAGTTGGCTTATACTAGCTGTGATTCTTGCCTTCCAAGTTGTGCTACAGTGGATGTTGAGATAGCATAGCTGCCATCAAGGAGTCCAGCTTTCTTGCTGCAGACATCCAGTTTCCAGGAAATCCGTCACGTGTTGGAAGAAAGAAGTTTAAAGGAGTTTTAATGTTGAGCACATGCATATATGTCATTGACTTAAAGGCTGAACAGAATGAAGAGTTCAGATGACTAGGTATTACTGCAGCTTATTGCCAGTAGATCTAGTTAATGTGAGGTTGGAAATGTCTGTTATTAGAGAAACCAAATGAATATGTAACATTTGTAGTGAGGATGATGTACTAGACATAGTCTTAAAGTACTGATTGTGTTGTCTTGAGCAACCAGATGGTTTGGTTTGGTTTGGTTTGGTTTGGTTTGATGTTCAATGGAAGACCAACATGGGTTATCTAGTTCCAAGGCAATTGTATTAATCACCTTGCTAATCCAACTGCAGAATTCTAACCAGCACCTATTTGGTCTCAAGTCTGGCACATATGCTTATGACATTCTAGATCCCAGAGGCAACTAGATTTAGGCAACTGAAAATCTCACTAAGAGCCTAACAGTTGAGAGAGTTTTAGACAACTACTGGGAAATGTGAAAGACTAAGAAAAGTCTGCTCAGCACAAGTTGTGTGAAAAAAATATTAACACAATTTTAACAGACAGTGCAATTTGCATTTAGAGGAGAAAATATAAATTATGGTACCTTAGTGATTATATACTCAACATGCCAAGCAAAAGATATTTCCTGGTAGCACTAATGCTGATTTACAACAATACCCTAAAAGGTATGGGAGCACAAACATGGAGAAAGGAATTCAGATTTCTTCTACCAGTTCGTCTCATACCATGAACATGACTGATAAAACAATTTGTTGAAGGATATTTGGAGACACCAATTGGATCCATTTTAATATCCTTCCATCCAAAAGAGACATTATCATCTGGCACCATGTTTTACCCAACCATCAAAACCATTTTACACTTTAGATACTGTTCAGACATCAGAATGGGAGAGCACTGTTACTTTACTTTTTTTTAGATTATAGACAGTGTATTGGTTGCATTTCTTAAGTTACCTTTGCAAACTATTATAAATTAAGCTTCTTATGATTACTCTACACAGATTTGGGAATAACATGACATTATAATTTTATAAATGAGATTAAAATTGTTGGCTCCAATTGGTTTAATATAATCTTTAATAGATTTTCAGCACAGAATTTGGCTGTTGAAATCATTGCCAAGTCAAGAATGTTGTGTTAATGATACAAGTGACACAAATTAATGGCAAAATTATTTTATTTTCAATAAACACATAGATTTTACTTCCTTTAATGGGAAAACAGAGGTATCACTTTTCCAGTAGTGTCACTGGCTGTGATTGTGATTATGTGCTTAACTTTTTGAAAGGCATCTGCATTGTTTGTTAACTTGAACGTTGGTGTAATATGACAATATGCCTTAAAAAACAAGTTTGTATGCTTGTATATGAAGGCAAGGCTTCCACCAACTCTTTGTGATGAACGTAGGAATCAAGTGTACTTAATTATAATATTAAGAGGGGGACGAGGGTAGGGACAATTAGTAAACATAGTATATTATTTTGTAAATCACTGAAATGAATCCTTTACTTACATCATAAACTTGAACAAAAGCTTGCTCTTACTCACTAGCTATCTAGTCCAGGTCACCTCTATTTTCTTAAACACCAGCTTCTCAGCTATAGACCATATATGAACTTGCTTCATAATGGCCATTCATGCAGCGTGTAATCAATTTTCAACATAAAGCAGAAAAAAACAGTCAGGATAGTAGGGTCATTTTTGGAGGAAAAATAACAGGGAAAATGGGGAGACTGATAAAAAAGAGGGAAAACTAGGGTCATTGGAAAGACTGTGACTTGCCTTGTTAGGCAGAATGCTGTATCATCATGACAATATGTAGAACCAGTGGGTATATTTAGGCAAGAATGTTCTTGTTTACATAAAAATTCCTCCAAAGATGGAGAACCTGCACTTGGGGTATGGAAGACACCTATTTATTTTAAGGTCACAAGATCATGATCCTCCAAGTCTATATGAATGAAAGAAGAAAATGGTTTCTACCCAATTTTTGTTCTGTATCATCTATGGTTACCAAACTTTATGGATGGCTTGCACTTGGGGTAAAGAATAACCACATAGATATTGGGGTCAAAAGGTCAAAGGTAAAAGTCAGTGTGACTTGGAGAAGAAAAATGGTTTCTGCGCAATAACTCTGACTACCAGTCTTTGTGGATGACTTGCATTTGGGAAGTTGCAGTTGGGGTAAGAAAGAGCCTAGTAAAGTTTTGAGTCAAAATGTCATAGGTGCAGCAGGTGAAAGAATTAAAAATGGTTTCCCACAATGACCTGGACCAAACTTTGTGGATAACTTGCATCTGGGATAAGAAAGAATCATGTCTGTTTGAGGTTGAAGGTTAAGGTCAGTGACTGTGACTTATTTTTTAAGACAATAAAATTAGCTCTATGTCATAGACCTGAACCAAAATTTGTGGATGGCTTACACTTAGAGAAAGGAAGCTTTTAGGGTAAGAAATTCATTGATTAAGGTATGTAACTGAAACAAAAAAAGTAGTTTCTGAACAAAAGGTTTAAATTTATATGGAGTAGTTTTTTAAACACAGGCTAGGCATATCATGAACTCTTGTTAATCATGTGCAACCATTTAAAGTGATGATTTCATCTTGTATGGTTTGTCAGCCAAAATAGTATAACTTGGGGTAGCAAGAAAAGTAATAAAATTATACTTAGTCAATTTTGTAGACTGTATTATATATCTAATTAGGTGATACAGGACATTATTCTGAAGAAAGATGAAACCTTTTTCATACAGTGTAACCTGAGCATCTTATGTGAGTGCTCATTTCAAATGAAATTCCTTAAACCAATTGAACATGTTCCATCCTCTGTGAGCTATCAATCTTAATGGCATGACTTTTATGCCTGCTAATGGTGGAGGGTATCAAGTCATCATTCTGTATTTCTAAAGCAGCTGCTGTGCTGTAAGCAAATAATGAAATTCCTTGTTTGCTTTACAAAACTTGGAGCCTGAAATCACACACCTTGATATTATATTATTTACTGCTTCAAATTTGCATAGATTTTACAGTGTTTACAAATTGTACATGATGGTTTATATATTCAACAAGAAAATCACTGTTATGAAATCTTTTTGTTAAGAGCCAAAAACTGATGAATTAAAGCTGTTGATATGTGCCTTGATTTAGTGGGTCATGATTGTTTGCTGTACATACTTTAATAAATTTAATGTATTGAGTTAACTTGATCCAAGTTTTCTCATGGCAATTATTTGTACTTTAGATTATTAAGTGGTCATACATTGCATTTTGCTAATTATGATATTTACATAGCTGCCAACCCCCAAGTATAAAAATACTGATTGCTTATGAAAAAAATACTGATTTTCAGGACCAAATACAGATTTTTAAAATTTTAATGAGTATGTAATTACTTACAACATATACAACCATCAGTAAGGTAGGACAATGCCTTACATAATTATTTAATGTCAAAGATACATGTGTTGCACACTTGCACCTTCTGGACGGTAACCCTGTTCCATTCGGGTGCGCATTCAGAAGGTGCAAGAGTGCAACACACTCCGACACAGGCTGTTTATATGAGCCTTTTCCACACCTTGTTTGTTTTGTTTTTTTTCAATCATTACCAATTCCAGTTTACCAACTTTTGTTGATAATCTCAATTCTGTGTGATTTGTGTACTGAACTGTTTTAATTCTAGCATACGAGTAATCCTTTGCAATTTTACTGTTTGGAAAACTTGTGCAAAATAAATCGCCAGCAACACTAGTAACTGAAAGAGGAAGGTTCATTGCTAAAAGAAATTTAATAAACCGAATTTCGATCGAATTACATCAAGGTTCTTTCTGGAATTTATATAGATCCAAGTTCAGGCTGAGTTGTATATGAAGAAGCTTTTTTGTGCTCTTGTATTACATGTGCGCCTCCATGCCCAACAGCCAAATCACATTACACAATTTGCAAAACGTAAAGTCTTCTCCTTTACTTGATGATTTCACAAATCTAAACAAGACAGCACAATTCTCCTTTCAGTTCTGTTTTCTTGTCTTTTCTGGAGAAAATTCTGAATATTCTGCTTTCCTATTCAACATGATTAGAAGTTGAATATTACGAAGATGAGACAGTGGTAGCGGTAACTGTTTGCGAAATCCAATATGGCGGATAAAGATGGGCTTGGTAGCTTTGACTTCGAATGAACCAATCATATTGTAGAACTGTATTCCTATATACATGGGATACATTTTATCAGAATGGAACCGCGTGCCCGTTCTAAACTGAAAATTGCAAGGAAATTTTTTTATTATTTTTTTAATTAAAAAACGTAATTTTTGCAAAAAAAAACATACACCCGTATTCAGATCCAAAATACGGGACAAATAAGGAAAAAACAGGACAGTTGGCAGTATGTATTTACATGGGCCAAAATTAATTTGCAGTTAAAATGAACAAGTGGAATGCTAATTATAAAACTTGCTAGAGGTAATTAATGATAAGTGTCTGATATTTTATTTTTTTAGTTTTAGGATCAGGGGAAGACTCAGTGGTGAAATATATATAATCAGTTGATATCTGCATGAATTTTTAATATTGTTGAATGTGGTCTTAATGGTCCTTTTAGCCGCTTGGCAAGTAGATTTGATTTGTCAACATTCATAACATTTGTCTTGCACTTCTTTCACAGAAATTAACCAATTTATCACAGAACCACACAACTCTGGAGGCTTATGCTTTGAAAGGGGAATAAAAAGGGGAGGAGGGGGCAGGAGAGAGAGGATGTAAAGTTATATTGATCATTGTTTGATCTTGGCAATGTGCTACTTGTGTATCACAAGTGTTTAGAGTGCTGGCAAATCTAGCTATATATGAAAGCCAATATTAGAAAGAGTGAAAGTTTATTGTTGATAATTTGCCATTACAACATCAAAGCTGCAGTAAATTATTGTATATTTAATCTTCAAGATGCACACACTTTCGTTTTTTTAATATTTTTTTAAATTCCAAACAAACGTTTATTATGTTCCTTTTCATTGTTGCTGTATATTTAACACTTTGACATCAGTATATGCGGGTTTATCAGGTTGGGAAAAAAATTAACATGTATATATTAGTAGTGAAAGATGTAATTAACAAGTTCACAGGCGATTACGTTTGCATAAGTAGATAAATTTTTTTGAAATGTAAATAATAGTGCAATATATTACTCTGATGATTGCCCATTCAAATTATTGATTACATTAATTCTTCTGCAAAATTAATTTAACTGAAATGTAGATAGCCACAGTGCAATAAATTAATATGGTGATTACAAATTACTGGTTATAATAGAGCCTTTCTGTCTAAATGAAAACTACCCGGTAAGTGCAGAGTCAGATAAATCAGGGATTTATGCAGTTAGAATGGTAGTCTGTGGCCGAGAGGTCCAAGGCACTTACCTTTGCAGATGATTCACACATATTACCTCTGTCGATATCAACATCGGATAGATCAATGTGGGTATGTGAGAAAACTTACCATTAGTTGTCTGTGGGTAGGTGGTTCTCTCCAGGGTAGTTTAGGGTTCTTCCTCCACCAAATTTACTGGCCATTACAAGTCCATGCCAGGCAAAATCGTAATTTTGATGAGAATTAAGTAAGTACATTTAACTTTATTTTCATGTGAAGTAACAATCTTTTGCACATACCCATGTATCTATGAGTATTTGTAGAGTTGAAAATTCATGACAAGTTCATTCAGGTGCTTCAGTGACAAGTTGTTGCCGACATGGATAGTGAGGCCATCTGGAATTTTTTTATGTGCATAAAATCTGCAGGTACCATCCTCTATTTCACCTTCTTTGGTGAATTTTGAGAACTCAGATTGCATGCAATGAAAATTTTCTGGAATATTGACATTGTTAGATTACTACCATTTTCTTTGCAGAACTCTGGTAAATATTTAGATGATGAATAATCGTATGATATTCACTGCTAGCTATAGGACTATTTACAATATGAACAAATATACCTCATAACGAAGTGTGTCCTCACACTAAAACAGCAGTGTAGATTTATTGCTGTCAGAAACTTGTAACGTTACTAGCCGGTAAGTGATATACAAGTCAGGTTTAAAGTTGGTGATACTGTACATAATAATATAGGTAAAACCCATTATAATGCAATTCCACTTATAACATGATGGCTCCCATTTTTTTTAAATTTAAGGTGACCCTCTTTTCAACATCCTAATACATGCTCTCAAAATGTTGCCTTAACTTCACTGTGCACCATTGGCATGTACAGTATACAATTCAAAACTGAAGTATATTTGATGTCTGATGAAACCCAGCAAACAAAACCAACAATATATGATCAAGAGATTACCTAAAACTGAGGACATTAAAATTTCAATGCACATTTTCTATGGGGAAGTTTTTTGAAAAATTTGTTAACTGATCCCGCTTATATCACAATGTTATTCTTTGGACCCCAAGCATCACATTATAACGGGTTTTACCTGTAGTTTAATATACAATGCACCTCATTTATATTGATGTGCTACTGTACTTCTTATTTACAAATGAAAATCTCTTTCTTGTGGTCATTTTTCTCTGGTCCCTAATGCCTCGTTAAGTTTTGCACCCAATGTAACAGCAGACGGGTGTGTATTGTTTTTCTTGCATTCATCCACAAGGCCATCCCAAGCAGCATACAAACAATATTCAACTTAGAACCGTGACATTTTTATCACATTTGGATGAATATTTGTATGCATATCTAATTACAGGTCGATAACCCAATTAGAATTTTGGATGCCATTTTAGTTATTTTTCACATTTATTTGGATGTTGTCTGCAGTTTTTACAAGCACAAGTCGTGTTAATGTACTATAGATAAAAATACAGCAAGACATTAGAATTGGAATTTCTTGAAATGTGGAACACTTTAAAGTATTTTTTTCCCATAAAATACAAGATAATTGTATGAAACAGAATATTTTTCCAAAAAGATGCAACACAGAACCCAGGCATAACATTTCTGTCAGATGGACAAAATTTGCATTTTATTGTGTATTGGTAGATAGACTGTATCAGACAGATTTCATGATATTCAAAATTTTAAAGTTTACAGAGCCAAAGAAATAAAGCTTGAAAGCATCTAAACCATAGGCATTTAAGACAATTTTCTAAAATTCAGGACTTTTTAAATTGGGAATGGTGGGATGAATATGATATGCTTTGAATATATTTTGTAAAATGAAGTTTTGTTGGAACGTTTTTTCTTCTTTTTTATATTTTTGGAAAGTTTGCATTCAACAAATTGAAGGTAACATTTTTTCAAACATTGAGAGAATGTCAGGGTTAAAAATGCTTTTACATTGCTCAGAAATGCATACAGGAAATGTATTTTATGCCACAGTTCACAAGTGAGATCTGTTCCATTGTTTTGTTACATTCAGTGCAAGAGGTTAACAATAAACTATCTAAGTTAGATTAATTATGTACATTCTCCATCTCTCTTTAAATATAATTACAAATGATACTTAACAGTTTAAAGTACACAAATTATTCTCGCTGAATTGTTGACAGTTGTTATACATGAATCACACTTAATAATGTGCAATAAAACAGTCACTGCAATAAAGTTTTGCTTTCATTTAGTTTATATTATTTCCATACTTGAGCAATGGAGAAAAGGAGAAAATGTAAATTTTATATACATATATCATATCCGACTTGATCAAGTTTTTTTCATGAATATTTCATACCAATCTGTTGGCTTGAATTGAAGCAAGCAAAAATACCTACTGATCACAAGGTCCAAAGGTCATGGTGACCGAAAGAAGAAAAATGGCTTCTGTATGATAACTTGGCATTTGGGCTTACATCGTCAAAATCGTGGATTTGCTTTGATTTGCTCAATCATGAGAGTCATGCATAATAAGGTGATCTTGCTCATGATTGGCTGAGCTTGTTACCACTCTGGACGCCTTGTATCATACAGATCTTGGTAGATTTCAGTAATGAGCAAGAAAAGAAAAGTGGTTTCTTCACATTAATGTGGAATATGAGCTTGTATCAAGATCTTTGACGTGTCTGATGAGTGAAAACCATGCATAATAATGAGATGATCTTGTTTAATATTTTGTATGCTTGTTCCCACTCTGGCGCTGCTTTTTTTAAATCAGACTTTGATCAGACTTGGAATATTGGTTTACATTAATATCTTGAGAAGAGTTTGATAATGAGGAAGTCATGCATATGAATGAGGTGATCTTGCATCTGATTGTCTGAGCCTGCCACCACTCTGAAGGCCATATATTTGATCCAGTTTTTATCAAAATTTGGAATATGGCTTAAAGTAGAGAAATGGTGAGAACTGTTAGTACAATAATTTGTCAGCTTGTATATCTTCAGACAATAAATACGCCACAAAACTAAGATCATACCATCTGAACCCTGCATTTGTGTCTGTTTTCCAACCCAAGTATTAAACATATCAAAATAAAATGCCACATCTACATCTTCCAGCCCTGACAGTACAAAAACTGACCTTTGAAAAATCAATGTTTTTTGTTTCAGTAACACCCCTGGCTTCTTAAGCAACCCAAAGTACCGCATGAAGGACAAAATCGGTGACAAATCCTATTTTTCATAACTCTTGCAAGGAACTTCTCTCCAAATTTAAGTACACAAGAATTTACACTGATGGCTTAATGGATAATGAAAAGGCTGCTGCAGCCTTCATTTGTGGAAATCAACACTTAAAAGTTCGCTTGCCAGATGGTGCATTTATATCTTCTGCCGAAATCAGGGCAACAGACCTTGCCCTGAAATATATCAAAACTAAACATTTTTAAAACTCAGATGATAGAGTGAATACACAATAGAAAACCCACTATTAACCAATAATCCTATCAAACATGAGCTGTATACCTCTCACAATACAGTATACTGTTGATTACCCAGCCATGTCCATATTAAAGATAATAAAAAAAAAAACAAGACCACTGCTAAAATACCCCCATTTCAACAACCATTTTGATTTGAAAATACCATATACTGATTTTAAACCTAGTATAAAAAATTTTTATTTATAAGTGGAAGGCATCATGGTCAATTACAAGCTCCATGGAATACATAGAAGATATTTTCTTTTCTTACATTAATACTGGATACATTTCATCGTGTAATACCAAGAACATGATATTGTAACAAGTGGCAAAGCCACAAATTAAAATTTATTGTTTTGGCTACCACAAGATGAAATTTATTCATATTAACATAGGAAAAGAAAGTCTCTTTTTATTATTTGCCAGACTTGCTCTAGAATCATAGTACAGAAGAGTAAACTCATACTCCAGCACAACATGTTTACCCCGACCCCCTTTTCATACATTCAAAGTTCTTTCATAGGTTGATCATATGAATATACTTACCGTATTTACCGTATGTGTTGGGACACCATAAATTATTTTTTAAAGTAATTTTTTTTGTACACTGTATGTTCTGGGACACAGTATTTTTTTCAAGTCGTAAGTTGTGGGATACCATTAAAATCATTAAAAAATTACATGTCAAAAATGAACTCAAATGTAAATTTTATTAAAGAAAACTTCAAAAAAGAAAATGCTGTGAGTGTTGTTTGTTTACACTTTTCTTCCTAGATGCAAATTTGCTAAGAACAAGAGCTCAGGTAAGAATGAATCGTTTGTGTATATGAGAACAAGTTCAACTTTTTCTGTTCTAATTTATGCTTCAGCAAAGTTTTTTTTAATTAAGTGCCAAGGTTTATTTGCCGTTTGTGCTCATTACATGACTTATTCTGGCAAAATAACTATTGATGAGCACAGTAGAAACTATACATTGTAATTACATAAAAATATATTCAGAGAGAGAGACTGGTAGATAGATAGTGATGGCACAGAGTGATTGATAAACATGCTAATTCCGAAACTGAACATCTTTTATTTCCACAGCAGTGATATCGGACATTAAGTATTGCTGAACAAACTTGAATGCCGCTAATTAATTTAAATCCTTCAATCTGTCCACATTCTTAATTGCCCACTCAACCTCCTCAGGCTCAAATCCATCAAATTCGTCATCTTCACTGTCACTGCAATTTTTATCACATTCAGTATCTCTTATGATATTGTCCTCACATCCATTCAATTTATTGTTAATACCACAAACTTTAAATGATTTTTGGATCAGATCTGGCTTGTCCCAAAGAGATTTGACTGCTTTCACAATCCAGTCCACAGCTGTTTGTTTGTCTGCACTCTTAATACGAGACGTGTTGTCATTTTCCTTGGAAAGGCCCTCTGCTGGATGTAGCTTGGAAGTGTATCCACCTGGAATAACTGCAGGCACCATGTTACCCCTTCTCAATGCCTGTTTTACAGCATCTGTAATATGCATCCGGAATGAATCCATGTAATATGCATCCGGAATGAATCCATCACTAAAAGATATCGTTCCTTTCCTGTATACTTGAGATATATCTCTTTAAGCCACTGCAGCATCACCTCATCAATCCAACCCTTCTCCTGCACACGTACGATCCCCACTTTTGGTGCCTGAAAATCTTTTAGCTCCCTCACACCAAAAAAAGATGTCATCGGAGGCAACACATCTCCTGCTGTGGAAACTGCAAGTACTAAGGTTAGATGCTTTTTATCCGCACCAGTCACACAAATTCTCACGCTTTTAACACCTTTCTTATTGACACTTCATCTGGAAATGAGATCAAAGTACATAGGAGTTTCATCGAAATCATCTTCTCTTCTTGCCTTTACGAATTCATGAAATAATTTTATTTTCTCCTCCAAATCTTCTGGGAGACACTGGGCCATCGTTGTCTGTGAATGAAGCACAAGGTTGTGTCACTTTAAAAAACCTGTTGCCCAGTTCCTACTGGCTTGAAACTCAATTTCTGGATGTTCACTTGACACCAATTCCTTAGCAGATTGCGCTGGATGAGAACCCACTTTGCAATTTTTCCATCTAACTCATTGCCATATGATACTTTGCTAAATGTCCCCATTCATTCAGCTGCTGAGAAAAATCTATTTTTGACTAATTTGCAATGGTTGATTTGGGGATTTTGAAATGTCTTGCTGCTGCTTGAATTCCATGCAATTTTGAGAAATTTACAACTTCCTCCTTTTGTTTTAATGTAGAACACTTGTACTGTCCTCACCTGACATCATTTTCATAGGCATCTTCTCTCTCCTGACAAGGGTCTCCAATTTCGTGTTGTTTTGCAGCTGGTTCATTTTCATCACATTCCTCCTCTCTATGATGCTTTTTTTTTCTTTCCATGCACGAGGCCTCTTCACAACTTGAATATCGCACTACAAACTTATCCATAACAGCGGAGATCAATAATGTGGTTTATTTTGTTTTATTTTTATTCCCCTTTATATATGCTATATACGCGATGATAATGACTGCGAGGAATCACTTTTTGTGTAAATATGTGAGAAGTTATCCTTTCAAAGTGTTCCATTGTTTCTATTTATTTTCAAAATCCAAGTGAAAACCGGTAGAAAGAAATCAAAGTTGGCTTCACCATGTCAGTCGACTCTGTATGCATATGTATAATTTTTAAAAAAATTTTACGCTAAAAGGAATCCAAAGTCTGCTTCTGGGGTCGGCTTGCTTTGTAATAAATTAACCTTTGTATTTGATATCCTACCAGTAAGTTCACACAGTGAGTTTCTTGCTGTTACAAGGTGTGTTTATTCAACACCTGGACTTTCATTTGTTTGCCGTCTTTAGTCATAATTGACACAAATGGGTTTCGAGTTCTTCAGTGTAAATAGTATACACAGCATTTACTTGCTTTAATAATACTTTCTGTAACCCATGGAATCAAAAAGATTGTCATTTGTACTCACTGTGAATGTATTTCTAATAATGATTTTTGTTTGCGAGACACTGTAATATTGTTACCCTGGATATAATACACTCTTGGTTATTTTGTACCGTACACCGTGTCACGCATGAATGGCAGGTACTTTCGAGCAATGGGGTTGATAATTCTCTCTCTCTCATTCGTATGTGATTTTGCTGGATCCAGTTTTCATTCTCATAACATTCAAACCTTTGCGGACAACAAAACATGATTCGTTTCTCAATATTCACATCAATGACCAATGTGTTGTGTTGTCTGACAAACAGATGCATGCCCTACTTATATGGAGTTTGTTGATATATTTTTCCTTTCATAAAATGCTAATGTCAACCAAAAAGGTAAATAATGATCACAGTACAAGGTTAGTTTCTTTCATTTTATTATCAAATAAGCATTTTATTTATCTATTTTATTGTAACATGCAATGTGGACAGTTGGGGGTGGGGGTGCAAAATGAACACAATTTATTTCCTTTCCTAAGTCTTGGGACACATCATGTAGGTTAAAAAAAAATATTCACCATAAGTTCTGGGACACGAAAAAAATTTTTATTTTTTCATGTCCCAACATATGCGGTAAATATGGTAACCTAAGAAAGCAGTTCAACTGGGTTGATCTAATCTGTCACAGTAAAGTACATTTTTGTAATTTTTTAAACTATTTGACCCTATCTGAAAACAATGCGAGTCCAATTCAATGTTGCATTGCTGCCGGTTTATCATTATCAAGGAAATAAGGGGAATAACTCCAGAGATATGCACATGGCTCTGGTCAAATTTCTTTATCAAAGATTGATTTCCATGTATGTAATGCAAGGAAGTTTCATTTTACTTGTTCTAGCTCACAAAGTACTCATTTTTGTTTCTACAAGTATAACTTTTGTGGGCACATACAAACAAGCATTGCATGGCATAGTGGATATCTTATATTTTCACATGTGAAAATATAAGGGAAAATATAAGGATATATTTTTCACATGTGAAAATATAAGGATATATATTTCACCATTGAAAATACTGGAATGGAAAAGAATACAAAAATTATTTCACCATTAAGTCTTTATATTTCACACAAAATTATAAAAGTTTATATGGTTAAGAACATGTGGCACATCCACATATTAATAAGGTGTTTTTCATCCGATGGACAAAGCTTGTTCCACTATGGATGGCATATTTCTGTCCCAATTTGATCACACTTAGAAAATAAGTTTATGTCATCAATATCTTGTTTTTGTTGGTTTTAATGGCACTTTAAACATATTACATGCTCTGTCATGCCAAGGAAATGGAGTGGAATGCCTTTCCCAGAGACACATCAAGTCAGCCGACCAAGCTAGCCTCATTGGGTACAGAACATGAAACCTTTAGATTACAAGTCCAATGCTCTAGCCAAATGAGCTACAGAGGCTTCAGACAAGTTAAATTATGTATGATATACATGTATGTTAATGTTGTAATCCCATATTTGTTAACCGAGTTTGTTACCACTTTGGATGTTATGTTTCTGATTTGATTTAGATCAAAGCTGGAATACATATTCAAAAAAAAATCATCAATATCTCATAATAATTTAAATTTAAGTGAAATTCATGCATATTAATGAAATGATCTCACCTGTGACTGACTTTCTACCAGTTTGGAGAGAATATTTCTGATCCAGTTTTGATCAAACTTGAATCGAGTACTAACATAGCAGACCTTGAATGATAATCAACACAAGTGACATCCATGGATATTAACAAGGTGACTTTGCACCTAACTGGTGAAGCTTTTACCACACTGAAGGCTACATTTCTCATCCAATTTTAGTCCAACTTGAATATAAGTTTAGGTCATAAAGTTCTTAAACAACTATGAACATGAACATCTTTCATGCATATTAATGACATGATCCTTCATCCGATTGGTTGAGCTTTTAACCATTCTGGAAGTCACATTTGTAGTATACTTGGATTATATGCTTATACCTTCAAGATTCCAGACGAATGAAATACAAGGGACAGCACTGAGATAAAAATATAACTTTAACCTTTAAATGTCAGAAAATTGGCTAACTGCTATTGCATTTGGTTTTTTAGATAGATATCTGCATGGTAAACAATCTCTGACCCACTTGGGCCTCTTGCTTATTGCAGCAGTTTGTGTCAAAAACATGACACCAGACTGTACAAGTTAGGTGTGCAGAAACAATGTATTATAATGCTTTCCTTTCAAATCCTATAGTACCAAGTTTTTTGCTTTTAACTCCCTATTTATGCTTCTAATGACAATTGTGCTTTCATGCCTGAATTGATGATCCGCATATCCTATGATCTGATCAACATTTGATCCAGTAAATGCCTTTTTCACTTCATACACATGTGGGAAATTTAGTCTCTTCAGACTGATGCCTGTGGGCAAGTGAAAAGTTGCCGTTTTCTCATTTTTGCTACCTCTACCTTCATCTTTCTGCTTGTTGTTGTTTACAGCTCTTTCATTCCTATCATCTTTGCACTTTTCCTCATGAGGATTTTCTATTAAGGATTTTTTTTCACAATCTTCTTTCTTGATTTCAATATCATCTGTTACATCAACTGTGACATTTTCAACTTCCTTGTGTTCAACGTGTGTTTCTTCTTTCTTTTTCTTAGACTTTTTTGATGATTTGGACTTGATTATCTCCTTTTCCTTGTCCTCTTTGTTCCCCTCCAATGTGTCAACTTTAGCTTCTTCTTTTGTTCTCATTTCAATGTTCTCAGACTTACACTTTTTCTTTTTTGATTTCTTGGGCTCCAAAACTGGCTCAGCTTCTGTTGAAGGTAATGGATCTTCATCAACATGTGTCTCCTCTTGACATGAGCCAGCTGATTTTTTGGAGTGTTTTCTTTTCTTCGATTTTTTATGCCTGGACTTTGCAGAGAAGTGACTGCTAACTTTACTTGTGGAATCACTATTTGAGGGATCATCTTCAAATTTCAATGATGTTTCATGACCTGTATTCAGACTGTTATCACTTTTAATTACTATTTCATCTTTACCACCACCTTCTTGATCAGACTCGTCTTTTTTCTTGGACTTTTTAGGTTCTGAGACTGAATCACATTCTATGGAAAGTGACGCATCTATAACATTCCCTTCCAGTTTCTCCATTTTTTCTAAATATTTTCTTTTCTTTGATTTTTTGGACCTGGATTTAGTTTCCTCATTGCTAAGGGAAACAGTTACTGCATTTTCTTTAATTCTGGTCTCCTCTTTAGTGTTGATTTCCTCATTGCCAATACTAAATGTGACTGCTGATTTTTTTTTGCTTTTAGACTTCTTTTTCAATTTGTCTGATAATTGATCAGCTTTGCTTTTGTCCTCCATATTTTCACTTTTTGGAGAGCCTCTATTATTATCCTGGTCATCACTGGGTTCAATCCCATACTTGTTTTTTTGAAGTGCAGCCATCTTCTTAGCAAAGTACTCCTGAACACTGTCTTCACTCTTCACTGTAAGGAATCCCTGATAGTTTTTTCCATTTTCCTCAGCCTTATAAATGAACAAATAAATAAAAAATAAATGAGCAATGTGCCATACAAGATTCATAATGAATGCCAAAAAAAGCATATATTTAACCATGAAATGAAAGACAAAAGATTTTGTTTTATTACTTGCAATTCTGTGATTTAAAATTTATCAACAGTTATAATCCATCTGAATGAATATTATACAAAAAAGATAAAAATTCAAAAATTTAGATTTTTAATTACAGATAACAAACTTTCCATCTAAAAAAATCACCCGGAAAGCACATCTAATTTTATCCAAGCATTTTAATTCAAATGAACAAGAAGTCTGTCAAATACCAAAACTATAGCTTGAAGCACAAGAACTAATTAAATATTGTGCACAAACATGTACACTAATTACAGTACCATACCAAAGCTCTTATTTTTGGACATAAACTGCTGAATAAATATGGAGTCAATCAAGTCTCCAGGTATACAAATGTTTGTCAGGTGAATAATCCCAAAACTGCTGAACTACACAAGTCCAGCTTACTCACAACCAAGGATAATTAGATCCAATCTCTCAGACAATTTCTCACAAGCTGTGATTATTCACTTGGCATGTTAAATGACTTTAGTGGCAATGTTTGAAGGTCCACTGAGAATGTGTACTGATCCTCAAGAGTGACATCTTCTCTGTGACCTGTTTTATATACAAGTCACTGAAGTGTGATTTCCATTCTTCTTCATAATGTTTGCTTACTGCCAAGTGTAATGGTCGGACTTTGTACATTAGGCATGCACAAAGGAAGGATTCCAATATATTTCGCTTTGACTCTAATCTTTGTCTTTGATGGCTTTGTGCATATCAATTATTATCCCTGCAATGAAATGAAGCAGCAGCTGTTATGAAAAAGATCAATAACAGGTTGGTTAAGTGTTGTTGTCTACATGGGCTTTGTCAGATGTTGAGCACACATAAGAAAACATAGTGTACAGGGCTGATCTTGGCAGGCATTTGATTTGTGTTCATACTGGCAGTAATGTTTCAATCATTCAAGTGACTACCCTTTGTTAATGGAACAAGTTCTTTAGAATTTTTTATTTTTGGTTGTTGTTGTTGTTGTGGGGCTTAACGCCATTTTTCAGCACATGATAGGCTATACATGGCGGCCAGTATTAATGGTGGAGGAAGAAACCGGGAAATCCGCGGAAAGAACCACTGACCCACGAGAAGCTACTGGCAATCTTTCTCACATATCCACATTCGCCGAATCTTAGACTCGAACCAACACAGACAGAGGTGAGATGGCAGTGATCCGTAACGGACAGCGCTTTAGACCACTCGGGGCCCCGTTTATTTTTGGTATTTCTTGAGACTAATCTATGAAATTATATACCTAAAATAAACATACTCTGATCCATGTATTTAGGTACCTACAAAAAAAGGGGGAAACTAACTTTAATGATGCATACTCACCCGTCGCTTTTGCATAGCTAACCTTTCCAGAAAGAAAATTACCCTCATCCATATAATAAAATTCCGTCTGTAAAATACAAATTCCATCCTCCACTGAGATGGAACGTTCTAGAAACTTCAAACCCAGTCTGTTCTCCACATCATAGGCCTATGCATAGTAGCCATCATCCAATTTACAGACACGAACTACTAGTGAAACATCAGAGTGGGAGACAAAAATCCAACAGTAGCGCCAGATAGATATTAATCATTAAAATCAATTTTAACCCTCAATAAACTATATTTTGATATTACTAATTACCTGTCACTACTGCAATGCTGAATTTGCCAGTATAGTGGGATGCTGATGGACTTACAAATTGGCATAAAAAGGATTTACTCATCCTTATGGTAAGAATGTCCACTATTTTAAGCTGATATCTGTTAGAGCCATTTTTTCTTCCATGACTATGGGCCCTAAAGAAAATATGCGCTCTGGTACAACAAAAGAATAATGGTAAAACGAAAGAAAGTGGTGCATGTCCCAAGCACGGCTTTCATGACACCTTCCAATGACAAATGAGTTTGACAAGTCCATCAAGCAGCAATGGCCAGAACCTCATCATCTTTAATTATATGAAATCATAAGGTCTGTAAGAGACTGGAAAACCCTGAGCATTCTCTCTCTCTTCAAATGGGAATACATGAAAATCAACCAGTGCTCATAGAGGGACTGATAAAATTAATTTGTCTCCTACTGCACCAATCACAAAAGATTCTCCAATTGGCATCACAGACCCCAGACATAAAGTATCTCCTGGCTTGAACAATACATGTAGCAACTTTGCTCAAAAATTTGTCCTGGCAGGTAGATCGCTTGTGATGATCCAAGCATGGAACAAGACTGTTGTTGTTGTTGTTGTTGTAGGGTTTAATGTCATTTTCAGCACAAGATAGGCCATAACATAGTGGCCAGTAAAAATGGTGGAGGAAGAACCTGGGAAAACCCCGGAAAGAACCACCAACCCACAAGAAACTACTGGCAAGCTTTCTTGGATACCCACATTGGCTGAACCCGAGACTTGAACTCACGCAGACAGAGGTGAGATGGCAGTAATCCTTAAGAGTGAACGCTTTAGACCACTTGGCCACTTGGGCCCCCCCGTGAAAGATGAGAATCTGTGTGGTCTTGTGCAACAGGTCATTCCTCTAAAGCAATTTCCTGGACTGGTCTACCATCACATCAAGAAGATCACTAAACTACAATTGTTGGGGCTTTTAAAGTTCTATCACTGTGCAGTGGAGATCCTGACTTGTGGAATCATCCTGAATGGTGCAGTTTGCCTCAGCAAATAGACATTCCCACTCCAGGTCGAATGTATCCACTGCCCAGACCATCTAGGCTGTGGACTGGGAAAATGTAAAAGATGAGTTTGCTATTTAGCCTTGCCACAAACAATTCCACCAAAGGTCTTCCTCTCAGTTGGAACATAGACTCTGCTACAGAAAGGCCCAGAGTCCATTCTGTGAACATTACCTTGCCTCTCATGGACAGACTGTCCAACAAAATATTCTTCTTGCCTGGGATATGATAAACCTGAGGTTAATGCCTTCATAGTTTGCCTAGTAAAAGAGGTTCCAAACATCCATGCCAAGAGAATATGTGCCTCCTTATTGCACGAGGTATACCACCAATGTCATGTAATGGAGACAATCAGAACTCCTTACATGGCTGATGCACCCTCTTGGGCTAGAAATACTGCCCTCATTTCCAAAAGTGTTTATATGAAGGGCATAGCTGCCAACCCCCCCCCCAGTACAAAAATAGTGACTGCTTATGATGAAAATATGGATTATCAAAAACAAATACTGATTTTTAAAACTTTAATGCATATGTGACTATTAAACAACATCTACAATGATCAGTAAAGTAGAACAATAATTTACTTGATTATTTAATGCCATAGATGCAAGTGTTGCACTCTTGCAACTTCTGAAAAGGCACCCTGTTCCATTCGGATGCCCATTCAGAAGGTACAAGAATGCAACGCACTTACACTCAGACACAGGCTGTTTATAGGAGCCTTTTCCACACCTTGTTTTCTCCATCATTATTGATTCCAATGTACCATCTTTTATTGATGATCTGAATTCTGTGTGATTTTTTTACTAACTGTTTTTGTACTAGCACATGATTAATCCTTTGCGATTTTATTGTCCAGAAAAAGTGTGCAAAATGTATTGCCAGCTATGCTAGCAACTGAAAGAGGAAAGTTCATTTCTAAAAGAAATTTAGTAGAATGAACTTCCGATCGAATTGCATCAAGGTTCTCTCTGGTATTTCTAAATGTTGTAAATTCAGACTGAATTGTTGATGATGAAGCAGGAAGATGTTTATTAGCTTTTTCATGCTGTTTTATGTCACGGGTGCCTCCATGCCCAACAGCAAAATCACAGCTACACAACTTGCAAAATGTAAGGTTTTCTCCTGTACTAGATGGTTTCACAAATCTACACAAGATGTAACAATTGTCCTTCCAGTTGTTTTCTTTTCTTTGCTGGTGAAAATTCTGAAGCTTTTGCAACATGACTAAAAGTTGAATATTACGAAGATGAGATCGGTGGTAGCGTTAACTGTTTGTGCAATCAAATATGGTGGTTAAAAACTGGCATGGTAGCCTTGATTTCGAATGAACTGATCATATTTTAGAACTCTTTATCCCTATATACATGCAATACGTTTACTCTCTGATTGGAACAGAGTGCCCATTCTAAACAGAAAATTTCAAGGAAATTTTTAATTGAATATTTTTAATTAAAAAATGGATTTTTAACAAGAAAAATGTACAGCCGTATTCAAGTACAAATTACACAAATATGGAAACAAGCAGGACACATGGCAGATATAGAAGGGTATATTCCTTTCAAGACCATGAACCTTGAGCCATTCTAGCTCCATGTGAATAACCTTGAATCTGATGCATCCATGAACAAACAAAACTGAAATGGGGTTTGAGGGCATACACGGAAACTCCAGTAAGAAACTGATCCTGACTTTCTCACCAATTCAAGTGGTGGCGATAATTCTATCCCAGAGAAAACTGATGTGTCAGGGGATACCTGTGCAGTGTTGAGTCCACCAAAGGCAGAAACTGGAGGGGCATAACTAAGTCATTCCAGGCACACCAGATCTGCTCTGGAGTGCAAGTCCACCAGAAGGGATAGATATAGTCAAGCCAAACACAAAGTCTAGGCTCTCAGCACCTCCAAAAGGGTCAGTATTCTGTCAACTCTGTCCAGTAGGACATGGACTAATTGTCTGTTGGTAATCTATCTCAATATACACAAAATCCTGAGATGGAATCGACTCCAATTTCTCTAGATTTGATATCAGGCCCAGCCAGATCACTATGGTCCAGCAGCAAGACAGGAATTCTAAGTGTCCACTGTGGATCAACTAGTCATCAAAATAATGAAAGATAGAGATCCCCAGTAACATTAGGCAGAAATTGAAAAGAAACCTGGTCCAGACAAAACCAGATGTATTTCCAGTATGGAGGAAAATTTGGGATATCAAAGTATGCATCATAGAGGTCAATGGAGACATCAGAGTCACTGAGCCTCATGGCATTCCTCACACACTGTGGGCTCCATCTTGAATTGTTCCTCCTGAAGAAACTTGTTTATGGCAGAAAGGTAAATAATTAACTGAAACTGGATACCAGGAAAATCAGGAATAAAAGGCCAGAGGCTCAATAGTTAAAGAAAACGATGACTTTTGACCAGATTGGGAAGTACTTCATTCTCTTTGAGGATTCCTGATGTTTTTGTGTGTGTGTGTGATTGGATTTTTAATATAGCTTTAAAAAATTTTCAGTCATATCGCCACAGACATGCAGCATCATGTCCCACCCAGTCACATTATCCTGACACCAGGCCAACCAGTCCAAGCACTAACCTCTTAATGCTGCATGCCTAGCAAGGTAGCTGCAAGTACCATTATTATAAGTCTTTGGTATGACCCGGCTGGGGTTCAAATCTTATACCTCCCATATCTGAGGCAGATGCTCTAACCACTGGGCCACCAGAGTGGCCTGGATTCTTGATCTGCCCCTATGTTGTTTTGTTCTACTGATTACTCCTATCAAACTGCAAAAACCCAGATCTTACAGCACATTATGTGACAGCAATCTGGGTCTGTGCAGTTTGCAGTTGGACTCAATGTTTAAGCAAGCATATACGGTACATTTTTTAACTTTACAAAGGAGAGCTATATTTTAAAGACTTGTTATACAACCAAATAAATATCACATGAATATTAACAGTGGTCACTGAAAAGTTGTTTGAAATTTTGCTTGTCTTCTTACTGCAGTGTTAATAGCAGACTGTACTTAACGTAACTGTGTCTATGACCTCACCTCGGACTTGTTCTGTGGTGTGTTTGGCTCAGACTTCCTCTTGCGCTGTCCAAACACACAGGCCAGGTCATGTAGTGACTTGGATGACAGGTCTTTGCCCTTGGCAAACTTCTGATAGCTAAAAAGTAAGTTATTTCTTATCACCATACCTACATATATGTTGTACACAATAATAAATCTCTGAACTAAAGTCAAGATGGATGTCTTTGATACCTTTTGTTACATAAAATAATTAAATTTATAGCATTTTATATGTAATGCAAATATCCAGTTTCCAATTATTACCCCTTCAATTATTTTTTAAATAATGGTATGTGTCGCTTGTAAGATGACCCCTTTATGCATGAATAGACTCTTCAGTGAAAAAGTATCAACTGATAAGTGAGTATATTATGGTAGCTATAGAAAATATATGGGCTTCCTTGTCAAGACAGTATGCAAGAGGCAAGACAATCTAAGTGAATGACAAAGTACAGAGCATGCTGAATACTAATGAAATCATTCAACCATACATTCAATTTACTCTGGGATAAGAGTAGAGGCCATACAAATGCTAAAAACCAATGATAACGATGTAATATTCACTCAAGCACACTTTATCAATGATAACAGACAATTATTTTCAATGCCTCTAGTGGTAGATAAAAACACAAAAATACATATTTACTGCACACGACTTCTTGATAGTTTGGATTTTGCTTCCAAGCTGCTGACTTGTGTGATGCTAGAATCCATTTTGTCATCATCTGCCTGACAGTGATCTTGGTTCAAAGCAGCTAGCAGCGTGTTAAAATCATTCTGATGTTCAATCCATTTGTCAGCAAAATTTCTACTGCATCCAACACCTGAAAAAACCACAGTTGGAAACAAATATCTGAAGTATTATGCTCAAGTTGGAATAATTACGATATTTCTATCAATGGAAGAATTCCAAGGAATTACAGATAAAGACAAGTTTTATGACACAAATGTAAATATTTATGTAAACAAAACATGACTGACCCAATAAACTGGGTAGTCAATTCAAGATAATTATATTTTACATTTCAGCTAAGTTCAGCAGCTTTAGTGCTGACCAATAGCAATGCTGATTTTGTTAGAAAGTAAAACTAACTGCATTGCTGGTACTTCTGCAGGAGGAAAATACCCCAACTGTATGATAAAAATTCTCGTCCTCCCATTAGGGTGACCAAGCAGGTTCCAGAACACTGGCTTCCCCAAGGGACAACCTGCACATTCATGTCCATACATATTGCCCAATCATTCTTTTCTGAAGGAGCACCTAACTTAGTATGACATTGCTGGAGGGTGGGAGGAGAGAATCAGGCAAAAGTAATGGGTAAGTATTATATCATTAAAATCAGTTTACCCCCTAACTCATACAAACACACAAACAAAATTACATTTAATATCAGTAATACATGCCTGTTGCTGTTGCATAGCTGAATTTGTCAGATCGGTGGGAAGCTGATGATCCCACAACTGGCAAATAAAAAAACAACAACACAAGGAATAACCACCCTCATTAAAGAGTAGGAAATTACTGAGGAACAGAACCAGCCTAGTCCACTTCCAAAGCAATGATGATTGGGCCCAACTGAGAAAATGCATTCAATTTGGTGGGCTAACAAGCAGGGGTAAAAGAAAGGAGCGTGAGAGTGCCAAAACACAGCTTTCATCACATCCTCCTATGACAAATGAGTTAGACAGGTTCATGAGGCAGCAATGGCTTGAACCTCAGAGGTTTTAATTTTCACGAAAGACAGGTTCCTAGCAGTAAAGAACTGATAAGCTCTACTGATAGTTAATACAAGCCACCTAGAAATGGTGGAAGCTGAAATATCAGTTGAACCTTTAATGAACAGCAAAATACACTTCCTATGGTTTCTTCTCCCCTTAGAGGCTGCCGAATAAAAATGTAAAGTCCCAACTAGACATCAAAGTCTATCTTGATCATTCCCAGCACAGACTGGGGATCTCAATTGTGAGTGGAGCAACTGATGGAAGCTGGCATTTTGCTAAATATCTTAGTTGGCAAAGCATACCTGCCAACCCCAAGTAAGGCATAACTGGAACATAGTGTAATCCATATATTACATACTATAATTACAGTACAATGTATGAAAAAGGTAAAATTTGTATTAATAACCTGGATCTGCAGCAGGTCAAAATACTTGGCATAATGGGCAATAGAACCTGAATACAAACACAAAACATACTGACAATTTATATATATATTCAACACTCAATTTAACTAGTCTATATGTGTAACTTTTGCTGAATGGTCATGAAGTCCACCATTCTGCCATGAACTCTATTGATGGGCTGTATTACATCCCTCTTATATTCTTCTTTCCAAATTTGTAAAACAGGGTTATTTATGCTTTTGTTTGACTGGACATTTTTGAGGATTTAAAAAAACCATCTGCTCGAAGAATTTTCATCCACAAGTCAAACTGTGAAAGTCTGCTTTGCTTAACGTTTTCTTTAAAAGCAGAAACTGGACTGCTAACCAACTCAATTATCAATATAATGAATCTGCAAGAAAAATTTTTAAATTAAATAAACCCATCTGTTTTCTTGGAAATGGGTCATATATATATATATATATATATATATATATATATATATATATATATATATATATATATATATACACACACACACACACACACACACACACACACACAGAGTTGCTATAAATAGAAAATTGGGAAAGTACATGTAGGCCTATGATGGGTAAAATAACTTACCTATTCTTACATGGCAGTCTTTCTTTTCAGAGTATTCTCAAAAGGACAATAAAATGACAAACACAACTTATTATTGCTTTATTTTTATTTTTTAATGTGCCAAAAGGACAATAAAATGACAAACACAACTTATTATTGCTTTATTTTTATTTTTTAATGTGCCAAAAGGACAATAAAATGACAAACACAACTTATTATTGCTTTATTTTTATTTTGTAATGTGCCAAAAGGACAATAAAATGACAAACACAACTTATTATTGCTTTATTTTTATTTTTTGCCAAAAATGCGTAATCCATATACAGAATATACAGGCCAGCATAAGACTCAAGTGAAAAAAGTGTAATGTTTGGCATGTTTTGCAAAGGAGAGAAACTTACTCATAATTCCCACTGAACCTTACACAGCTCTCCTTTATGGATTGGGCGTGAAGCTCTGTCTCATGCCTCGCAGATGTTAAGGTGAGCAAGAGAACCATCTTGAAGGTAAGGTTTTCAAAGGAAGCTTTGCCCAAAGATCCGTTAACAGACCACAAGACACAACAAAGATCCAAATTAGACATTAGACAGCAAGACACTGGTCTCTTGGGATCAAGAATACTTTATCATAACCACTAAGTGAGAACTGTTTTATGGTTGGGTCTTCTGAAAAGGGGTAAGAACTATAAAGCCTCTTTTTGCCATGAAATTTACAAATTTTCACAAAAAGTAGTTGATGACAGAATGCACGGCAAAAAGTTGATCAACATTTTAAGAATTTAAAATTGCAATTGATCTTCAAAAATTAGGTATGACATCTTACATAATCATGTTGTTTGAAAGCTAAAATGGTGAGAAGGTAAGATGCTGGCCAGTAAATTGCCGCCAAATGTTACATTAGCCCATAGTTGTGATTCCTCATTACTGGTGGAAACAAATAACGTTTTAAGGTCACTGGACACCTATATTGTACAAACAAGTGATATTATAGTCATAAACAAAACGCATTTGTTGTGTATGCACCATAAAAATGTTTAATTAGACTTAAAAATCTGCTTTTTTAAATGAAAAAATTATCGGCAATCTCCGTAAACAATCGGTAGTTTCCGTGTGCCAAAAACGGATATGACGTACATTTATCCCTTCTATTCAACCTAGCCATTCAAGTGTTTGATTTCCCCACATAAATGTCTATGTGATATATCTTATGATTGTGCTTTTGTACAGCAAATATGGTCACTGTGTTGCATATGGATGTAACCAAAAGAGTGATGATGGGAAAAAGAGTTCTTTCTTTTTCCGAAAGACACTGTTTACCAGAAAAAAAAGTGGATTCAAGCTGTGGGATCATATAAGGTGAGGGATGGGAAAGTCGTATCATTTATGCCGGATTATAGTCAATTTGGCCCAACCTGAAAGACAATTCAGCCCAACTTAACAATACTTTGAACAAGTTCTTTTTCTTCAAACAACAAGTAGATACTATGTAAGATAGGTTTTAGGAATAGGTTTTAGAAGAAAAAAAAACTAAATTTAAACAAACCATCTTGATATTCTTTCGAAGAAAATAATCATACTTTGTAATGTACATATATATAAGAGAAAACACAAACTGACATATCTTGCTGGTTCTAATTAAAATATTTATATACATTTTTTTTATGCTAAAAAAATATGCATCTGCACAACTACATTCTCAATTTAAGTCTTCCAGTCAAATTATCAATAGTGATTTATAAAACAATAATACTTA
Source organism: Megalonaias nervosa (assembly GCA_016617855.1). Lineage (NCBI taxonomy): Eukaryota > Metazoa > Mollusca > Bivalvia > Unionida > Unionidae > Megalonaias > Megalonaias nervosa. Next base: position 160,090 of record JAECUM010000564.1, read on the forward strand.
ACAGATAATATTCTACAGAATATGTATACATTTTTGTAAGGGTAGTGTACATGAGATACTATAACAAATGTGTTTAATTTTAGGCTTCAGGTTGTAACACTGCTGCATATAATACACACTCGATTACACGAGAGAGAGAGAGAGAGAGAGAGAGAGAGAGAGAGAGAATAATGTTGAGCATTTTGTTAGTGTTTAGTTGCTGCTATATAAAGTTCTTACCAGTTAATTTTACTGCTTGTTTTTATTTTTCAAGTTGTCTTGGTGTGTGCACGCGTAAATTGAAAGCTTGTTATTACTAGTCAATATTGTCAATCATATTTGCTCCATTATTCGATACAAAGAAGAAAGGAAATAATTTTGTGTTGAATTTGTGCCCCCCCCCGCATAGTACAAAAAAATTGATAAACATACACTTATTTGAAAATAAAATGCAAGAATCTAACCTTGCATTGTTATCATTTATTCCTTCTTTTTTCATCATGCGAAATTTATTAAAGAAAAAAATATATCCATGAACTCCATATATGTAGCAGATGCTTAAACTTACCGACAGGATATCAAATACAAAGGTTATATTATTACAAAGCAAACCAACCTTGGAAACTGACTTTAGTATCTTTTAAGTGTGCCCATTTTTTCTTATTAAGTTGGTCGACGTAAGGAAGCCAAGTTTGGTTCCATTGGATTCTTTTAAGTGTGCCGATTTCTTTTTCATTTACGGAAGCCAGCATTGATTCCTTTTTACCTGTATTTACAGGAATTTTAAAAATAAATTGAAATAATGGAAACAATGGAACAGTATTGAAAGCGACATAATCTAGTGCATCATGCACGCATATCGATATAAGCCTTAAATTAGTTTTTGGTAGTTTCATCTAAATGTTCCCTATCCATAATTTTAGTGTTTTATTTTTCGACAACAAGAAGCATGTACTTCGTTTTGTGGGGATAAATGTACATCATTTCCGGTTGGCATCCTCTATAGGTGGGAAATCGTAGCTAAGGGGAAGTAACATCGTTTTATACTTCTATTTCGAGTAATTAAATTATTATTTCTTCTTTACACTTGATAATTTTTTGTTATTTTTGTGCGAGTACGACTACTTTTAATCATGTAATGCAAATCTGATGTAAGAAGAAAAATGTTGGAGTATGGCCAGTGACCTTTTAAGATTTCTTGTCTCATGCTGAATAATGAAAAATATTTGTACAGTAAGAAACATACAATCTTATTATTGTAAAAGTGTTTCTCTTTCTATGTGTTACTGTGTGTACATTTGGTATATGAAACAGAGGATTATTTTATACTTTATTATATTTTCAACTTCTGAAAATATTCTATTATCAACTGCTCAAATTATTTTATATGCAAAAATATGCCTATACATCTATAAAGGTTATATATTATTCAAATATCAAGGATGTACATCACAGAATTACCAATTCACTTTTCCACTCGTCCTTAAATTTTCTAACAAATTTCGGAGATTGACTCTTCTTCTCCTTCTCCTCTGAGCTGACACTATCTTTCTGTTTCTTTGGAGTTTGAGGTTCAGAAAATTCATCACCCACAGATCGTTTCCGAGACTGAGACCGTAAAGAAAATATACTTCTTTACACCACTGTGATTTTAAAGTTCAGATGTATGCACTGAGTATTATGTCCATTCAGTTTTTTTTCTGAATGACATTAATTAAAACATTTGAGGTTTTAAATGTTTTGCTGACTGAAGCAAATTAATCACCAATAAAACAATCCCTCGCTGAAAACTGGCTTAGTGAGAAGCCGTATATTCCCGTTTTGTCTAACTGATAATAATTTAAAGCACAAATATACACAGACATTTTATCAGAAATTAATACACTGAAGTCATAAATGTTTCTAAATTTTTAAACATTCTGCCAAATGAAGCAAATTGCCAATAAAACAATTTGAGTTGGTCTACTTACCCTGACAACTGACTTTGTGAGCCGTCATAATGATATGCTCCAGTTCTGACCAGTTGATTATAATTTGATGTCCAAACCAGTGGTGATATCTGATCAAAATGCAGTCCATTCATGTCATAATTATTTCCTCTTCCTCTATCATAAACTTCAAATGTAATCTCAAAACAATCCAACCTAAATCAGTTGCACCCAAGCCTAACATCAGTGAACTGTTAGCTCTGCCCAGTTCAACTTCCATTGGTGCGATATTATTTGCCATCAAGGTGTAAGCTGTTGTTGAGCAGATGTCAATCGGTGTCTCCTACAGTAAATTTGTTATGGACAGCATACTCATAGTAAGAAACTAAGCTGGAGGTGAATCTAGGGCAATTAAGACTGATGCTCCAGCCCAAATCTATGTGCATCAAAAAGAAGCACAAGTCTAAATTTTTGCACATCAAAAATGGGTCATATTTAAATTCCATGCATCAAAACCCATGGACATGCGTCTATTGAAAACCCTGTGTATGTACATCAAGTTTTTGTTATCATCATGATCACTGTTATTGTTGAAAGCATTAGAATTATTCTTTTCATTTAACCATAAAATATGCATGCCCTTAACCCATTTTATCCTGAATATGACTACGGGCGTAATACCTCATTCTATCCTGAATATGCCTGCAGTCGTAGTATCCCATTTAACCTGGTCGTACTCTACCTCGTATGTGTATAGCATCTCTAGAAACACGCGTTATACATCAAAAATATTTGTGTACTTCTTCACCAACACAGGAAATGGTTAAAGCATGTATGCACAGTGAAATTTAAAAAAAAAACGTGGTTGGAAAAGAAATTGTTGGATTGAAAATCGATCGATAAAATGATGGACGACAACTCAGATGTAAACATGGATGTTGATAGCAAGGGTAGCGACATTGAAGTTGACGATTTGGATGATTCTGATGATAATATTGACTTAAATGATGGGTTAGAATTGAATCAAGTTGATGAAAGAGACTATGCATGGCTTCATGCACTTTTCGAAAGTGATTCGGAGAATGAAGCTGACTTTGAAGGCTTTCAAGAGGAATGGGTCCAGGATGATTTTTCACCTCGGTTGCAGCCACGATTTATTATATTGTTATTACTGACATAGTGATGATATGGACTTCAAAACTGAACAAAAATTGTACTGATTAATTACCTTTATCTTACTGAAAGATTTCTAGGATTAATTTTTGACAAGTTTTCATGAGAAACTGCACGCTGTAAGTACATGTTCTAGAATGTGAAGTAAACAAATTGTTCCAGGTGTTTTGTTGTCCAATTTTAGTAAAATTATTATAACTTTTGAACTAACAGTGCTAGAAACTTCAAATTTGGACTAAAATACTAGAAATAGAATTATCTTTTTTTTATTCACATACTATTTGGAGCATTTCATTCATCTTCATGAACAAAAGATTCACTGAACATCATGGTAAGTTTTTAATTTGTTTTTTTTTTCTTTCAAGTCATATTTCAGAATACAGTTGTGAGCATGTACATTGGTAAATGATAACAAAACATATATCACTGTGTTGCAAATTTAATTACCTTTTCAGAGATACACAGTTTTATATACTTTAAAAAGAAATAACAATGTTACAACATTTTTAGTAAACATGGTGAAGGTCATCACAATTGCTGCTGTATGATGCTCCGTTTTACCACACTGTATTTAGAAATTGCTTCTCAGGAATCAGGCACTGCAGTTGAAATTGGTAAACAGGATAAAATGGGTTAAAAAGAAATATTTTTAAAAAATTTCATAGCCATTATTAACAGCCCAGGAGATAGTAGCGTGTCCTTGAATGCAAAACTGACTGGAAAAAAATCATTGCATTTTGTAACTCCAAAGGAAATCTTTGTGCTTTTAATTCAAAAGTTAGTTTATTAAAAACACGAGCTTTCAAAATTAGTTATACCAGTATTCAACCATTAAGTTAATTGTGTACCTCTTTTGTCCGACTTCAAAGTTACTTTTACATGCTCAGTCTGTCCATGTTCTTTAGCACCAAGCCCTCGCCCTTTTGTCCAGCCCATTTTCTCCAACATCCTCTGACCAAATTTGGAGTTGTCTGAAATGTTAAGAAAATCTCTAATTCCATATCACTCTAGAAGCCAGCTGATTCTACATAATACATGCTGTATTATGTATATAAATTTAATGTCATGAGAGAGGTACACATCTTACCTTTATGGATGACATCCCTTTATGATCACTGAGAATGTAAATCCCTTATTTAGAAAATGAAACTGGGTAACTAGGGAATGATATAGCTGTAAGCAGCAAAGCTGGATGTTTGGATTGGTTCGCTAATTCAGTTTTCAATGCTAATGTAATGATTTCTGTTTACAGACTAAAATACTACAACTTGAGAGTGGACTTTACAGAAAATTGTAGTTAAACATGAGTGTAATCAATGATTACTTAGCCCACCTTCACTAATCTCCAGTTGCCACTGTCAACATTCTCATGTAGAAAAATAAATTCAGACCAACAAGGCCTTAGCCCTCCCTTTTTTTCTACAATCTTTATCTTTACATTTGACTATGAGGGTAAATGTCATTAACATTTGACATATATTTGTTGCATAAATAACTAATATTTCAAATGTAATGTGTGATATCATTATGAATGGTATATACTTCTGAAAAGGTTCAAGTGCGTGCTCAAGTGCATCAAAACCTAGGACTCCTGGATACAATATTTTAACATGGATACAAGCTGGCTAATTCTGGGCATGGCTCATTTTGACTAGATTACAGGCTAATTCTGAACATGTCAAAAGTAACAAAAAAAAAAAAAAAAA
>JAECUM010000566.1:0-154400 GCA_016617855.1 Megalonaias nervosa
GTATGTACGCTGTATCAATGATATACATATACATATACATATATATATATACATATACATATATATATACAGGTTCATGCAATGCATATTTAAATATGCGTTCAGAACCGATTATCTCTGTAACGTGTTTAATATTTTAGAAGTCAAGTACACATGCCATTAGATGGTACTTATTCACTTTATTTGGATCCTCATAAATTTGTATTCCTTTTGGATAGTAATTATTACATGGCCCGGGAAATACATAAAAACTCAATGTGAAATTGCTGTTGACAAATCATATATTACGTTTCTTTTTGGCAGCAGCTTCACTATCAAAATCAAAATTCATCAATCTTAGCTTTTAAAATATGAATCATTTTCTTAAACTTGAAAACAAAAATTCTTCTGAAATGTGTTTTTATATCTCTGAGGGAATATTTAATTGGCTTTGTAATTGTTTCTTGTTAAATCTTCTTATTAGCATAACCCTTGTTTTGTTTGACCAACGTTTGTTATTGCAAAGATGTTAAGATTAAGATCTGAATGTATTTGCCCCGGTTACCGTGCTCTTGGGTGTGCACCAGCTTATCATGCTCTTTAATGTGCACCAATCTATTGGCAAGTTCTAATTACTTTTATCCTTTTTGATATGAATGATCCAAATAATGTTACTGTAATGTAAAAGAAAAAGATAAGCCAACTAGTTAGTAAACTTCAACAAATAATGTATTTCCCCATAAATTAACATGAATTTTAAGGGAAACCTAGATTATTGTGGAGTTTATGCAAAATACTCCTAAAAATCCTATCACCTAAAAGGTCAAATGAAGACGTTTCTCGCCAAGGAAAGTCATTGATGTGTTGATCTCCTTGTCTCATCTCTCCGGGTGTTTCCAAACTGAAAAGAGCAGTTCAAGAGTTTCTTTTCAATTATTCTAAATAAAGATATTTAATCACAGTTTTCTTCATGGACGGGTAATACATGAAGCATTATCAAAGTTTTCTTCTCAGACAACAGCTTTTCATACAATGATCAACTTTTGAATCAAGATACACTGTTTCGTCTTCATGGCTCTATACCGTTTTTGCATTAATAACAATTTAGAAATCGATGCCAATCTAATCATTAGAATAATTTAAATATTTACTGTAAGTAATTTTACATATATGCTTTCACAGTCGATATGCCAATTGGGCAGGATAGTTACAGTTTGATATCTTTTATGCCCACGCCTGTTCTTTTGTTCTATTATTTCCTTTCTCAACTAACTATCTAGATAATATTCTGCAGATAGGATGTTATACTATGACGAGAGCATCGATGTGAGAACCAAGCCATTAAATCTGCTTAACTTTGTATTTATTTCATTTTTCTAAACGTTACGAGCCCATGCTCTTCAAATAAGTAACAGAAAAGAGTTAAAAGATACAAGCTTTGTACAATTCAACAAATAATTTATTTCCCTAGGAAACAAAGTGAGAAAAAAATAGATATTGCAATTTAAATCCCCAAATAATCATAGAATTACAGACAAAGGTGATAATAATTTAATATTCTTAGTAACCTTTAGTGGGAATCCAAATTAAGTCCAACGCTGGCGGTGTTGATGTGCCTCTGACAGTCTGCATTATGTTGTCGTTTCAAGTCTTTTATTGAACCACAATAATGCAATTCCACGTCTGAATTCACTATAACTTCCAAGGAACGTTTCTGTCAAAGAACATAATCTCTTATGAGCACTCTGTATTTCCAGAGAAAATATTCACAGAATTAAATAATTTCAAGGATAAAAGATAAATAAATTTCAGCCCAAATGAAGTTCTGGACACAATAATGATATAAATTGATTCTGCTAGTTCTAAAACAACAAATGAATAATCTTTCCAGTAACAAGCTTATATAGTCTTCCACTTGAGCTCAGATCACAATTAGCATTTTCAAAAAATAAAAAATAAAAAAAATAAACATTACATAATGGAAATAATGTTTACAAAATAAAATCTTAATTATTATTAGAAAGTCTGTTGCTAAAATTATAATATATAACCTGGACTGTGTCAGGTACACATTGTAAATTGTAGGGAATTCCAATAACCTAGACCTAGGCCCAAATAAATATGTTCAGTTCTATTAGCAACGCTCCTGATATTAAACCCATATATATCGAAGATATGTTAGCTTTGTATTAGTGAATAATGAAAAAGCAACAATTGAGGTCAAGTAGGAAATAAACTTGATTTTGGACAGATTTAAGTCGAACATGCAATGTTACGCTACAATAGCATATAATGAAATAAGAGATATTACAAAAAAAAAACTAAAAAACAAACAGTGCAAATTAAATATACATGATACTAATTTTCTATTTAAAATAGAAATTTTGTATGTTTTCACCAAGTGTCAACAATTTCGACAGCTAATATATTGTGTTTGTCTTAGTTTTTGCTTGATAAGTAAAATGAATGCTGTCGCAGATATGATAGGATGTTTTCATATTTAATGTGCTTGATATGACATGATGTTTCAACACTTAATAAGTCTGCAATCCACATAATATGGTTATTTCCTTCGTATGTACAAGGGTGCGAATAAGACAGACAATGTTATTATGCGCGTTTTGACAAAGCCTGATGAAAACATATAAAGGCACGAATTCTATCTATCAGACTGATCCTGAACCGAGCTTGCAGCTTTCTTCGTATCTTTATAGAATACCCACAGAAGAATAATTAGCCCAATTATGTGTATCGCACTTCAAAATAAAATCACATCGTAACGTGGACTTCATTTTATCTAATTATCAATCAATTAACGGGTGATTTAATTTATAAATAATAAATACGTGGATCATAATGAAAACACTCTCTTATTTCTGATTTTGTATTTCACAGGCATTATTGCACAAAACAATAACGTGTGGACAAATCACTCTTTGAATGATTCGTAGGCTTGCAGTAAAATCTGCTGACGCTCATACTTTTTTCTCTGTAGATTGAATATTAAATCCTGTTGTCAGGCAACTGAGGTTATGGTACGGAACCTTGGTGTTAATATATATTAAGTGTTACGTATCGGCTCGTTTAAAGTAACATAAAGAAAAGAGTGACTACAACAAGCTTTGTAGACTTTTACAAAAATAATTTATTTCCCTAGAAAACACGGTGAAAAGGTAAAATATGAAACAAGACTTACGATTTACGAAGAAGATCCAAAAATTTGTCCTAATATTGTGAAAACACATAAGTCCTGTGATTAAACAGTTCTAAATTGACGTAGTCTGAATCTCAGTTCCGTTCCAAGATGGCGGATGATGATGTCAGACAAAGGTTAAACACAAATGTCCAGAATTTTCACTGTGAATCACAATTTGTATTGTTCTGTTCCAATTTAGAAATAATTTCAGCAAATGTCTTTGTCCAAAGCCAGTTGTGTAGTTCTCCAGGGAAAATAATTATTTAGAAGGTAGACAAAGTAGAACTGTCCTCAATAACAAAACACATGTTATTCTTCATACGTACGAACGAACAACTCTTTCCAGCACAAAAGAATACCTTCTTAAGATATTGAAAACTCTATATGATGTTATGATGTGACTCTCTAAGATGTTAAAATATGACTCTCCAATATGACTCTAGACTAGTTCGCAGGTACCTGAGTATTTTAAAGCCAACTAATACGTCATTTCATGTACAAGCATGAAGAAATCGTGCGATTTCGAAAGATCGCCAACGTAGTATAGAATGTCAACAAGTATTATTAAAAATGAACGTGGTCATAGCCAATCATTTACATAGCTATTTCCGACTATTTACTTAATATGACAAAACCGTCATGCAAAAATCGTGTTTACGCGAGTCACTTTTACGTTCTAAATAAACACGATGTTTCTAACAAAATATCAGACCCTGCGAACATAATCATCATCATAATAAAAATTACATTTAATGATATAAAAATGAAATAAATATGAAATATAAAGAATTCAAATTTTAACACATGTAATTTAACTACAGGGTTGTAACATATGTGAAAAAGATACCCTTCGCTTATGCAATCAGAAAATTGCAAACCCTGGGTACTCCTACACTTTGATTAAAAAAGAGTGATTCAGTGGCTTGGGTTATATGAAACTTTTACAAACACCTGCTTTGGACGAGTATTTAAGCAAAGCCACAATCACCAATGTAGTAAGTAAGAGTGTTAGCAAGGATGTGCAAGATTCAATCTTCATTAACTCGCATTATAAATAAACATCTCATTTATGTGCATGTGTTAAGTGTTTTCCAATCCCACTTGGTTACATCGTGTTACAATATAATATATGTAAATGAAATAAGAGATCTTAGCATATCTAAACAATATTTCCGCAAACGGATCTGACATGTAACATATGGCTTTGCACAGAATAGCCAGTAGTACTCTTCATAACAATATTAATACTGGAAATACAAACCGATTGAAACAGATAGATATCAACTGTATTTTACGAATATGGGTTGCGTTGTTTAAAACAATATAGTCTGTGATTTTCATAACCAGTAAATCTCTGTACATAATCATCTTAATGGAATAAGTATTTATTGTGCCAGTGAATTTTCTCAGTTTTAGCATTAAGTTATTTTGTTAGGCAGAAAATGGGCAATTAAATGTTTCATATAGATATAACGAGTTGCTCACAAATTACCATAAAAATACGACATTTTTATTGTTGTAATTTTGAAAAAGAACACTCTAAAGTATGTTCCATTTATTAAGAAGTAAAGAAATATTGAACGAGAGTGTCATATATTATACTGTAATTGATGTTTGGTGTATATTATCGTTTAGCTGGACTGAAAGAAAGATAATTCTTATTATAAATCAGTAATATTCAGCATTATATATTATTTGCATTCTTTATTATTGAAACACAATAACTTCATTTTCTCTTTGTCTTTTATATCGGAAAGAAAAGGGTATATCTTTAGCCATATACACTGTGCTTCATTCTGCCCGTTATTACTTGATTCGTTCTATTTAATACTTAAGAATCAATTCAAATCCAAATTTTTAAGTAGACACGAAAAAAATGTAGAGGTATATGTGTCGTTTTTCGTTGTATAATTTACTTAGATTATTTTATTCCAATTTGCCCATACAAATGAATTCGATTTTACTTCTAAATATGATGTGCCATAAAACACTGATTTGGAAACACCATGCTCATAATTTCCATGAAAACAATTAAATCCTTATCTAAGGGAATGAATACACTATCGAAACTCATTTTACCATTTGGAGTAGGTAGATCGCAGTTTGCTTATAATTCTTTATGATTGTAAGATTAGTGAGTTAAATGTTATCGGTATGACTAAATTTATACTTTTGACTAGAAATTACCGCAAATGTATTACATCTCAGCAAGGATTATAAAACTCTATCCTAGATCCAAGATGTTGCTTTCATCAACAGTCGGATAATGTCAAACCCTTATTTATCTATTCCATCATGGATCGTGGTAGGCAGCTATTCACAACTATTCAATTAAAACATTCATAAAGTCTGCACTTTTGCAATGTTAATTTAACCAATAGGTAAAGATTGTTTTTTGTCATAGCGCGAGGATTATTAAAACGATTTAACAATTTAATCCATTAAGTGTTGTGAGTTAACTTATTATTTTAAATATTATTATATAATGGTATTCTTACCTTTCTTGAAAAAAAAAAGAATTTACTTTTGGAATAAAGCTTCAATGAGAAGTGTCATAACACATATTGAAAGGTATGACATGCTTTTTGTGCCATGTATAGCAAAAGCTGAATTCAGATGAAAATGCTACCTAAAATATTTATCAACCTTTCAAAATTATGGGGCGCCAATAGAGAAACCAAGTTGATATCTTGAAGATTTGTTTGATTTCAAATTACAACATTTGCTTTCATGTGTACAGGAAAAGAAAAAAAATGAAATACTGCGACATAATAGCAAGTCGATATAGTCAATGTTGGTGGGGTAAATATTGCCTACATACTTAGCTATAGGAACTACAAAACGAACACAAGGAAGCCGTTTTGCTCATTTGAAACTGTAAATTAAAAGCACTGCCTCATATTATACAATATCTAGTTCAATCCTAGGATATCATGACTCTTTGCGGAAAGATAGAACATGGTGCATCGAACTTTATTATCTGGAAATGATTATATCACATACAGTTTTAAGGAAATAGATTTAAATATACGAACAAATAGTTTCTCAAGAAATCTCAAATAAGATTTAAGTATACATGGTTTCGATTCCAATAGCGTTTGTAGTTCAGAGAAGGTGTACAGAAGCCCTTTCGCAGAGCACTTCTCGTCCCCTGTAATATCAATATTTTCTTCATAAAAAGAAATATTTTAAACACATGATAGTCTCTTCTGTGAGTAGCTCAGTTTCCTGGTACATATGTAAAATTAATGACTTGCCATGTAATGAAATTATTCAGAGTTGATACCAGATTAATGTATCCAAAAATGTCACTTTGCAACAGTTTGTCTCAGGAAAATATATATGAGAATGGAATATTTAATATTCGCAAAACGAGAAGGCCAGATAATTAATATAGTATAAAAACGCATAATAAGAAATAATTTAATTTGAAGTTCAATCACATTTAAAGAAGACGTTTGTTCTTTTCAACGCCATAATTCATAGCGAGCTTATCGCAAATTCTTTATTATAACAAAACTTTGAAGCCAAGATATTTAATACCAGAAGATTTTTCATGTAATGATAAAAATTTAAACAAAGATATATTGTTTCGTTTCCATTGCTCTATACTGTTTTGCATTAATAATAATTTAGACAATCGATGCCAATCTATTCATGCGAATAATTCCATAATTTACTATAAATAAGTTTACACAGATGACTTCACCATCGACCTGCCAATTGCGCAGGATAGTTACAATTTAATGTCTTTTACGCCCACACCTGTTCTTTTCTTCAATTAACCCTCAAATAACAATCAAGACAATGTTTTACATATAGGACGATACCAGGACGAGAGCATCAATGCGAGAGCCAGGCCATTAAATCTCCGAAACGTCGTGCGTTTGATTGCTGTAATTTTCAATTTTAAATATTAATCGTGTATGTTGTCATGAAGTGTCGGCCATTTCGACAGCATATTAGATTGTGCTCCTCTTAGTTTTTGCATGCTAAGCAACATAAAATAAGTACTGTTGCAGCTATGATAATATGTTTTAATCTTTAATAAGCTTGATATGTTATGTTGTTTTAATATTTAATAAGTCATCAGACCACATAATATGGTTATTTCCTTCGCATGTACAAGGGTGCAAATAAGACAGACAATGTCATTATGCGCGATTTTACAAAGCCTGGTGAAAACACAAAAGGCACGAAATATGTCTATCAGACTGATCCCAACCCTAGCTTGCGGCTTTCTTCGTGTCTCTATATAATACCCACAGAAGAATAATTAGCCCAATTATGTGTATCACACTTCAAATTAAAATCACATCGTAACGTCGGCTTTTTTCCTCTTATCCATTTTCTGATCAATTAATTATGCTTTAATTTATAAATAATTAACAAGTGGATCATAATAAAAACACTCTCTTATTTCTGATTTCATATTTAACAGGCATCATTACATAAAACAGTAACGTATATATAAATAGTACTCACTTTTTGAATGGATCATTGACATAAAGTAAAATTCGCAGACACTTTGATTTTATCCATGTAGATTGTTGTCACGGAATTGTATATATTTATCGTATATTTATTATTTGGATTTAATACAGCTACTCGGGTTTCGTTTTTGTGTACAGCGTTACCCGAGGGTGGTTTATATATATCGTTTATTATTTCGAAATGGTGAGTTCGGTTCATCCTATGCTGCACTAGCAAAGTGCTTACGATGGGAAAACCGATATAATTAGAGCGCACAGGCAGTGTATGGCTACATTGCCTGCATATAAATTACCTCATCGTGGAGTAAAACATCACATTACGAAGAGTCTTGTGAGTGAGCAGTCCACTTTATGACTCGCGATCTCCAGCTGTAGAGGTATGTGAGTTAAATATTATTTTTCTACTTGTATTATAGGATATAAATTGTTTAACTATCACATTTATCTTGTATTTTAGTTAATTCCGACTTGCGTCGTATAAAGCAATGTTATAGTCTGTTTTCTAGTTTACCTGTATGTAACTTAACAGAACGATTATATTCTCAATAATGTTGTATTTACTAAGTAAGAAAAGATATTACGTTAAGTACTATAAGATTCTTGTCAGACACAGGTTCACTTCTGAACCTGATTATCACCTTGCACAGTAGTCCCAATAATATAATTTGTATAAAATCAACTCAAGTTTACAGTATATAACGTCATTACGTGCTGATATACATGACTGTGTCATTTGTAGTACACGGATTCGGATATTATATTTTGAGCTGACTGATTGATCATTAATGACTTATCGATGATTTATTGAATAGTAACTAGTGAATGCTGAGTGTAGTGGTGAAGGAGGAACGGAGTGACAGTTACGCTGTATCTCCGTATATGCACCGTAGTATAGGTGTTGTTTACGCGTTGTGCTAATATGGGTTGTGTTACACCCAGTGTGCTGCTGTCGGTGGGTGACGTTGGCCCGGAAGAAGATAAAGGTCATCACGTGGTGAAGAGCCAAGGCTTCTGGACCAACGGATCTGCAGAGAACAAGGGCTTCTACGGATCTTTAGACAGACCAGGAGGGGCAGACCGTTTGTGGTGGCTCCTCAACCATTCGACAGAGCGTTGGGGCTGAGAAGACCTTTCGGATTTGTTGGACTCCGCAATATACATGTCCCAATGTTGCATATCATATTTCACTGTTTGAGTGAAAACTCATCATATTTTACTCTTTGAGTGAAAACGTGTCATATTTCATTATTTGAGTAAACTATATCATTTTCGTGTGGAAATTGTCAGTGTTTACGTATTAACATATTTTCCATTGTTTGTGTGGAATCACTTTGAATCATTAATCATTGTATCTTTTACTATTTAAGAGTTTTCTTGCATATCAGTACCCATTTCATTTAAATCGGAATATTATCTGGTTCGTACATATTTTGTTAAATATCCAATATTTGGATTTTGTTGGCGCACGAATCAAACATTGTCTTTTTTCCATTGAATCATTCATAAATAAACATTGTATTTTTGTCACCATCAAAAGTGTTCTGTAATAATCCGACCTCAACCCGGTTATCTTGTTACAATTGTATCTATCTTTAGACTTGTTTGAGACTAATAATAATCATTATTTAACGAGGATAACACGCATGGTCATGACAAATTCATTTACCATGCGCTCGTCAATTTTTGTAGCATATGATATGATAAAATAATTGCTAAAAATGTCACTTGAAAACATTTGAATAACATCTCACACACTCATTTAAAATAAATTGATATAAATAACTATAGTGGTCAACATATAGAGATATGAAATATATACTATACATGCATCGAATACAACATGTACATGTCATTTCTAGACAAAATGAAACAATTTTCTATTGAGAGGCTTTAATATATCATCCAAGTTGGTCAAGACAAATTTCTTAATGAGCAATTAAACAAAGAAAGGGATTTAAATTACTTATTATCAGGGATAATAAATTCCAAAAGGTAGGTGCTGATAAAGTGAAAGAACTTTTAAAAAGGTTGGTGTTCAACCTCGGAGTCTGTAGATTGTTGTTTGTTGTTGATAGGAGAGTACAGTTAGTATTCGATGATCTTAGTTTAGTTTGGTTAGAGACATAATGTGGAGAAATATCGTTTAAAGCCTCGCATGACATGCTACCATTAAAATAAAGAATACGGTTTTGTATAGGAAACCATTGTTCACGCGAAAAGAAATCATTTGAGGGAGTCCTCATATAAAATTGCATAACTATTCTGGCGATCTTTTCTGGAGGTTGTCAATTTTGGATGTATTTCCCCATATGGTACAGCCCGTGGGCTATCCGTAGTAGCATATATCCTGCAAAAAATTGTTCAAGTGACTGGGAAAGTAGAACTACGACAGGAATTTTAAGAGAGTTATTCTTTTGACTACTATTACATATAAACTAATACATTGGTTGAGGTCGATTTGAAGCTTTTATTAAATGGAGCCAAGCAATGTACCAGATTAATGCAGTGTAGACTCGTCAAAGAAATGATCTTTGTAAGAGTGCACTGTATACAAGGCTAAATCATTGCAAAACAGGGGAAAAAGAATTGGCCCTAATTTGATCCTTGAGCAACACCACTTAGATGTAATTTTGACGATTCTGAAGCATATTGACCCTTGCAAACAAACTGGAGTCTATTAGTGAGATACACCTTGAACCAAACAAATGAGTTTGAAGAACACTTGTAGGTTAATATTTTTTAATGAGCAGCGGACGGTCAACCAAATCGAATGCTTTTCTTTAAATCAAAGGAGATTGCACCAGCAAGTTCGCATGACTCGATCGCTTGTAGCCACTGGTCTAAAAGATTCGTCAGTGCAGTTTGACATGAATATTTCTGCTGAATAGCTGAATGTAATTAATGGAGGAGTTGGTACTTATTTCATATATCTGAAAAGATACTTGCTGTCATGTTTTGAAAGTACAGATAGTTGGATGGGTCATTCTTTTCATTTCCCATATGAATTTCGAATACCTTTTGCTAATTTAAATGACTCCGAAATTTAAAGGAAGTGATACTTTAGTTAATTACTTCGTTCATTGACTTAGAGATCGAATTTTGGGGGAGAATTCCATACAGGCCTGTTGATTCTTTAATGTCTATTGTATTGATAATATCAATAGTATCAGTTATTGCAACTAGGGGGATACTGAAACCAACATGATCGAGTACCGTTTCATTCACGAATGCAATACGTTTACCTATGTTAGGCTCTGTACAATTAGACCTGTTACGCGTTTGAGAAAAAAGAGGTTCGGTTGGTTTGCAATATTGTGCCAATCAGTATAACTGATGCCATTGACAATTAGTGATTTGACTTTGTTTCACCATAAACAATAATTTACAAATAACTTACATTCTGGTTGATTTGATCGTTTAATTCTTTTGATTTGCATAGGAGCATATTTATTTAGGAAAGTAAGAAAACATTAATTCAATATACCCACAACCAGGGTCTATATAGAGAAATTTAATGAGCTAATATTTTGAGATATTGAAGAAGGAAATTAATTTTTAACATTTTTATAAAGCATCGGTATTGCATATAGGAGTGTAAATTGCTTTCTTTGCGCTCTGCTGCTTAAAATTTTTTACCTATGAGATAGTACTCACTAATAAAGAAATAGGGTACTTTTATCTTGTAGAAGTTTCTAGGGTTGGTAGAATAAATGTGGTCGATCAGGGTAGAAGCATAGGCTGTTACTCTTGTTGGAGCATTGCTTATCTGTATAGCGTGGTGAAGTTGTATTATGTAGCTATTTTGCGTTAGTATCAGAGAAGAAATCAATATCAAAGTTTCCCTTTATAAATATTTCATTACAAAAAACCAAAATTATTTTAAGCAATTTTTTTTCTTGAACGTTTTGAAAATCATATCCTAAACAATATCCAGAAAGGATTTTGTCATCTGATTATAATGTTTTATATTTCTGTTCCTGTAATATACTTTATCTACTCCTTTTACAACTTCTTAGACTACTTTATTCCAAGTTATCATTATGTAGTCTATGGTAGCAACCAGAAACATAACGAGGATAGCACATACTCCGCTTTAATAATACGAAGAGTCCATCAAATATTTATGATCTTGCAAGGTCACATTGCATTTGTAAACATGTTGCACAACATTCACCATTACTATCAATAAAAACCATGATAGCATATATGATGGGTATAAGTCTCGAAATTTATGCATTCTTGAGGATCGCTCGATAATTCAATTAAACGCTTTTTGCATCCAATGTCTTTTCTCCCTATTCGCTCCTAATTTCTGAGACGTAAAGACAATGCTAAATCCTAACTGATGTCAACTGAATCATCATTGTGCTGTTTCATATAGAGGCGGGATATCCATTAAAGCTGAAATACCAGCGCATAGGCGCCAACCAACGAGAAAGGTCAGGGATCCTGGTAGACCAAACAATTCTTCAAATCTAACGAAAACGATAATAATTTACTTATACCACGGTTTACCGGAAGTAACTGAATTAATGCATAAAGAAAATTAACGATCAAAGTTATTTTACATAATATGTTAAAGGTAATAAAAATTTACTCCCAGAATTGATTGGTAAATTTTTTTCAACAACACTTTCCCTTGAAACTGAAGTAGAAAATGTCCTTTCAAGAAGAGTACCAATTTGAAAACTTCTTATATTTTGCACCTTAAGAATAGGAGATAAATCCCAGTAAACAATATATGTCAATTATAGAATGCAAACGTTGAACACTTAGAGCGGATAGGGCCATTTTGTCATAGAGTTATATGGAAATTATATTAGGTATAATTGTTTGGGTATGGCTTGGGAAAGAACGTAACACACAGCCTGTAATCCAATTTTCCAAAATTATGATACTTAGTATTTTGTTAACTTTATCTCCGAATTCCTTTATCACTTGGAAGTAATGATTTGAATGATGATAAATTGAACTGTGCCTGCTAAGAGTGAATATGGATACGTTAAGAATAAATGAAAAAGTTCAAATATCAATGTTAACCTGATATAAAAATCTGGCTTTGAGTAATATCTGGTATTTACAAATGTTCTTGGTTTTTATGCCATAGCCAAGAGATTTCAAATTTTTCCTCTTTATATCCTGCATTACACTTATATAATATCTGCCAATATGAAGACAAAATTACGTGTGTGTGTGTATTTGTGTGTGTGTGTGTGTGTGTGTGCTTGAAAAATTAGGGCAGTATTGCCACTATCAATGTTGTACGTTTCACTGAAAAAATTTCCATCTCCTGCGTTTTAGCCATTGGTTGATGAGAGTCTCAAAATGCTAAATTTAGAACATGATTGATAACAAATTGTGCCCAATTTATTTACATAGCTCTGTTGACATCATTGAGTCCGCCCTATACATAAAGCGGAGGGTGCGAGTTGCTGTTTATAAACAGACCTTTGTAATAAATCCTGGCCATGTAGATACAATACTGTTTCAAGCAACACATTAGTTGCTCTCTGCGAACATGGATGGTCTCCATCGTCGATATGAAAATGGACGTGGAGGCTTCCTATACACTTGAAAAGAATTTGGTTAAAAGTTGGGCCGGAATATTCTCTTTTTAGCCAGGGATGCAAGAAGAGACCTTTTGCAAACAAAAAAACCCAATCTTTAAGACGACGTGAAAAGAAAGAGAACACTTGTATCTGACAAAGAATTTCCATGAGTTGAGAATTATATTTCAACATGCCACCAAACCCTCTCTGTGCAACAGATTCAAAACATTTCCTAGTCACAGAATAAGTACAGTTAAACCCACCTTCAATTATTTTGATGAGACATATTATTTCAAACAGGAGGAATAAAGAACGTAATGCTAGATTCAGTGTAGTGTTTTGGCTTTATTTATATTTCTTAGTATTATTTAATTTAGCTTTCCACTGTTTTTTAATAACCTTTTCCGTTTGATATTATCTCTTTATCTTGCATTTGTGTCTAAACTTCTCAGTTTAGTTTAATTTGGTGTCGATGATCCACTAGTTGCTTTGTTCCTTATTATTATTCTTATTTTCATTCATTACGTTTATATTTTAAAGTGTTTAGAAGTAACATAAGCGCAAACGTAAAAACATGGTAGTTATAGCAGACAGAGGTATCCCTTACAGCTAGTTAATTTCTTTTGATTTTCTATCCATAACATTTGCCTAATAATGCACCGTCTTCTGCCATTATTGAAAACACTGTTTTGAGAAGACATGTTTTGAGAGACTCTTACTTTTTACAAAATGGATCTGATATATAAGAACTACGCAGTAGTAGATGAATAGGCTGGTCGTGAACCAAAACCTCTTTTTTCACAAAACAAATACAAATTTTACACTGATCCTGACCCCCGACCACCCTAGCCCCGACCACCAAAATTGTGGTTGTCAGAAGGACTATCTGGTCGTCGGAAATTGTCTGCTTTTTTAGGGCTATAATTGTAAAAGTAATACTTTGTTCTATAAAAAGTGGTTTTGATCGATAACCTGCCTATTCATCTACTACTATAAAAGTGGTTTTGATCGATAACCTGCCTATTCATCTACTACTATAAAATGCTTAAGCAGCTTAATTTTTTTTAGAAGTTATTCTATAAATTTAGATAAAATTTATATTTCATCTGATAACAATAGATCAATAAAGTCTAATATACCAGTTTCATATTTCCGATATTCTATTGCAAATGTATCAATTCCGATTCAGCAATATCGTTTGTTGTCGAAATTACAATAAGAGTTTAGTAATTACATCAGTCTCTAGTTTGTGATGATTAGATCGAATTGCCATCATTCGAATATGACTAATATTTCCGTCTAATGCGTATTTATATAATCATCGAATCCAAGCACTCGATCAATATTTTTTTATATTCCTTTTGCTAGTTTCTTAACCTTTTGATTAGCCAACTTCAAGCAGTACATCTTCTATCGCAATCCAACAAATTCTGCTATCGGAATAAAATTTGTTTCGTCCTTAAACTTTCCGATTACTTTCTTGTTGTCGCTTCATTGAAATCCACTGTTTTTCGGATAACCAGATAAATCAAATAAATCTTGTTGCTAAAGATATCTTGGTGAACATCTTCACATTCGATTTCATACATCAGCGAATCAGTATCGGTAAACAACAACTTACTATTTGACCATTTCACCTTAACAAACGTTGTAATGAAAATCGTACATCAGACACTTTGACAGATCTAAAACAGCAGCATCAACATAAATCGGCCTATTCAACTTGAAGTTCGTTTTTTTGTCGCTGAATAGCTACTAGATTTTAGTTACACATTTTCATGCTCACGAAATCTTCTGCTGCAACAAGTTTATTTCTGCAATTGATATCACTGACAATTTCAACGTTGAATCTTTTTCTGATATTCTCCATCGTCTTTCCGAATACGCTGTTGTTCATTAGCTTGAAGAAGTTCTTTTCAAAATCTGTTGTTGCAACTGCATGTCTATTGGTATTAAAATCAATATAATCTTTCATCCACCTTTATTGAGTAAACTTTAACACACGATGACCTTTACGTAGACAAAGTTCATGTTTTATAGCCTGTTTCAGATTCTTGCAATGAATCACTGATCGTTTTTGTCAAGTAGATTTGGAACAAGTTTTCGAACAACAAAATTATTTTTGCTTTGCGTTGCTCATTGTTGATTTGAAAACAAGCTGTAATTGATCAACATTGACCCGGAACAGAAATGATAGTCATTGTGCAGATCGTATAAATTTTCAGGATAATCAAGATCAACTTCAACAAAATAACTAATGTTTTCTGGTACAGTTTGATAGGTTTTCTTAAGAAATTGATCCGGACTTATCCAACAGAATTCGCTAACCGACATCATTTCTGACATTGCGTAATCGTATAAGTTGTTAGGGCCGAGATAACTAATATAACTCGATGGGTGATCCGGGCTATAATCTGACATATATTTATTGTTCGCTTTGGCATACGTTTTCGTTATCACCCTAATTCCACCGCGAATTCCGCTTTCGATAAAGTTAACATGTCAACATCAACTCCTACTTTACTTTGCTGAACTTTAACAACGGGTCCGAACTTAATTTTGGTGCTGAATAATACCATCAATGAAATCAAATCCGTAATTGTTATAACATACATCTCTGAAATTTTCGAATCCGTCGGGGAGTAACAACACGTCAGTCATCAAATATAGATCATGATAATCTCCGAACGTTTTACATTCGAATTTATTCCAAATCTGTTTCCCGTATTCATATTTCAGAATCTGTAATATTTTCTAAATTTAAAATACTGAGTACAACGAGTCTTTGTCAGCAATTTTGTTTTGTCAAACTTGATCAAGTCGTTAGAGTAATCATACGGAAATACACATTTTCTGGTCAACAGATTGTGCTTATCACCGAAATGATTTTTAAGATTATCAAATCTTGTTGCAACCTTTTACCAGTTCGTCCAACGAAGCTGCCATAAATTGTAATATATCGATGAATCTTAACTTACCTAATGTAACCGACATATATTTTTCGAAATTATGCGGAATACGTTTCAGATTGTTGTTAAGTTGAAGATGATTTCGAATTTCATTATCAGCAAAAGCTTCTACCATAATATGCGAATCATACCCTCGGAAATTGTGAAACATAATCAGTATAAAATAGGGTGGTTTGCAGTGAAAGTTACATTCATCATGTGCAGGTCCTCGATAAACTCCGGTTATGTGACAACGATCTTTGATTAGATCTTGTCCGAGCGGTTGTTCACAAATATAACATAAATCTGCCTTATCAAATTCCGTTTCCTGTTGTTTTGTTAGTCGTTTCACCCTAACGTTGCTGCTCAACAGATTTGTAATACAATCTGGTTCATCAATCTACTGTTTCAAGAGCCATTTCGCACGATCTTGCGAGTCCTCATTGAACTTGCGATAAATTTCGATTGGCTTTGACAAACTAGAATCGACAAAACAAGCAACTTTATAAGCTACTCCACATGGAACATATTCCTGTACTCGCCTTGTACTTGATTTGTTAGGATCATTATCAGCGAAAAGTACAGGTTGTAACGAACAATCGAAATCAGGATAAATTGCAAACGGAACTTTCATTTTGTGGTTGTAGTTTTTGAATTGCAATATGTTATTGTTTTTTATCTGACATTGTTATTCGTTGAACATCGACGCAATACTCGAGATGCTTTTATAAAGTTGCTTCTGACACACATCCGTGTAAAAAACGTTAACAAAGGAAAGGTTTTTTTTGTTTATTTTACTGTACTGCTTACCAACAAATCAGTTGATGTTCTTGATTGATACGTAATGATTTTTGTAGAACAGTTTTTTGGCTGGTCATTTAGGGATAAAGAAAACTTATCACAAGATCTTGACTCACTTTTCCTGGCCAAAAATTAAAAGTGATATTTGCAAATTCTGCAGATCTTGTCATACTTGTCAAATGGTAGGAAAACCCAATCAGAAGTTACGTAAGGCTCATCTGCAACCAATTCCGGCATTTGACAAACCATTTAGTAGAATAATGGTTGATTGTGTTGGTCCCTTACCTAGGACCTAGTTAGGCTACCAATACTTGTTGACCATAATGTGTGTGACAACAAGATTCCCAGAGGCAATTCCTTTGAATAATATTAAAACCAAAACTATAGTAAAAGCTATGATAACGTTTTTTTACTCAATGTGGCCTTCCCAAATCTGTCCAATCGTATCAAGGGTCAAATTTTATGTCTGGAATTTTCCAGCAAGTTAAGTATGAATTAGACATTCAACAATTCAAATCTTCTGCCTATCACCCTGAAAGCCAAGGGGCTTTAGAAAGATTTCATCAGACTTTGAAAAATATGATTCGATCATATTGCTTTGATACGGGTAAAGATTTGGATGAAGGTATTCATTTACTTTTGTTTGCTGTTAGGGAGTCAGTTCAAGAATCTGTAGGATTCAGTCCCTTTGAACTAGTTTTCGGACACACTGTGCGTGTACCATTGAAGTTGTTGAAAGAGAAAGTTCTTTCTAATGAAGATACATAACTTAATCTTTTTGATTTTGTATCTAATTTGAAGTACAAGTTGTCAAAGGCTTGTAAGGTAGCAAGAGCGAATCTGCACTCTATTAAGTCAAAATAAAATTATGATATGATGAAAACTCAAAGGAAAGGAGTTTTCAGGCTGGTGATAGAGTTCTGGAACTGTTGCCCATTCCACAAAATCCTCTTCAGGCCGAGAATTATGGTCCGTGCACGGTAGAAAAGAAAGTAAATGATGTAAATTACATCATAAATACTCCTGGGAGGCGAAAACAAAAACAACTTTGCCACATTAACATGTTAAAGGAGTATATTGAAAGAGATAGCCAGGTAAATCATGAAATTAATTTAGTTGTACCTGTCCCACTTACTGAGGATTTACGTGAAGGAATTCAATCCGACACTATTGATTTTGGAGCAACAAATCTTCGGAATTCGGAAATTATGAAGAATCTGGACCAGAAACCTGTACATTTGCAACAACAGGGAAAGAATGAACTTAAACAACTATTATTTGAATATGAGCACTTATTTCAACATGTTCCTACGAGGACAAAAAAAAAATTTTCATCACGGTGAAATTATATATTCTAAACCTGTGAAACAAAACACATACAGGATGAACCCTCTTAAACATGAATACTTGAAAAAGGAAATTCAGTATTTACTGGAGAATGATTTTATAGAGCCCAGTAAAAGTGATTGGAGTTCATCATGTATACTTGTTCCGAAACCAGATAAAACTTTCCGCCTGTGCACTGATTATAGGAAGGTGAACAGTGTGACAAAAACAGATTCATTTCCATAACCAAGAATCGATTAATGTATTGATGAAATTAGAAATGCCAAGTATGTCACCAAATTTGACCTTCTGAAAGGATTTTGGCAAATTCCATTCGTGACTCAAGATGGACTCTATGAATATAAAGTAATGCTGTTCGGAATGAAGGGTTTTCCAAGTACCTTTCAACGTTTGATGAATATTATTACCTCTGGTCTAGATAATTGTGATGCTTACATCGATGATGTCATCATCTACAACGACACCTGGAAAGAACATCTAGCAACAATTCGGATATTTCTTTGACAGACTCACTGATGCAAGTTTGACAATCAATTTATCTAAAAGTGAATTATGCCGTGCTTGTGTAACTTTTTAGGACATATTGTGGGACATGGTCAAGTTAAGTCTATCGATGCTAAGGTCAAGGCTATCTCTGAATTCCCATTGCCAGTCCGTAGAAAGCAGCTGATGCGAATTTTAGGTATGGCTGGATATTATCGGAAATTTTGTTCCAATTTTTCTAATATTGCTGAACCCGTGACAAACTTGTTGAGCAAGAAAATCAATATTATTTGGACTGAAAAATGTCAGGAGGCTTTTGATAGGTTAAAAGCCATACTTAAAAGTGCGCCGGTTCTCACAGCTCCAAATTTCAGTCAATCTTTTAAACTATCTGTTGATGCAAGTGATGTTGGGGTTGGAGCAGTATTGATTCAAGAAGATAGAAATGGTCTTGATCATCCAGTGTGCTATTTCTCTAAGAAATTAGATAAGTACCAAAGAAATTACTCAGTAATCGAGAAGGAATATTTGGCTTTAATAAAGGCGTTGCAGCATTTTGAAGTTTACATTAGTTCAGCTCCCTCTCCGGTTGTTGTGTTTAGTGATCACAACCCTCTTACTTTCATCGACAAGATGAAAAAAAAAATCAAAGATTATTAAGGTGGAGTTTGTTTTTACAAGAATATAATCTTGACATCAGGCACATCAAGGGAAATGACAATTTGATTGCAGATGCACTTTCCCATGTACAGAATATTATTTCTTGTACACTATATATAATTCATAAGAGTTCTTATTATGTAATTTTGTTTTACCTCATCTATAATTTACATATGGTAAAAAGAAAACTTTACTACACAAAACTTTCTTTTTCGTTATGGGGGGAACTGTTACGTATATGTAATTAAATTATTTGTGTGTTAGTTTTAAATTTCTTTTTCTTTTATTTTTATTTCATTACATGTTATTGTAATAACTTTATTCACTGGTGTTGAAATTTTTCTAGAAAAATTAGTTCAGTTCTTTTAGTCTATTTAGAACGCAAAATGATCGCTACATTGTATTTTTAGATAACCCTGTTCTTGACCTTGGTTCCAATTTTGTAAACACTAAGTGAAAATGATTGGTTATTACCAAGGTCATGTTCAGCCCACGTGTTAGCTCTGTTGTAAACAGTGTTTGTTAAATTCATTTCCTGTGTGGGAATCAATGATTCTTAGCTAGGACATACTTAGCTAGGACATATTGTAGCCTACGTTCTAATTGACTTGTAGTGAGTGATCACGTGACCCGTCACGCGTGCTTGAAATAACATTTTAGTTGGGTTTAATACTCGTATCTCAGTGAACTATAGTCAGTCGTATTCTACACCTTTAGAGCTCAAGGTGTTTTTTTATGTTGATGCCAGTTTGATTTAGACTTCTTTATTTTGGATTCAATAATTTATATTCTATGGAAAACATACAAGTGCTCTTCTTGATAAAAAGTTTTGGACAAAGACATTTAGTATATATTTATTCTGCGATTCTATACTGGAACATTATGAATTGTAATTCAACGAGGAACTGTTGACATTAGTACAACGACCTCATCTGACGTCATTGCCTTCCATATTGGAACTTCATCGGGATTCGAACTTGGGTTTAATTAGAACTTTTTAGTGATAGGAATTATATTTTTAAATTCTAGGATTAATTTTTGGATTAGATTCATAAACCGTAAGTTCTATTTCATATTTTTACCTTGTTTTCTAGGGAAATAAATTATTTTCTTAAATTTATAAAGCTTGTTGACTTCACTCTATTCTTTTGTTACTTTTGTACGAGCCTACACGTAACACTTTATATTTGCTAAGCTCTTGAACATGATGAATATTTTACCAGATCGAAAGCAATATTTGATATCGTTATGCAAGCCTATGAAATGTTAATCTGTTCTGCTCAAATACGAACAAATTTACAATAATCGTATCAACATTTCTTTCTAAAACCCAAGTTCGCTGATACTATTTGTTAGTATCCAACTGTTAAAGCTTTTGCTCTATCCGCGCCATTTCACTCAACTTTTTTACCAGTTTTTTTTAATGATTTGTTCTATAACAAATATATCTTGATCAGTCTTTTGAAGCTCTTGTTCGTAAAACTACCAATTAGTGTATTAGTATGTTAGTATTTTATCAACAACAAATATTTCTTCGGACCAGTTCTTGGTAAAACCATTTTAAAACGTTTTCTTTACCAAAGATATTCAAACTCGATCTCCGACTTAAAACTTATGTCTCTGGTACATGTTCTCGTTTGCTAAGAATGGATTTTTAGCTGCTTTGTTTGGTATTATTTTTATTGTGCTATGTTTAGAGTTGTTGTATTCCTATACGATCCTTAACAGATCATCAACGTATCTATTCGTGCTTTTTGTTGTTAAGTACTTGAAAGTCTTTTCGCTCAACGTTCGATTAAATCTCTCAACAATAACGCTTCTACCCTCGTTTCCTGTAAGACACTTACTAATATTATCTTGTTCTATAAACTGTTCAAACTTTTTGTTGAAAAGCTCCAATCCGTGGTCGGTCCAAATTTTATTTGGTTTTCTTTGATTATCTATGATGATCGTTTTTAACAGTCAATCATAGACGTTCCAGTTTTATCAGCGACTGGTACACTAAACGCGTACTTACTAAAAACATCAAGTACATTAAACAGATATCTTTAATTATCGTTAAATTGCACTAAGTTTGACATATCTGCTAGATCTATCGCCCAAATAACGTCAACATCATTTTTGAGACAACCTTTCGTCGTTAAAACTTTTTTTTAGGTATATGTTGCTCCATGGCAAGAGTGCTTTGTACTCCGTCGTCATAAAGTTTTCCGAGCCCCAATTTATACTTTGTTCCCATCAAATCTTGTGTAAGTTTTCAACCAATTCGCTCTATAATTCCACTAGGTCGCATGTCATGGAGTTAGTCTAGCATGACCTTATCACAACTAGGATTATTTTGCTCGTTATCGCGATAACATATATCATGTCACATTGCTATTGCGTCAACTTGGTTGTACAACTCTTGTCCTGGCAGTGGATTATTTATTTCGTTGAGTTCCTGGTCCAAAGGATTATAGGGACCTAAGTATTTATACCCTAGCAATGTCCAACCTCCGCTAGGCCTTGGTAACTTTCCGATCAACTTGTGTAAATCAATACCAGATCGAATTACAGCTCGGTGATTACAGCATATGCATTACGTAACAATTTTATTTTGTTCTAAATAAAAATCATGGTCGCAGTTGCATTTGCATGACGCGTTTTTCATTATGTTTTAGTCGTTGACTAAAATAAGTCTGTCGTTAATCTTAATTATATCAACTCCATCACCAAGGATTTCATCATTGATTTTTTGCTGTTTGAGAAACATTCTCTTTTCTTGCCTCAGATCGAGCAAATACTTTTTAGCATCATTCTGTTGTTTTTAGTTGTGTCTGTTGTTTCGTTTGTATTTTCTGTCTTACTCCTACAATTAATGCAATACGTCATCATTTTTATATTTGTTTGTTATACAAAATTGCAAGGTTATCGTTATCTAAACTAGGTCGTTGAGTAAGTTGCAGAATAAACTTAAGAAAATCAAGCTTTACAAAAATTTGTCTTAAGAACATCACACAATAATATCCGCATTCTGCAATTCCAACAGGTTGAAGCTGATTTGATGAATTATTTATGTTTTTACGCTTTTTCTTTATAAATTGTTTGGTAAAGTCGCTCGGTGTAAGTCCGAACGAATCAAAATAATTAGTTTGTAAACGGCAAGACAGTGCGTACCAGATCCATCACCGAAATCATGTATGTTGATGACGCAACTGCTATTTGATGTTGGTGTTATTTTGATAACTCATCCTTAGAATATACTCAGAGAAATGATTTGATATTTTTCAGTTTATCTAATATTTCAAAGTTGCTCAGCGCCTGGTACCCGGTAACATCAGACTCTTAACTGTTTTTCGTTTACGTTTTTGTTTTACTAACGATTTCATTCCGCGATCGATATCTACTAGGTTTGGAAGTAGATTTCCTGCTATTCCTGCTAACAGCGGACCTATAAATCCCCCTTGCATCATCTTCGTTGAACGTTTTCTTGTTCTTTTTTTTTCTGTGGTATCTTTATCAGTAACAGTTAGATAAAATCAAACCAACTGTTTGATAGCATCTCCGTATACCGTCTTTTTCGTAGCACCTGATATTGCACTTGATGCTGCTGGGATTCCTGGTGTTCCGAGCACAGGCAATAATTTCGGTAATATTGTTTTTGCTAACGTCGCCTAGAAATCCTCCGTGACGAGCGATCGCCGTTACTTGGGAGACTGAAAGATTTAGTACAAACGATTTACCCTTAGAAAATTTCGTTGTGTTAACATTAATTTTGTTGGTGTTCCCGACGCTGTTGTCAAAATAATTTTCAATGATACTGCTTCTCGTTTAACAACAGCGTTTGACAATTTCTTAATTAGTCCAGGCGTTAGATTTATTTATGGCGAAATGTATTTCATTTTCTGTTTTATATTATTTGTTTGATGATATTTCGCAACGGCGGCGATTAAACTAATACGGTCATTCGATCGTTGGTAGCGTCTATTGTTACGAATTTTTCTGATTCAACAAGAGCATACGCGTATTAAGGAACAGTACCGGCAGCTGCTCCTAACGTCCATGTAATTTCGGTATCAGAATTTGAATTAATATCCCGTTTGGAATGTTTTGATACGTCAAAGTAAATACTTGGTAGAGCGTCCTTAACTCTTCGATTGAGATTTGAGATCCGCTATCAGATCTTGATATTTTTGTATGGCTTCCATCAAGTGCATATAAGCACAATATATATCTCTCTCGAGCAGCACCAGCTATAAAATTACATTCTATTGCTTGTTCAGGATATAGCTTAGAATCTATTCTAACAAAGATGAGTCTAACATCAATATTATCGAATACGGAATTGTTTTGTTCTTGAGAATTGCGTCGATCCTTTCGTTGAAAAACAACAAATACGTGTCGGTGAAGTTGTCCGCTTGGCGCTGTTGTTATACTCCAAGTATTATCAACAGAATTTGGTACTACTATTTGATAAGTTGTATTTTGCATAAAATAAACTTTCTATGTAAACGCGCTCAACATTGTTTCAAGTTCTATTGATTTATCATTCGACGGAACAATACTCGGCATCCAGCGAGCGAGTCGTAGATATTACGAATTGTGCATCAGCACCACCGACTCGCATCAGACAATCGTGGAACATCTGGGCTAAAGCTATATATTGTTTGACCTCGACTACCACGAACTGTATAAGATCCTGATACTATAGAACAGTTTATCAGAATCGTACTTACTACTGTTATGTTAACCAGTAACTCTCCTTCGTACGAAATACTTTGTTCAGCCACAGATCCGTAATGTTGTTTGTAAACTCCCAGCAATACATTTTGCTGTTGAAAAGTCAACGAGAAAGTTGTTTTTTAACGTTATTCTAGCAGGTAACGTGTTATATAGTTCGGAATAAGCTCGAAATTATCTCTAGCGCTTGCGCTGGCGTTAGACGTAATAAGTAACTTTATTGCTTTGTTAAGGTCTGCTACGTTGTTCTCGCCTTGTGGAATTTTAACCGGATTCAAGCACTGGATTGAAACATAAACTCATCGCTGACACTTGTTTTAACATTTGTCATTGCATGCCACGCTGTTGCAGAAATTAATCCGATTTCGTATTTTTGATTAGAATCAAGATCGATCGGCGGATTATATGCAACTGAAACGTTTGCGCTGTCTGACGTTGCACTGCCACTTGTGGCTGAGGACGAATCAAGTAGTAATGTTGATAATATCATTTATCTTTACCGTCGGATAAAAATTATCGAATGAGATCCTGATTAAGAATCTGGTATTCAGACATTGTCAAAGATCCGTTTGATCGAAGATAATCTAATATTTCTACGATTTAGTTGTCGATTTCTGTATTCACGTTTCCTGCTTCTTTCGAAGCAATCAGTAGCATCAGTCGATGGACAATCTCAGCTGCAGATGTAAAAACTTTTAGACCGTCTCCGATTTACGAAACATCATTTCTCTATTTTCTTCGCCTAGAGACAATATTGTCTCGTTATTTTTATCAATCATTCTTTGGTATTCTCTATCACTATCAGCGCCTTGTTGCATAATTATAGTAGAAAGTTTGTCCATTAGATGACTATTTTCTTTTCTTTATCTCATTCTTTGTGGCATCATTTTTCTGAAAGATTCTTCCACTTCTTTTTCATCTTTTTTAGCTTCTTCCATCTGTATTTTGTCCGATATTATTTTTGCTTTATCTTGTTCTTTTGTCTGTTCTGTGACATCATTTTCTATTATTTTTGCCATAGTTGAAATATTTTTTCTGTAATTAAAATCTTTGGTGTTTATTCCTTTATCTAGTTCTGAAATAACATATGAATACAGTTGAGCAATTATTCCTTCTCTTCACACTTTTAACAGCTCTTCTGCAATTTTAATATCAGTTGCAGTAACCAATTTTTCTCTTTGCTCATTAGCACGTTTTTTTTTTTTATTACGTTAAGATGCATAAGTATATTTTTTACTACAGCTGAGTTTGGTATCTCTTTTACTAAGGAAGTTTGATACCGTATTTTATATCAAAAACATCATAGT
Source organism: Megalonaias nervosa (assembly GCA_016617855.1). NCBI lineage: Eukaryota > Metazoa > Mollusca > Bivalvia > Unionida > Unionidae > Megalonaias > Megalonaias nervosa. Next base: position 25,483 of record JAECUM010000566.1, read on the forward strand.
TATGCTGAATAAATTTATCATAATATTTTAATCTTGTTTGTGCGATAATTTTATCCTTGTCAACAAGAACCAACCTCTGTTGCTCACGCAACTGTTTTTCTGACATTTCGTTTTGCCATCAAAAATCGTTCTCGATTTCTTTGCTAAGTTTCGTGGTAGGTTCTATCAGTTTTTCTGTATAGAACCCATCGACGAAAATTTATTTGAAATACTTGGATTATATTAAACAATAATGATTAACCAGAAAAACAATCGACACATTTGGCGTTGTTTATCTACTCGATGCTGCTCAACATTGTAATTTTGTCTGGCCTTGTAAAATAAAGAATGAGTTATTACACGAAATTCGGAACAACTATTACAAATTTGACTGAAACAACTTTGACCGCTTATGGTAAAGTTGATCTGTCAGGCTACTTGCAAAAGACTGGCTACACGATGTCTCGTAATTTGAGCATGTCAGATCAACGAGTAATAGATCTAGAAACTGATTATCCTCAGCCAAATGTAAACACAACACAAGCTGTAAGTTATACTCAACTTAAGTCTGTCGACGACAGTAAGTTACCGTTGTCCGGTGGAACAATGACCGGATCGTTAAGTATGCCGAGCAATAAGATAATAAATTTAGAAACTGCTTATTATCCTGCCAATCTGAATCAGAGTCAAGCTGTTAGCTATCAATAGCTGAAGTACCTCGACGATAATATATTGCCGTTGACCGGTGGAACGAAAATGGCAACTTAAATATGTCCGGGAGAAAAATAAAATAAATTTAGAAACGGATTATTCACCTGCTAAACAGAATCCGAGTCAAGCAGCAAGTTTAAATCAACTAAATTTGCTTTATCAGACAAAAGTAAACAAAGACGGTGATACAATGACAAAACATTTGACGATGTCCAACGGCGCTAAGATAACAGGCCTACCAACAGATTTTCCACCTGCTGCTGTTAGTGATGCTGTTTCTTATGCCCAGCTTAACGGCGCGTTAACACCGTATTTACACCTAAGCGGAGGTTCAATGACAGGTAGCATTTACATGGGCGGTAACTTGATATACAACACTCAACTAGACAATACAGTGTTGATCAACAATGATTGGCTAACAAATGCAAAGTTTGTCAAGGACAGCTTTGTTCTAAATTCCAGCGATACGATGACAGGTACGCTAAACATAGGTTTGAATAAAATAACGTCAACTTATTCTCCAGTGGCTGCATCTGATATAACAAACAAGTCTTACGTTGATTTAGGTGTACCAGCATCAACAAATACAATTGCTACAGTGGATTTAACTTATGTAAATAATTCTGGTGATACGATGAGAGACGCACTGAACATGGGCTCGAACAAGATAACATGAGTTTTGGTCCAGTCATTCAATGGCGGCTCAGTCTCTGGAGACCATGCGAGTAGCGCCCGTGGAGTGTCGTCTCTCTCTGGGGTTTGGCATCGTCTGCTGCGGATGTGCAGGCCGATGCGCGAATGATAGTCCCTATTGCAGTTGGTGCAGACCTACTGGGAAATCTGAGTTGCTGAGATTGCTACCGCACTCTTCTTTCTCTCACGTTTCTCTGCTGCCAGCTGCCCTCTCCTCACATCAGCGACTGCTATGCCCTTGCGGACCGTCAGTCTCCAGGTGCCACGGTCCTCGGCCTGCACTTCCCAGCTGTCGGGTGAAATGTCGTATGCCTTCATATCCCTCTTGCACACAACCTTGAAACGGAGTGAGGGGCGGTCGACTCTTGCCAGTGGACAGCTGTCCATTTAGGATGACCTTTGGCACACTCCCATCTTCCTGATGGTTGACCCCGGGTAAGTAAAGTTGTTGACTGCTTTCAGGGTGACACCGTCTATTTGGATGGAGGGGGCATTGGTGGCATCTTGCGCGCTGATGTTTGTCTTTTTCAGGCTGATGGTGAGCCCGAAATGCTTGCAGGCATCAGCGAAACGGTCTCCCAGTCTCTGGAGGGCATCCTCGGTGTGGGTCACAAGAGCTGCGTCGTGTTCAAAGAGCATCTCCCTGATGAGCACCGACCTCACTTTGGTCTTCGAGCGCAGTCGTGCCAGATTGAACAGCCTCCAGTCGGACCTGGTGTGCAGATATACGCCATCAGTGGACGAGTCGAAGGCGTAGGACAGGAGCAGGGAGAAGAAGATCCCGAAAAGGGTCGGCGCCAGCACGCAGCCCTGCTTTACGCCGCTGTTGATGGGGAAGGAGTCTGAGGAGGATCAATCATACAGGATTGTTCCCTTCATATAGGAATGGAAGGTGATTATCATGAAGCGGAGTTTTGGGGGGCAGCCGATCTTCCTGAGAAGTTCAAATAGGCCCTTCCTGCCGACTAGGTCGAAGGCCTTGGTGAGATCGATGAACATCATGTAGAGTGGCTGACCTTGCTCTCTGATTGTTTTTGTAGAGGGTCACAATGGTGGCCTCGCGCATGTCCTGGGGGACTGCTCCTTCCTCCCAAAAGAGGCAGAGTAGCTCATGCAGCGGCTGAAGCAATGTTGGTTTCCCACGTTTGATGGTTTTAGGCGGGATGCTGTCATTACCTGGTGCTTTGTCGTTTGGGAGGGAGTCTATGGCTTTGCTGAGCTCCTCTAAGGTGGGCACTTTGTCAAGCTCCTCCATGGTGGGCAGTTCCTGTATGCTGCTAAGGGCCGCATCGGTGACTGACGTTTCTCTGGAGTACAGCTCTGAATAGTGCTCCACCCATTGGCCAACTGTTGCTCACGGTCTGTGATCATCTCTCCAGTCAGAGATTTAAGGGGGCGACCCCTTTCACTGTATGGCCTAGGGCCTTCTTGATGCCATTGTACATGCCTTGGATGTTTCCAGACTCGGCACTGCGCTGGATTCCTTCACACAGTTGCTGCCAGAACTCGTTTGCGCACTGTCTAGCGATGCGTTGGGTGGTGCTTCGGGCAGTTCTGAGGGCAGCAAGCGTCCGTTCAATGGGGCAATTTTTGTAAGCTATGAAAGGTTCTCGTTTGAACATGGGCTCGAACAAGATAACATCGAGTTTTGTTCAAGTAATCACGACAGATCTAACAAACAAGCAGTACGTTGACAGTATTTCAGCAGGTGGCACAAAACGAGCTAAAAACAATGTCGGTTATGTTCCTACTTTAGTAGAAGCAACTGATAATAGGTGGGGCTTTATTGCAACAGCGTCGACGCAATACCAAGGTAATAATATGAATTATGTATTGCTGTTTAGTTTTGCTGTATCTGGAGGTCAAGAATGGACATCAAACGGAGAATCTTCTAATATTTGGATCAAAGTTCAGTGTCCGACTCCAGCTGCGATTTGGAGATTTCATTTGCGAGGTCGATTAAACGCGTATACGGGTCGAATATATAACTGGCGATTAGAAGGATCGACTGACAATACAACCTGGACAACGTTGTACAGCACAAAGAATACTTATGTTAGTATGCCTGTTTATTTTACTCTTGATCCAGCAAAAACTGTTAACAAATACACTTATTTCAGAATATATGTTAATGCGATGGAGAGTTCGTATCCGGATTTGATCGCGTTTCAAATATATATTGTGGACGATTTAATATACGTCATTGCGACTTGATTTAGTGCAATTTTTTTAGTATAAGGTTATCAAATTAAACGTCAACGACAGACCCACCAAGTGAAACGGTTGCTAAGGAATTTTGTGATAATATATTTAGCCCAAAAAAGATATTTCTGTTAATAATGTTGATTTGCTTGACCGAGACAGTGCAGCTGAGGCAAACGCCGCAAACGAAATCAATAAATTGAAACATTTAACATTAGAATCGGCAGCGCTAACAGTAAGCGATGATAACTTTGTACGGGTAGTGGGTATGTGAGGTCCTCAACTAAAAGACACCATCCGGGATTTTGATGTCATCAGTAAGTACTGTCATAACGATGATTTTCGTGATGAACAAAAAAAAAGTCGAAAAGTTATTGTGTAATACATTGCTTGAGCTCATGCAAAGAAAACACGATTTTAATTAAGAAATCTAATCTAATAAAGCAAGATCATACGTTGAAAAACTTGGTGAACGAGATCGAATCAAGAAAGTGCACGTTCTTGCGGCTTCGATCAACGAGCATCCGTCCCAGACTACACTGGCATATTCCAATATAGGCCTGAAATAAGTTTATATACACTTTTTATAAAAAATTTGTCTTCCTAGTTTTTGTTTTAGTTATCGTAGATTAGTTATTGGAGATGATGATGTTTCTAACGTATCATTTGGTATTTGATGAAAAGTATTAATCCTAGATGGCGATGAGAATCCACATATTTAAGCTCGATATAATCAAAAACAAGTTCAGGATTATTTGTTACATATTTGTTCATGAAAAATACAAAGTCACTTTTGCAGGATTTAACTTTAAGAGACATTTCTTGGAGCAGTTATGCAGTTTTATAATATCATTATTCATGACAAGCTCTGTTTCAGCACAATGAGGGAATAAATAATGCAGAGATGAGTCATCTGCAAAAAGACGAGTGAAAGAGCTCATACGATCAACAATATCGTTTACATAGATTAAAAACAAGCCACCAGTACTTGGAATCATTAACCCTGAATAAGTATCTTGCAAAACCAAAGCTTGTTTTATATTACTACTTAAATCACTTTCAAAACATTTCATCAGATTATCTGAAACACCGTATTCCTACAATTCAAATAATAAGCCTGCCAGACTCGATCGAAAACTTTTGATAGATCACAAAATACAATAGAAGAAGTTTGAGACTGCAAATACTATAACGCATTTCAGATAAAAACTTTCTACATTAGGTTCTAATTTCAAAAGGAAAGTTATGTTTTCAAGAGAAAGTAATTTTCCATTTACATCGATTCTTCTGTTATCTTTTTTCATCTGTATTCCTTCGTGAAGTTACGTTTGGGATACAAGATGGTAGACAAAACATATATAAGAATTTATTGTTGTATTTATGTATTGTCCTTAACACTAATGAACCTAGTATGGACGTATTTTGGCATCATATTTAACTGTGAATGCCTATATCGTTGCTAGTGAAACATTAAGTCTAAAGTGAGGTCACGTGTTTGCTATTGGTATCTACTTTTTCTATATAAACATTCCGCCGAAACTAGCAATTTCGCTCAGTAAAATAGCTCCATCTGTTTATAATTTTAGTACACAGATTACAAATGTGAAAGACAAAACGAATACAGCATGATTAGACAAAGCATATTGAATAGTTGCACATTAATGAATTCTGTCAGTTATTAACTGACTTATTTTAAGACATTCAGCTTACTTCATATTTTCTTTTTTCTGTGTTCACTGGTGCAATGTATATTTAATTAATATTGTATGATTGGCCTTTGTTTATATCAGAATTAGTCAGTCTTATCTTGATGTCAGAAGTGGAATCAGTCTTTTCATTGTGTTCAGTTTTAATTTTGAGAGGATTTATTTATTTCAAGTATTGAATAGAATTTTAAAGTGTTCATTAATATTTTCGAACTAAATTGAGATTAACGCGAACTGATTAAAGGACATTTTGGATAATATCATTGTGATACATAAAGACTGTCAGCAAATCAGCAATATTCCCAGCTATTGGTACATCATCAAATTTGAGACTGCAATTCATTCAGATCACCACTAGCATTTGTTCGAAATACTCTATACTTTTGTACTTGTGATATAACTTTTAGGACGATTTGAATATTCACATTACTGTAAGTTCTTTTCAAATTTTCACATTGTTTTCTAGAGAGATTAATTATTTGTTGAATTTAATAAACGTGTAATTTTCGCTCCTTTCTGTTACTTAGCAGTAACAACTGGAAAATGAATATTCTAATTACATTTTCAAGTAGTTACAATAAAACTAATAAGGTGATATCAAAGTTAAGTTTTTAGTTTCAAATATTTTAGGGCACAAAAGCCTACCAATATTCAGATATGATTAGGACACAAAAGCCTACACAATATTAAAATATTATTAGGGAAAAAACCTTCATAATTGTAAAGTTTCAGTATGATTAAAACAAAAGAGAGTAATGAATATTTAAACAGTTGTTTCTGAGTAGGTAATTCTGTTGAAACTTTACCTTTTTCTAGTTTCAATGACATCACGAACAGAGTAACTAAGTTTTAATCCTTTAAAAATATTTAAACTATTTGATAGGAGACAAATATATCTGCTAAGTGGACAATAATAAAACTAGCTTAAATTACCGAGGAAATGGAAAGTTTAATTATAGGAAAGCAAATCTGTATTTCCGTGATAAGTCAAGCAAGTAGACAGCATTAAGAGTGATCATAACATTAATGGCCTGATTAGTAACAAGCGTGAAGGGTCCTTCATACATATATTTTAGAGTTGAATAAATACAAATTCTATATAAAAGATGTGCCTTGATTCATTTCAACTCAAATTTTTAAATAAAAAATATAACACTATTTTAACTGTAAGAAGAGATTATAAATTTTTCAAACATACTTAACAACTTTTATGATATGATCAAAACATTATTGTTTATGAGATTAACAGACTATACATCCTCCCATCCGCCCCTTAAATGTTTAAAAACAAATATCTTGAAACGTTCTTAACGGGTTATAGTGTCATTATCATGTTGTTTATGGTAGGACACTCGCTTTATTTCTGTAACACTCATGCAAGACTTCACTGTCACGTGAACGATACAGAAGTACCAGCCAGTTCTGTGAGCATATCAATTTGAATTGATGCTAGATCTTTAAACAGATAATAAATGACCCTCAGTGAATTCAGCGTTATGAACTACGACATTTTTAACATTTGGTAAGACACCAGTATGGTTGCAAAAGTAACACTAAGTACATTTATCAAGAGTTACTGTATTATTTGTGGTTTGGTTAAAAACGTATGCACTCAAGTTTTTCCTTGCACAATCTAAATTAAGGTATGTAATAAAGGAATTACAGTACAAACATTTTGAAACGCTACTTTCCCTTTGTATACGTTTCATGATCAGAATTACCAGTTTAGTTCCACTAGGCAGATTCCTTTTTGTGCAATAACATGAAACATATGCAAACTACTTTATTATAAGAAATATTGTATCCACGTGATTTATAATTTCACTTGCCAATATCTCAGATGCTCTCCTTAGCTGCATTAGAAGAAACAAAACAAAACAAAATAACACATAATAAAATTTTCATGTTCTTGGGTCTAAATTAAATATAAAACTTATACTTCCTCCTTTAAGAAATTGCAGCGACTGTTTCTTTTCCTAATAGCAAAATTGCATACCATAATGTAAAGCAAAAGATAGATATTACTATTACCAAGCGTTATATTAGCTTAATATCAAACAGTTTTCATTTAGAAAGTCCATTGTCAGATTTATGTGGAAATTCTATTATTTCAAGAGATATTTAAGAGACAAACATGTATTTAATATCTGGATGATACAATTTCAAAATTAATATCATTTCTATTCAAAACACCTAGCAAATTAATTTCGCCCCAAATACCACTAAAGTTTGATTCAGTGCTTTAAGCTTTCGTGTAAATTTTATTTTGCCATTATGTTTCCATTTTTTTGAAATTGTGTTTCCATGACAACGTGATTTATAACATCGTGGATGTCATGGAAAGAATTATAATCTTGTAGTTCTGCGATATAAATATAATACTCTATGATTGTGCATCACTTGGTGCCAGTCAGCATGTAATTTTACCTAACTTTCGTGGCTAAATTATACAATCACAAAAATTGCCAACCAGATCATACAGTATGCATAAGTAGCGTATTTTCTGTAACTGCTTCAGAAAACGATGCAAGTAAGAACAATGAACCATGGTTTAAAGATATTGCTGTATACAATATTCATCGTGTTTCATTGTCCTCATGTCATCTGATTTTATCTCCGTAAATTGCCTCTCGCTCGTTGATTGTTTACAATATCCAAAATAGAAAGGATTTAACGCCTACTGTCAAATATGTATCACGTTGCCTTGCGGGTAATGGATTTTCAAGATCCTCAATAAATTCCAAGAGAAGAGATGCAGAAATGCACCTACATAAATATTTAGGAAACCTCCACGTTATATCTAAGACATCAATCGACAGCTAAAAACTAACATGTGCAAGATTAGTTGCTTTGTTTGTTGATTGTGGATTTGACAGCGCACCAACGTTGTAAGGCTATAAATCGCCCAAAGTAGGTTTGTTTGATTTAAAAAAGATATATATCAAAACGATTTATTACCAACAAGCGATAAAAGTATAAAAGCGCAACGACGATATGGCAAGGTTCCCGATCAACATTGGATTTAGATGGTGTGTAAAAATGTTAATTAGATAATAACATATAAATTAGGTTGATCAGAAGTACAAATGCTGGTTAAAATACTCATGGAAATAGGGTTGCACACAAGCTATATTTTAAAATAAACGTTAACTTCATTATGTTATGTGTTTCTAATTTGCATTGTTTGTAAGTTTTTTAACAATTTTTTATTTCATTATATGATATTATGATGTAACAATCTCTATTGGACTTAGCCTAGTCCAAAGTCACGTTTATTTTATACTTGACCTGAATTATTAAGTTTTTAAGTTCTGTCAACAACTTATAGATAGCTAAAGAATTCACTGTGTGTATGGTTTTAATATCAGGATCATTATTAATAGAAGTAAACATGGTTATTTGGGTCTGAGTATAGGCTATTGAAATTCACCCGGAGTACCTGACATATCCGATTGTATATATTATAATTTCAGTAACAGACTTACTAATAAAAACATAGATTTTATTTTGTAAACATTAAGAAGTTTCTAGAAGGTTATTTTCCATTAGGTAATAGGGTTTCTTTTAAAGAAATTTCTAGTCTGACCTGAGTTCAAGTAGAAGACGATATAATCTTGTCAGTTGAAAGATTATTCATTCTTCATTCATGCTTTAAGATCTAGCAGAATCAATTGCGTATTAATGTTTTGTACAAAGGTTCATTTGGGCTGGAATTTATTGCTTCAAGTAATTTAAATCAGTCAATTTTTTCTCTGGAAATACAGAGTGCTCATAAAATATAATATTCTTGGACAGAGACACTCTCTGGGATTAATAATGAATTCATACCCTGAATTTCAACAAAAGACTGATGGTACGATAACATCATACAGGCCACCACAGACACATCAACTCCTTCAGCGTTGGATTTAATTGGATTTCCACTAAAGTTTATTCAGAACTTTTATTATAAAGGACTTGTTTCTAGAATTCTATGATTATTTTGGGATTTAATTCGCAATATCGTAAGTTCATTTTTTCATTTTCGCTTTGGATTCTATGGAAAAAGTTATTTGTTGAATCTTACAAAGCTTTTTGCTTTTCATACTTTTCATCTACTTATTTTAAAAACATAGACTAGTAACAGAAAAATGGGGACTCGTCCTCGGGATAAGAATTTCTCTATATTATTTCAGAAAACTTTATTTTTGAAATTTAAACTCACCTAGTTTTGGAATTGTCTATATCGCAGGTATTATTTCATACTTTAGAAATCTACAGTGAAACCAACAACCTTTTATATTGTCATCTAAAGTGGAAAACTTTATTTCAAATCCTACGCAGGAACAGTTGGATTCTTTTAAAAGGATGAATTAATCCAGCTTGCTGGTAAATATGATCTTTCTAAGGCAACGGCCTCTATAACGAAGCAGCAAATAAAAATATGTGGTCCAATGTTTGGTACAAAAGAATCTTTTGAACAAAAGTACTTTGGATTTGGTTAGTAAGTCTCTATCTGGCTCTACCTTGCAATTTATGGACTTGAAATTAACAAGATGGAATTTGAGTTAAGAAAACTTAAGGCTCAGAAAGGGAAAGAAAAGAGACAATTGCAGTTAGAGAAAGATGAAAGACAAAAGCAGAAACAGAAAGAGAAAACAAATATAACTGAAGAGAGAGAGAGAGAGAGAGAGAGAGAGAGAGAGAGAGAGAGAGAGAGAGAGAGAAAATTAAAGTTACAGAAAGAGTAATGAGAGAGAGAAAGAGAAGATATGTTAAAGCAAATTAAGATGCAATGTGATAAACAAGAGAGAGAGAATTACAGAGAGAAAGAGAAAATGAAGAAAGAAAATTTTAATTTAGATCAAAAGAATTAGAACTGGAAAGTGAAAAGCACATCCCCACGCTGCACACAAATTCAAATTTTTTGATGTTACTAAGAGTATTAGGTAAGTATCCACATTCTAATTAAAAAGCAGTAGATAAATATTTTTCTCATTTTGAAAACAAAATGCTGAAACTTTGAAATGATCAAGAGAGCATTGGACTCTTTTAGTACAAAGTACACTTTATGCCAAAGATGGTGACATCTACACTTCCCTGTCAGTACCGCAAAGTGCTGCTTATGATCATGGTTATGGAATACATCTTGTACTGTTATGAGTTGGTACCTGAGGATTATCGACAAAAGTTCAGGAACCATAAAAATTGAACTGACAAACTTATGTCGAATTTGCAAGAGATAAAGAGTAGTTATTGATAAGTGGTGCGTAGCCAAGAAAGATGGTCAAGATTACGAAAATCTTGACAACTCATATTAGTTGAAGGGTTTACGAACCGCGCCCATAATGAAATTAAGATTTACGTTCATGAACATAAGTCAAAACTTACGTTGATGAGCATAAGGTTGGACAGCTGACAAGTATTTCTTATTTATGATTACTACACATTGAAAAAGAAGCAACAGAATCAAGACAGACCTGTTATAAATGATTTTATTTCTAAGAGGTCAGGGTCACGATTATGTATTGAAAGTAATATATTTGTTCGATCAAACAAACCCCAGTCTGATTTTATTATAGACAATTATGAACCATTCATGTCGAAAGGTTCTATATCACTCAATGGTGATTTGGCCTATACTAACTCTATTAAAATTTTGAGGGACAAAGGAGCTCAGAGCCTTTTATTATCAGATACTTTGCCTTTTTCGAAGAAGACTTCTTCTACTGAGAGGTTCTTTTTCATGGAGTAGAGTGCGGCTTTGGTAATGTTCCTCTCAATTTTATAAATTTGTCATCAGACTTAGTCTCAGGACCCGTGAAAGTCTGAACAGCGCCGTCTTTACCCATCGAGGTATTCATTATTACTAGCCAACGGCCTACATGGAGATAAGGTTGTGGTAAATCAACTTGTAACTGACAAGCCTTGCTTGGATCAGAAAATCGATTGTATTGAGAAAGAAATAACCGATTGATACCAAGTTTATTCATTTACTAGAGCTATGGCAAAGAGGGTTTTTGAGAATGATCAGGAAATTATTCCTTTAGCTGACACATGTATTGGTCAGGATTTGGTGAGGTCACTTTCTCTCCTCGTTTGGATTAATCAAAGGGTATTGATCACAGTGACCCTCTTATAACTACTCATTCTCGTTATTCTAAGCAGGGTGACAAACGACAATCAATTGTCTTTGAGCAGGATAAAGATCCTGAGATCTCCTGTTTGTTTCAGAGGGTCATTAGTGAAACTGAAGCCACAAAAGTGGCTGATATTTTTTTTAAAGACCAGGTCCTTATGAGAAAATGCAAACCACTTGCTGGTGACGAGTGGTCGGTGAACTATCACATTGTAGTTCCAAAATCATACAGAAAGGAAATTCATAGTTCAGCCCGTGAAATTCCTTCGGGTGGTCTTTTAGGGATCAATAAGACGTATCACATGATCTTGAATCATTTATATTGGCCAAAATTCTAAGTGATGTTTGTAAATACTGCAGATCGTGTCACCCTTGTCACATAGTAGGAAAACACAATCAGAAGATGCCTAAGGCTCATCTGCAACATATTCCTGCATTTGACGAACCATTTAGCAGAATGATGGTAGACAGTGTCAGTCTCTTACCTAAGACCAAATCAGGCAACCAATATTTGTTGACTATAATGTCTGCATTCTCAAGATTGATAGAGGTATTTCCTTTGAGGAATATTAAAAATAAAACCATCGTAAAAGCTTTGATAAAGTGTTTTACTCAAATTGGCCTTCCCAAATCTGTTCAATTCCTTCAAAGGATCATATTTCATGCTTGAAAGTTTCCAGCAAGATATGCATGTATTAGGCATTCAGCAATTCAAATTTCTGCCCCTTGAGCTTTAGAAAGATGTCATCAAACGTTGAAAAATATGATTCGGTCGTATTGCTTTGATACAGGTAAAGACTGGGGTGAAGGCGTTCATTTACTATTGTTTGCTGTTATGGAACCAGTTAAATAATCTTTAGGATTCAGTCCCTTCGAACTAGTTTTTGGACATATTGTGCGTGGACCATTGAAGTTGTTGAAAGAGAAGCTTCTTTCAAATGAAGATACATAAATTAATCTTCTTGATTATGTTTCCATTTTAAATACAAGTTGTCAAATGTTTTTGAGGTTGCAAGAACTAATCTGCACTCTACTCTGACAAAATAGAAATTAATGTATGATAAAAATACATAGGAAATTAGTTTTCAGCCTGGTGAGTTCTTGCTCTTTTGCCCGTACCACAAGATCCTCCTCAGGCTACGTACCTTTGATCCTTACAAAAGAAAAGAATGAACTAAAGAATCTGTTACTTGAATATGAGCACTTATTTCCAGATGTTCTTACAAGAACAACTACAATCTACCGTGACGCTGAGATTATCGATTCCACACCTGTGAAACAACACCCGTACAGGATGAACCCTCTCAAGCAGGAATGTTTGAAAAAATGAAATTCATTATTTGCTGGAGAATGATTTCATAGAACCCAGTAAAAGTGACTGGAGTTTACTAAATATACTTGTACCGAAACCATACAATACTTTCCAGATCAGCACTGACTATAGAAAGGTGAACAGTGTGACTAAAATATATTTATTTCCATTGCCAAGAATCGATTACTGCATTGATAAAGTTTGAAATGTAAAATATGTCATTAAATTTGACCTTTTGAAAAGATTTTGGCAAATTGCACTGTCGGAAAGGGTAAAGAAATTTCGGCTATTCTGACTCTAGTTAGACTTTATCAATATAAGGTAATACCGTTTGGGATGAAAGCTTCGCTTTGTACATATCAACGTTTAATAAACATACTTCTTGTCTACATAATTGTAATGCTTACATCAATAATGTCATCTACATCGACAACCGGCTAGATCACCTCGAGATAATTAGGAAATTCTTTGAGAGACTCACTGATGCAAATTTGACAATTATTTTATCGAACGTGAGTTTTGTTGTGCTTGTGTAACATTTCTAAGGCATGGAGAAGTTAAAGCTATAGATGCTAAGGTCAAGGCTATCTCTGAATTCCCTGTACCTAGCAGTGAAAAGCAACTGATGCGATTTTGGGTATGGCTGGAAACAATCGGAAATTTTGTTCAAATTGTTCCATGATTGCTGAACCCGTGACAAATGTGTTAACCAGGAAAATCAAGTTTCAATGGTCTGAAAAATGTCAACAGGCTTTTGATACATTAAAGTCCATACTTAAGAATCCACCAGTTCTTTCAGCTCCAATTTTCGCTCAATCATTTAACATGTCTGTTGATGTTCGGTTTGGAGCAATATTGATTCAAGAAGACAAACATGGTGTAGATGATGAAGAGTGCTATTTTTTTCTAAGAAATCAAATAAGCACCAGAGAAATTCCACAATTGAGAAGAAATGTTTGTCTTTGATATTGGTTTTGCAACACTTTGAAGTGTTCCTGCTTCATTTATTGTGTTTAGTGATCACAACCCCCTTACTTTCATTTGCATGATGAAAAACAAAAATGAGAGATTATTAAGGCTGAGTTTGATATTGCCGGAAAACAATGTTGACATTACGCACGTTAAGGGAAAAGACAATTTAATAGCATATGCACTTTTACGTGTATAGAAATATTGTATTGTTTCATGCATACTTTGTGTCAGTCATAAGATTTCATCTTATGTAATTTTGTATCACATGTACATCTGAATAACAGAGAAAGGAACTCTTTATTACATAAATCTTTTTTTTTCTTTATGAGGAGATGATGTACATATTTAATTTGCATTGTTTGTTAGTTTTTTGTTTAAACTTTTCTTATTTCATTATATGCTATTGTAATGTAACATTGTATGTTGGACTTAACCTTGTCAAAAATCAAGCGTATTTCCTACTTGACCTAAATTATTGATTTTTTTATTCTGTAAAGAACTAATACATAGCTAAAATATTCACTGTGCATGGCTTTATTATCAGGATCATTATTAATAGAAGTAAACATGTTTATTTGGGTCTGGGTTTAGGTTATTGGAATTCCCCTACAATTTTCCTGGTGTACCTGACTAAGTCCAGCTTATATATTATAATTTTAGTAACAGACTAACATTTTATTTGTAAACATTAAGAACTTTATAGAAGGTTATTTTCCATTAGGTAATGGTGTTTGTACAGAATGTTAATTGTGACCTTAGGTCAGGTTTAAGCCTATATAATCTTCTTACTAAAAAGACTACTCATTCGTACTTTAAGATCTAGCAGAATCAATTTTGTATTATTGTTTTTTCCAGCTGTTCATTTGGGCTGGAATTTATTTCTTCAAATTATTTTATTCTGTGATCGTTTCCTCCGTAATACAGAGTGCTCATAAAAAATAATATTCTTGGACAGAGACATTCACTTGGATTTATAGTGAATTCAAATCTTGATTATATTATTGTGTTTCAACTAAAGACTGTTGGTACAACACCACGATACAGGCCGTCACAGGCGTTGGACATAATTTGGATTTCCATTACAGTTTATTCAGAACTTTTATTATCAGGACTTTTATCTTTAATTCTAGGATTTTTTGTGGATTTAATTTGCAACACCGTAAGTTCACTTTTTTATTTTCAATTTGTATTCTACGGAAAAAATTCTTTGTTGAATTTTAAAATGCTTGTTTCTTTTCACTCGTTTCTGTTACTAATTTTAAGAGCATAGATTCACAACAATTCAGAAAAAGTTTAAATACAGGCCACATTTAACTATCAAAAAGTCCCTTCATTTGCTGAACATTGTAGTAACTATCGCATGTAGGTTGGAAATCAAAACAACCTATCATAAAGTGTTTCACATAGAAGAGTTCATTGCAATAAACTCATTTAGGTAGGTCTCCGCCTTATAATATGTAGGAGTGGGTTATTAAAGCACCTCCAATTCTAATTCTTGCATTGACTACCTCGTCACTATGGACGATTTTCTAACAAAGATGCTGTTCACTATTGGTTTGATCACATGGAGCTTATTGTTGACAGCATCATTCATTGATGCCTGCCACGTACGAATTAAGGATTTTTAAAACATCTGGTTTAAAATCAGTGTATGGTGTTTTAAAATCAGGTGGTTGTAGATATGAAGTTATTTTAGAAGAGCGGTCTGCTTTTTCATTACCGTTAATACCTACATGGCTGGGTAACCAACTGTATACTATGTTGTGAGAGGTACACAGCTTACAATGTTTGATGAGAATATTGGTCAGTAATTGGTTTTCCAACTTTCTTGTTGCGTAGTGACTGACGTACTGATATTGAATCGCAGAAGATGATAGAGTTTAAAATATCTTTGGTTTAGGTATGTTTCAGGACAAGATCATTTGCTCACGACAGCTAAAGAATTACATAATAAAGACAGATGAAACATCTTTGTTATCCTTTAATATCTCCGTCTTTCACAAATTACACAGGAAAAAGGATGACCATAGATTTAATATAGCATCAACCACGCGGATAGAGAGCAACTGCATCTTTCAAATTGCATCAAAAGCCTGAATTTCAGTAAATCTAAGAAATATTTAGAAAGCATAAAGATGGCTTGTGCAGATAAGTACAAAACCGCATTCATTCGTGTTTTATACTGAGTCCGGGGAAATAACTCGTTTGATATAGCTTATAAATACATTTCGGTCTGACGGCCTCTACGTATGCATACGCCATAACAAATCCGTTCTTTCCGTAGACTCAAACTAACGAAATTTATAAGATCCATTGACATCGGTAGTACATCAATAATGTATGCTTTTGCCTTTTTGTGAAATTTCTGAACGATCTTTATCTTAACTGTACATAATAATATCTTTTTGAGGATGTTTCTACGGCTGTGATAAAGCCTTTGTCTCATCAACAACCTGGGATACGATTTTGATTCGGTGCGGAGGTTCGCCTTTGCATTGACAAACGAGAACAATGTAATTCAATCATATTAGGCTCGAAGAAAAATCGCCCACAAAGAGTTGCAATCCATTAGGGGTAGGTTTAACTTTGCATGCGCATGCTAGACCATGCATTCCTTAGGTGGTACATCAACTACAATTGGCATCTCTAAACCTCACCACCACATTAGATTAACAAGGGAAGTGATAAAAGATTTAATGGTCTGGTATACCTTCCTTACAGGTTTTAATGGTATATCAGTATTCTTGCCTGAGCGTAGGACGACTTCCGTCTCATTAGATTTCCCTCTGATACTGTTGGATATGGTGCGGTTCTGACGCCTGAGGTCTGGGAAGAACACTTTACAAATAAATGAATTTATTTCCACACTGACAATCAAGTCTTAGTAAAAACATAAGCAAACAATCATCTAAGGACACAAATCATGAATTTATTCAGAAATATGTACACTGCTGCCTTAAATCAAATATATTGTTCAAGGCAAAACGTGTGCCTGGTTTGCATAACAAACTCGTTGATAACCTTTCTCGCCAACAGGTTTCGATTTTCCTTGCGCTATCCCGGTATGCAGTACAATGCATGTATTCGCCTGTATTTACAATGTCTTTTCATCTTTATCTAAGATTAGGAACAATAACAGTGCGTACAACTGTACAGCAGAATGATAATTTTATACAATTATCTCAAGTCACTTTTTCTAAAAAGATTCATACATCAACTTTTCAATATAAACAAAGAACGTGGATTGAATATTTAGTCGGACTTAAAGATTTTTATTTAAATATTGCACCCAAATAGAATAAGCCTGACACTAACATCAAAGACATTTCTAGATCAATATCGGCTGAACTCCATCATATTTCAAATACATTTTTACGATGACCGGTCACGATGTGCCAGTAGATTCTTTGTATTAACTGTTTAATATTTATACTGCAAAACATGGTTGGATATGGACCTTTTCGATAACCTAGTTATCTCCCTCTCGTATTAGGTATTTACTACATGCGGTAGGTAATTAAGCCGCTGGACAAGAATATAACTGCTATTGTCACTAACGAATCCGTCTTTGCCAAGTGTTTTGTATTTAGTTAATCACGCATGATTGATTTCTAGCCCCTCTCAAAGTATACAATTACTATGGGGGAAAGGATTGAGGATTAGGGAACTACATATGTATACAGCGACGAATGAAGAAAATCTCCGCTCTCTCTCTCTCTCTCTCTCTCTCTCTCTCTCTCTCTCTCTCTCTCTCTCTATATATATATATATATATATATATATATATATATATATATATATATATGTATGTATTAAAGTGCCAACAAATAAAACAGTATACAGCTCACCGTTCGTAGGTCGCCTCGAGTGGCAGAGTGGTCTAAAGCGCTCACCGTTACGGATCACTGCCATCTCACCTCTGTCTGCCTGGATTCGAGACTCGGGTTCGGCCAATGTGGGTATGTGAGAAAGCTTGAAAGTAGCTTCTTGTGGGTCGGTGGTTCTTTCCGGGGTTTCCGCGGGATCTTCCTCTACCATTTATACTGGCCGCCATGTATAGCCTATATTGTGCTGAAAAATGGTGTTAAACCCTACAACAACAACAACTCACCGTTCGTAAAATAACTGATAAACTGTCCAGCTATTGTGGAACGTGATTAGTGGATTATAGATAGGTATGACTAAAATACGCAATAAAAAAATGGAACGCAATGGAAATAAAAAAAGCAATGAAAATTATTTTTGTGATTAATTTTTTTCGCTGAAAAAATCAAAAGACGTTTTTAATCATCAGATGCATACATATCTTTTTGAATGGCACAACAGAAAATATAATTAATTTTCAAAACTGACGATAATATTGTATGAAACGGGCCCGTTTGAGACAGTATGCAATCGTCGTAAGCAAATGGAAACTTACATTAAATAACGTTCACTGCCGAATGTTTGGATAGTATAAAGCTTTAACGCAATGGAAATAAAGGAAGTGGCAGAAATTATTTATTTTAGTTTTAAATGATTTGTTCAATTAAGGAAGGTTAACAGAAGAATTTCATCATCAGGTGCAAATTCTGAGCGTTTTGCATAAGATTTTGCTGCAGAGGAATTGAACACTCAGTTTTTTCGTTAGAACTTTAGAGGACAGTGCCATGATCAGGAAATATGTGTTGTGGACTGGTCATAAAAATAAATCTAAAGCGAAGTGAAGTCTTTAAATTGAGAAAGAAATTAAGGTATGAACCATTTATGTCGGATTTAAGATAATACCCTAAACCTGCGCTGATACCAGACTAAATAATAGTAACGACTAGCATCTTTCTTAATTTTGTCTTAAGATAATCCGCGAATTAATGTGCAATTCTGAATCTCGAAGTATTATCAAGTACTTGTCGATTATAGATGGAGTTCTCTAGAGCTGTATATTCGCCAATTCATGTATGGAAGAATATTCCACAACGCTCAAACACAACAGTTGTCTGACTTGAGATAGAGTGATGCAAATATGTATTACATTTGATCCACCATTGTGAGATGTTAACCATCTTTTGCGTTATATGGATCATTCATGTTATTGTTGAGACTGCTGACTCGAAGAAGGCCTATACTAGTCGATATTTTTGGGACGCAATAGTTCATGATCATGTAACCATGCGGGGTCCCATGTAGTCGAGTGGTCCAAGGCACTCTCTTTTACAGACCACTCACATACCACCTCTGTCCTAGTGGGGACAAGTCTTAGATAACCCCTATGGGTAGTTAAGAAAGCTTGTAAGTAGTTACCGATTAGTCGATGGTTCTTTCCGGTATCTTTCTGGGCTTTTCCAAATATACTGTCAGCCGTGTATGTTCTATCAGGTACTTAAAATGGCGTTAAACCCGAAAGGAGAGAAGAGGTATCGATGCATACAGCGTAGGATTCAGAGATAGCAGCTTGCCTTTCTTTTTGGTATATAGGTGGCTATGTGTAACTCTTATTTCATTTAAATACATTTGCCAGTAGTGTTGGTTCCAGCGTACATCTAACATTCATTTGAGGATGAGCTCATAGTTATGTGGAATAGTGCGAAAGGTGCATGAGAGCTAGGCGATGTATGTCGTTGCTCACGGCGCTAGTTCGATATCTGCTGGATTGAATTATAACTTGCTTGCTTATGTCTTTCTCATTTTATATAAATTTCTCAATGTAATAGTTTACATAATTTATATTTTATAGTCATGTATTCATTCATGCAGCATGAGATCCAGGATTACACGTTTACCTCTACAACATATCAGTGTCAATTTGTAATTATAATTTCATGTTTATTGTTTCCAGTTTCCAATAGAGGTCAGGTGCATCTATGAACTTATATGGATGGATCATAACTCGTTAACCTGTAGGATATATTTAATATAATTATGTCTCCATACATACAATGTAGGATCCAGGGATTAGCGCTTTCCTTTGTATTAGTTATGTACATGTATACCCAAAATCATAATTTTTATGTATCTACCATGCATTTCTAAATATAAATTCAGTGGGTGCATTTTGCTGAGTGTTAATCGCTACGTGGTTACCGTGTTGATTCTTTGGGCCCTGACGGAGTAGAATATAACGCTAGAGAGAGAGAGAGAGAGAGAGACACATACATACAGACAGAGACAGACAGACAGAGCGAGCGGAGGCGTTACTCGCGGCGCGCGGAAAATTCCAGCTTGGAACGAATTACATCTTACCTGTTTGATCATATTTGTGTCATTACACACGCACACACAGAGAAGAATAAATAGAATAAATATTATCACACAGGTTAGAGAATTTTAATTCGTACTCTACGTAGATTCGAACCCGGGTACACTGGCTACGTCACCCATCAACTTGCCTGTAAATACCATATCGACCATGCACACACTAAATTGATGCATACAGGAGTGTTCGAATAACACATTTATGTTGTTACAGTGAACCATTTTTCCTAACAATGCTTCGAAACACTTCGCCAACATTTAACTTTTGCTATCTGTAAACCTGAAAAAATAAATAAAAAATAAAAAAAAAACTTTTATAGAATGGAAGTATGGATGAAGATGCACTTTTCCTTACTGTGCTTAAACTATACCTCTCTTAATGAGCACAATCGTATAAAAGACGCCCACACGTTCAAACATTGATTTGCCCGCTCTAAAAAAAATTTTCTCAATATTTTACCTTTTTAGAGATGGCACCTGCCCACACAGGACGGTTGAATCTTGAGTATAGGTAAATGCAAGGTTGGCTGTATTTGTGTAGACTAACTAATTCCTAAATTTTTGAAAGAAGCATTTAGGGTGGATAGAAATGTCAAGAACGCTGAGAAAAGTGAATGACTTGTGAGTCCGCAAATAGAATTCTGCATTGCACATGGTTTGTTTAAAATCTTCCCCTATATTTTTATATTATTGTTCAGCAAAGCTCTAATGTTATGAACTTGGCGCTCTAAAAACACAAAATGCGATATCAAATAGTGCACGTAATAGATATTTCATCATTAATGACATTAATAGAAAGAAGTTGATCCATACCAAAATACGAGGTCGAACACATTGGCTTAAAATGCTTGCATCAAATCCAATTGTGGTGTTTGGGATCTACGGAGTAATTGCTTGACTTAGGTTTTTTCGTTGACTAATGACCACAGAAAGGTTTATCATTTGGGTTGTTAAGACAAATGTAATTTCTGCGGGAATGTTATTGTATTATTGATCAGTAACCTGAGACGAAACGTGCGACAGAATAAGGCAGTTTTTTGTTTCCCTCATTATATAGAAATTTAACGCTGTTGCGTCCCATTGTTTTTGAAATATGAACCAAGTTAACGCGAACATTCCTTGCCAACATCTTATAAACTACTTTTATTTATTTATTATTTTCCTCAAAATCTTTAATTTACGAAAATAAAAAACTTTGTTCAATAAGGGTGAAAGCTTTAAGACTTCAGCTGCATTTTTCACACAAACGTCTTATTTGTAGTATTTTTTCAGCAAGCCATTATCGTTAAACATACTTTCTTATATTTAAAAAAAGAATTAACAAAACTTAGGACAATAAAAATCAATAGCAACACAAGTTGCTGACAAATGACAAGATACTTGTCAGTTTTTACAGATGTAGACTTATTTAATACACTTTGGTCCTGCCAAATTACATATGGGAAGGCTCCAAATGAACAGCCAAGCAAAACAATCTAGTTTACACGATGACTAAGTGTATGTGTCAGATGATGACCTTTATTCAGGTCAAACCGAAGTGGATGAAACCATCATGACTAAAACGCCTGTCATTTGAAAGCGTAGATATTTTTTAATTATAATTACAACTGCATTCTGTAAGTTTGAGTTAGCGTAGAATTAGACTGGTCATATCGAATGAGTTGTAATTTAGAGGGGGGGGGGTCGAAAAAAGCTGGAAAATTAGAGTTTATGACAAATTCATTTTTAGGCGGAACTAACGAAAAAGATTTGATTCAAAATATTGCTTACAGACCTAATGTATATCAGGGTCATTGTCAGAAATACGTATTTCAATAGAACTTTTATCCAGGGTCATTGTCAGAAATACGTATTTCAATAGAACTTTTATCCAGGGTCATTGTCAGAAATACGTATTTCAATAGAACTTTTATCCAGGGTCATTGTCAGAAATACGTATTTCAATAGAACTTTTATCCAGGGTCATTGTCAGAAATACGTATTTCAATAGAACTTTTATCCAGGGTCATTGTCAGAAATACGTATTTCAATAGAACTTTTATCCAGGGTCATTGTCAGAAATACGTATTTCAATAGAACTTTTATCCAGGGTCATTGTCAGAAATACGTATTTCAATAGAACTTTTATCCAGGGTCATTGTCAGAAATACGTATTTCAATAGAACTTTTATCCAGGGTCATTGTCAGAAATACGTATTTCAATAGAACTTTTATCCAGGGTCATTGTCAGAAATACGTATTTCAATAGAACTTTTATCCAGCAAACGTTTTCACATAAGTTTCCTAACTTAGGATGGAAATTAAAAGAAAAATAAATTCTTGCTCTACGATTCGGATGATGAACATGCGGATATTTTCGCTGAGTCATGTCTTTATGAACTGAGATAGCAAATGGAATAGGTAAAGGAATTTTACGACTGTCTAAATAAATTAAATAGACTTTGTTGATTGGAAACTGTCATTAATGTGCTAGAACGGCACCCTGTCATGTTTAAATAATTCGTTGACCTAGTGTACAAACTGTTTTGTTTCTAAAATGAAAGAAAGGAACTGATCGATTGTGTACGAGTTCCTATGAAATTGATGTTATCCAGTTATCAATGTCGTATAAAAACGGTCTTATTTGCTCTATTTACAACATATAATTCAATTAGTTGCCGTATTGTTTGTGATTGTTAAATTTATATAACTGCAGGAAATTAATTCCACTAAAATGAACCTCTGCGGCAATTGCAGATGTTCTTAAGAAAAATCATCTTTTACACTGACTCACAACATTCTTTGTTGCCAAGTAAATCTCCATGAAGTGGACATATCACGGTCCCGTTATAACCTTTATGGGTCACAATTGAGAAATCTCCATGACGTCGGCCAATAACGGCCCATTTATAACCTAAATGGGGTCTCTTGAGTCAATCTCCATAAACCGGACACATCAGGCCCACTTATAACTTATATGAGTTCTTTTGAGTAAGAGTCCATAAAACAGACCTGTCATGGCCCAATTATAACTTATATGGGGTTACTCTTGAGAAATCTTCATAAAATGAACTTATCACCGCTTAGTTATTTTATTAATAAAAGTTGTTGGTAATACACTAAGTCTTGAACAATGTAATTGACTTCCTTCCATAGAATTTAATGACACTGCTGAAAAGTGTTGTGGCGTGGTAAGCATTAAAAACGTTTTCGATGTTTATCAGTGACAGATCATTTGAACATTTTCAACGTAATCTGTCTTATAACATTCAGGTACCAATAATGAAGGAGTCTATACCGTTTCGGATGCAACTTTCCTTTACGTTTCAGTTGAATTTGTACAAAGTCTGTAAGGATCCGACCTTAGGATCATATTTTGGACCTAACAAACGAAGGTAGTGGCAGCAAGGAGACCATCTGGAATGTTCAAGGTAAAGTGTATCGTTATGTTTCTTTTCGTAAAGTTTCACCCTACATTGAAACACTCTGCTTTATCTCATACTCCCAAGTAACACAATCCCGGTCTGGCTATGGATTTATGACTAGGTTCCTCCATATATGTTGGCCATTTTCCTTTCAGCGTCTCTAATTAACTAGCAAAATTACAATGGCAAGGCAATGCACAGGAGACACGTAGTTTTCATTCTGTTATTCTTGATTTTTGATGAACGGATAGTTTCATAGAAGGCAACAGCATGGAGACCATTTGCCATGTTCCAGGATAGCTGAATCTTTATAGTCCATATGGATCGTCACACCACAACTGAAACACTGCACCTGGCTTCATCGTCCCTGGTAGACAAATGCAACCCTGAATAAAGATTTGGGAACATATAATCCATCCCATTTCCTTTTTTAACCGTTTGTAGACCGTTTCCTTTTCTAACCTATGGAATCACAATAGCCAGGCAAAAGCATATGCAATTTGTATTTTTATCACTTGAAGTCCGCAGTGAGTCAATCACACTGTTGTTGTATCCAATTTACAATTCTTGGTGAGAGTCTGCGGTCACAATTATATTTCAGCTGTGGAACTTTTTATACTGGATGTCAGTACCCATAACGTGTTGTAACCTAGACGTCACACTCGTTTCTGATAGATGATCTTACTTTAAAAGTTCTTTAAAGACGAAAAAGTTGACCACTTGATGAGAACGATAGTTCAATACGAGTCCTTTCACTTTACATTTAGTGTGAAGTTGTCCTTGTTTCTCTCGGGATTGGTAGCCGTTATCTGTTTGGTCCACTGGATCTAATAAATGTCCCAAAGCAGAATATAATTTTAAACGCCCTTTCGATACCTTTAGGACACTATGATCTGCATCTTTAGCTGGGTATTGTCGTTACATTTTCCCTAACACTTACTCCAACAAATCCGTTAGGACGACAGATGTGTCAACTGAAACTTGGGATTTGAACTGTTTAAATTTAACTGAGTCAACCATAGTTCAAAACGTTTTGGAATTCACTTTTGGGTAGGTTGAATGTAAAAATATTCTTTAGGAACTACCAAACGACGCTTTTTGTGGATTTTAATTATATAGATCATGTAGTGGATGAATATGGTATTGGCTTAGAATCACTCATGTGTTCTTCACAATCGCTAGTGTGAACTAATACTTCTTGACGAATGATATGATGCATGACACATGACATCATTTCCGCTTGATCTTTGGTTCTCGTTGTAAACGTGCTGTCATCTGATGATATTCTCCAAATATATATCACTTCTGCATAATAGAATACATGTATTCACTTTCGATCTGTGGAGATAGCAGAATCATAACAGATCGTACTTCCGGTCAGAGATTTACAGAGAATCATCGGAAAGTATACTTCCAACTAGACTTCAGACTGCTCCACTCGAGATAAAAATCAAGATACCTGTTATATCTGTCAAACGAACTGGAGACAGTTGGCTCCAGAATGTCCGAAACATCAAATAAAAGGAACCATAAGACAGGAGAAATGAGAGAGAAAAGTAAAGATGGCTATTATCAATGTCAAAGAAAAGGACATTGCTCTTCAGTTTTTCAAGAAAATAAAAGAGAAGAAAGAAGAGCAACATTCTTCAGAAACAGCAGAAAGAAACGAAAAACCCAGTCAAGCAAAGAATCTCAAAAAGGCGAGCGAAGCAGAATAGAAAAATAGCAGATGAAGAACCTGTTTCAGTAAAGAAGTACGAAAAAGAAGATAATGAACAATCGTGATGTATTTTTAAATGTCATTATAATGTTTATTCACGAGAAAATATACCAAACTAAAAAAATCTCAAGTGTATCTTGTTTGTGTAGAGTACTGAATAGCACATGTAGGGTGTTGAATAGTAGATGAATGATTGCTGGTTACTCTGCTTTTTTCAGTGGTAGTAAGTGTGCGGTATAGTTCAATCAAAACGTCATGGAATTTTTCAATGTGTTTTCTCCGTTGCAAATCTGTACTAGTTTAGAAATTTTAATATTACTTCTAGTCTCGGTATTATTTTAAAAATTGTCCAGACATTTTGTTTTACTTTCCACTAATGTCCGAATCAGTTTCACCAGTTTAGTACTACTTTCAATTTCTTTTTGTTCAGAATCTGAATGTGACTCTGGTCTATGCCATTTTTTTGTTTATTTTTATTAACATTTCCAATCTCAGCAACGTTCTGTCATACTTTCGGAATTTTAGTGCTTCCTTTACTGTCGACCATTTTTCTCGTGGGTCGGTGGTTCTTTCCGCGGATTTCCCGGTTTCTTCCTCCACCATTAATACTGGCCGCCATGTATAGCCTATCGTGTGCTGAAAAATGGCGTTAAGCCGCACAACAACAACAACTGTCGACCATTTTAATAATAATGGGTAGTATATGACTGGGTCGCATCACACGGCGCGTGGATGGTATAGCGTAGGCGATGGTTACTAATTCTGAGTTATTGGTCACTGTACATGACATATACATTTAATAGTTTATTTCAGTCTCCGCTATAGTCTTGTACAGTTTTGAAATGCTAGCGCGACTTTTAATCTAAGCTAGTTTAATGTGCCATTCTTTTTTTTGGGGGGGGGGGAGGAGGGGTAAGGAATGTTGTTGTTTTATTTGGTTCTTTCCGCTAAAGTTCTAAACAGTTTCAGAATTTTAGTACTAGTCACGTCCATTGTAGTGTAATTATATGTTGGTTTCATGCTTATCACTATTTATAATATCAGTGTAATATATGCAAATTTACTGACACCACAACCTGATCTGAAGTATATGTAATGCATTATGTTGTTGTTGTGGAGTTTAACGCCCTTCTTCACCACAAGTTCGGCGATACATGGCGGTCAGTATAGTCGGTGGAGGAAGATCCCGAGAAAATCCCTGGAAGAACCACCGACCATCCAGAAGCTACTGGCAAGCTTTGTCACGTACCCAGGTAATGTCTTACATACAAATGTCGGATACGTGCATGTAGCTACTAGGTATCTGGTCACTACACAGTGGATTGATGGCATGATCTGCAGAGTTGGGTAGTATATGAATGGACCGCATCACAAGGCGCATGGGTGGTATCGTGTGGGCAATGGATAATAATTTTGGGTTATTGGTCACTGTATATTGCATGTACTTGGAACATTGTGGGTGGTGGATGGTATCGTGTGTGGTATTGGTCACTAGGTACGGCCTCATTTCTGTAAAGAGTGCTTTTCCCGTGTCAAATTCATGTAAATCCGTAGATAGTCTTCCCCATGTTTAATTCACATAGAGCTCCAAATCGCCAGCCTCAGGTTTTAAATTCCCTTGGAAACCTAAAGTGTTATACCCAAATTAAATTCTCATTAGCCCCCAAGTGTTATTCCCATGTTAAATTCCCATAAACCCTTATTCGTCATACCTGTGCTAAATTCCCGTTAGAACCACAATTATTACACCCATGTTAAATTTTCATTAGATCCCCAAGTGATATTCAGGTGTTAAATTCCCTTTAAACCTCTAGGTGCTGTTCCCGTGTTAAAATCTCGTTAGACACCCCTCCCCCGGTGTCAGTTTTGACCTCAGTGTGTCAAACTATACTACTATTCCCTCAGAGTACTTCCCATACACATCTGTATGCAGTTCATTTTAGATTAGCCAGTTATTAAATGCTACTTACTATATACAATTTGGTATGTTGTTCAGATCTTGGAAAACCACTTCCACTTCGCTGCGGTTCTCAACGTTTCTGCCCCTCAGCAAATTTGTGATAACCGGATTCAGTCAAAATTAGTGTGGAACTTCGTCACGAAGTCTGTCACGAAGGCAGGCAGACTGAAGTACTAGTGCGTCGTCACAGAGTAGATGGATTCCTCGGGTTGTTCGGTAGTGTTCTATGACTTTTGGCAACATTTTGGATGAACACAAATTTCCAGTGACGCAAGCTGGGTCAGGAACAGCCATCTAGACGACGATCCATCTTGTATTAAGGTATATAAAGCTCTCTTTACAGTCCGATCACCTTGAACAATTTGTGTTCTCAGTTCGTTTCTTATTATTTTCTCTGGAGTCAGGCTCAGAGAAGTAAATCCAAGTTTTTGTAAGAAGTGTATTCAAAATGATCTAGTTTACCCTTTTCATATTTGGCTGAACGCTGTTTAGCGATTTCAACCCGGACCTGTTTTGATTAGCTGCTTAAAGATCAGGAACTCATCTTACACAAACCGTTCTTCACTTTAAACATGTTCTTGAATATATTTAAAACAGCTGATGAATCAATGCATGTAATAATAAAAACGTATTCCGCTGTGTATTGCTCATTCACTGCAGTCAATTGCAGACAGTCTTTCAGGAGGTGAGTATAATGACTATATGGTCTTAAAACAATAGAACAGATTGAGAAGCAACAAGCTTTGTAAAATTCAATAAATAATTTATTTCCCTAGAATACAAAGTGAAAATGTAAAACAAAAACAACATGCAGTATTGCGAATTAAATTCCAAATAATCCTAGAATTACAGACACGATCCCTAATGATTAAAGTTCTAAATAAACGTTTGTGGATGTCACGTTGTGGGGAAAATTTGCTGATGTTGATAGTTCAAGTATACACATATTTTCCTATAGTTAATTGGTAGCTAAAAACACCTGGATAATGTCAATATGTATCATGCAAGATTTTGACTATAGACCCGATTCTGGACAAAGAAACTGCTGTCTGTTGTGTAACAATTACACAACGACCCATCCGTTGTTAAATTCAAAGGTAAATCTACGTCCGAGTAGAGACGCCTTTGTTTTGTACTCAGTCAGCGATGTCACAACCGGGAATCCGCGAGCGACAGGTAAGTGAGAAATTACTCCAGTACAGTTTTCAAAGAGATCGGGCCGTATCCAATCGTAACCGAGAGATTAATATCTAGGGCGGAGTTTTAATAAGCAAATTGTTCGGACTAAGTCCATTTTTCCTATTAGTACATGTTTCGACGTTGGCAAGAGTAGATCATACAGAAGTTGGGAGACACTAGACTGCGCTCCGAGTGCCAAAGTTGTGTGCTCGTTGAAAAGGCGGGAAAGGAATTCTAGGGAAATTCTACGTTTGGAATGAGAACGAAGGCTTCTTGAGGTAACTTTGTCTCACTTTTATAACTAGTTGTTGTAAGACTGATACGTTATTATGTACATCTTATTTATTAGAAATGGAATCTTCAATGTATAGCGAATTATTAACATTCAAGATGAACGTATATAGATTGTTGGATTGTAATTTACTATGTTGCATCGTAATGCAAAACTGAATTTATTAGTGAATTGTGTTAGAACTTGTACTTGCTTTATTAGGAGTATATATAGTGAATTATGCAGAGTTAGTCATTGTTGGACTTGTGCAAATAGAATTAGGTATTTGTATATTTTATGTGTCGCTTATAATTCGTAGGGTAGGAAATGCGTATGATCATTATTGAGGATGATAGTTTACTGTATCGAGAATTTAACAATTAGGGATGTGTATGCATGTATCAGAAATTGTTGATATGATAGCACAATTACTGTAGAACGAAACGTACATGGAACATTTAGATGTGAGTGTGCAAGTTGACCTGATAATTTATTCGCCATTATTCTGATGAAAGGTCTGTGAAAGTGATTAATTCTCCCGAGATTAGACAAAGGGACCAGATTATACGTCCCTTCTAATTGCACAGGAAATTTTCCAGGTGGGCGAGAGAGACGACACCCGAGAATCGGAGAGAATGAAGACACAGTGAGAAAACGTGGGAGGTCTATTGTGACGTAAGCAGTTTGGCTGGAGGCGTAGTACCGGAAGGAAGCGTGGAAGAGAGTTCCGGAAGTGCAAGGAGTACCCAGAGTCGAGGGTACCGGAATTACCAAAAGAGAAACGAGAGGTGGACAGACGAGTAAAAGAATCAAAACCGAAGGGCAACACACTCTTAAGACTTTAATTTCATATGAGGATAGTAACTGAATAGGTCATTGCTTGCGTTTGTTGAAAGAAATTAAGGTTGAGAAATTGTCGATGAAATAGTTGAATACGTTGATATTTTATTAAATTGTTCTACCTATCACCTTGAATCTTTTATACACCTAGACCGTCGGCATTGCTGACTGGGGCATCGGAGCTTTTTAAATTTAAATTGTCCGTCTTTCTCCGGTGTTAGAAATAATACCGTAGGAGGCACGTGACAGTGGAAATACAAATTAAATCCAACCCTGGAGGTATTAATGTTTCTGTGATAGGCCGTGTAGTGGGTGATGTGCCAACCGTCTTTTGTTGGAACACAGGCAAAGATAATCCTATTAATTAACACATGCGCATAGAGAATATTTTAGCTATGTACGAGTTGTTTACAGAATTTTAAAAAAATAATGATTCAGGTCAAGAAGAGAATGAACCTGCTTTTGGACAAAGTCAAGCCAAACATACAATTTTACATTATCAATAGCTTCTAATGAAATAAACAAAAAAGTTTTAAAAAATCTTAACAAACGGTGCATGTTAAATATACCTAACAGTGAGCCATCATCCAGTTTCCGGACCATCTTTATAACGATGAAACCATCTCAAAAGTGACATCTGTAATTCGTTATTCAAGTCGACCGTGAGGAAGAATATCCACATAACGCTCGTATTGTACAGTATGATCATACCTCGGTAGCAGAATACTCCTTTTTTAGATTCACTTAGGCCACTGGCATTTTCCTATGTTACGTCACATGTATATATCTCAAGGTGTCTGGCGTGCAGCTGCAGCTCATTTTATAGAACGTTATATTGTCACAACTACTCAAATATCACTTGTACTTTTATCAGATTTTGTTTGGTTGAAAACCTGAAAATAAGAGGGTTACGACCATGTAGTTTAATTGTGTGTTAAAATTTGAATTTTTATTTCATTTTTGTATCATTTTTTTATGATACATGATGATTATGTTCACGGGATCTGATAGTTTTGAAAGAAACATGGTGTTTATTTAGAATGTAGTATGACTCGCATAAGCACCATTTTTGCATGCCATAGTTTGTCGATTTGAGTAAACACTACGCGAAAACGATTGGTTATTGCCAAAGTCATTTCCTGACCCACGTGAAAATGCGATTGTTAGATGATGAAATAACCACGCGTTCTTCGTGCGTGTGCATGAAATGACATTTTGGTTCAGTTTTTAAACACTTAGGTCCCTGTGAAATAGTCAGAGTCGTTCTTATACCTTGATAAGAAGGTATTATTTTTTTCTTGTGCTGGAAAGAGTTTATTTTTCTTTACACCTGTAGAGCTTGAGATGTGTCTTGTTATAGATGACAGCTATAGGAGTTTATCTACTTTTAAATAATAATTTATTTTTCCCTGGAGAACTACACAAGTGGTTTAGGACAAAGACATTCAGTGAAATTCATTTTAAATTGGAATAGTACAGTACAAATTGTGGTTCAACGTGAAATTTTGGACATTTGTGTAAAGACTTCATCTGACGTCATTATCTTCCATCTTGAAACGTCATCAAGATTCGAACCTGGATTCAGTTAAAATTATTTAGTGATAGGACTTGTATTTTTTTAGTACTATGATAAATGTTTGCATTTTCTTCACAAACCGCGAGTCCTATTTCATATTTTCACCTTTTCACGTGTTTTCTAAGGAAATAAATTGTTAAAACTTACAAAGCTTGTTGTCTTTTTTTTTGTTGTTACTTTTGAACGAGCCGATACGTAACAAGAGACATTGAGAACACAAATATGAATTTAACACGAATGAAATTTCTTAATGGTTTTATGCTAAGTCAAGACATTTGTATAACAGTTGTATAAGGCTGTGCAGTTTAAATTTAATCTGAATATTTTTCATATCAAATTTATATACAGCTGCTCTGTTTATCAAAATGTGTGGACAGTTCCTATGGCTATTTATAAATTTGCATAGTCATCTTTAGATGTGACCTTCATATTGTTTTATCTTAGCTCCCTTGAAAAATAAGCACGTTTATCCGAGATCAAATTACTGATTATATTCTTAAAGCTTCACGTTACTAGGCATGCCCGTCTTACTAGTAACGGAGGAAATGCATTAAAAGTATGTTCTGCTTCTTCAGATCTCACGAGACAATTTAATAATCCTTTTAAAGATGCAAACTATAGACTTTTACAAATAATGAAATGTTTAAATATTCTTGCCTGAAACCAAATCACCCGAAATCCAAGTGCAGAAGCTATAAATTTCAGCTCTTTAGGACAATCGACTTGAATTTGAACTATTTACTTACCATGGGGAAATATTTGCTTAAGACTTTACCATTGCTCTTGTAAAGCTATTTTAGTGTGCTTTAAGTACCCTCAAATAAGCACAATGGTGAACGTGGACAATGGACTATGTTATAAAAAGGAGACTTGACGGAACGTGTAACATCACGCACAACCGTATCTAACTGATATGCAGAACCTTAATCTGTTGTCCGTAACTACAGTTACTGAATGAATATATATATATATATATATATATATATATATATATATATATATATATATATATATATATATATATATATATGTTACTGGTTGAAATTAAAATTTCAAAAGTCGCTCAAACTTTACTTTTCAAAAGTGATTTCCTTTGCGCGTGGTATGAAATTAGTAAGCCCAAACAATGGTTTAGAAATTTAATGATCTTCTCGCCTAGTAAAATCTTACAAGTCAACTCCAAATCCTACTAGAAAATATTCCTACCGACCAAAAGGCTGAATTTCTACATATCTCTATAGTCTTAAACTACGTTCAGAAAATAGCGAAAACGAACTGGATTTGTAAAATTCAACAATTTCCCTAAAATACAAAGTGAAAATATATTGTTGTGGGGCTTAACGCCATTTTTCAACACACGATAGGCTATACATGGCGGCAGTATTAATGGTGGAGGAAGAAACCGGGAAATCCGCGAAAAGAACCACCGACCCACGAGAAGCTACTGGCAAGCTTTCTCACATATCCACATTCGCCGAATCTTAGACTCGAACCCACGCAGACAGGTGAGATGGCAATGATCCGTAACGGACAGCGCTTTAGACCATTCGGCCACTCGGGGCCCCCCAAAGTGAAAATATAATAAATAACCCATGATGTTGTGAATTAAATCCCAAATAATCCTAGAATTTCAAACACAGGTGTAATGATTAAAGTTGTTTAGTGGTATTCCAAAACAAATCCAATACTGGAAGAGTTGATGTGGCTGTCGTGGCCTGAATAGTAATGACGTGCCAACAGTCATTTGTTAGATCAGAAAAATACAATCCTAAAAAATATATCATTTGAATTTCACTATGAATCCAAGTCTCTATTTTCCAAGAATTTTAATTTTGATCACTTTGTATTTCCAGAGACGAAAAAACTTGAAATAATTTGAATAAATAAATTCCAGCCCAAAACAAAATAATGGACACAACCATAATACAACTTATTCTGCTCAGATCTTACAACACGAATGGATAATTTTTAGATAAACAAGATTATATAGTCCATTTTCTAAACAACCCGATACCAAATGTGAAATATCATCTGGAGGGTTCCAAATGTTTGGAAGATAAAATCTTATTGTTAGAAGGTCTATTGCTAAAATTATAATATAAAATGTGGTAAACAACAGGACGACCCTGGCATTTCATGTGGAAATTCCAATGTTCTGAACTCAGATTGAAATAAATGTTTACAAAACCTAAATCAATGATTCATGTCATGTAGAAAATAAACTTGATTTTGGATAAGATCAAGTCCAAAATACAATTACCCATAACATAATGAATAAGATGCCAATTAAATAACAATTGATTAAAGCTCAAAATAAGAACTGAACAACTAGCTTCGCACTGAACGTTATTGGGATCTCCTGAAACAGAAAATTGGCTTATAAGTTAGCATTGCCATGTTTTTAGGACCATCAAAAGTATAAGCAATATATCAGGCAAGTACCACCCACCAGAGAATGGAAACGTTTCAATTTTGTCGAATAACTACAATGTCACAGTATTGCAGTTTATAGTGCTAGCTAGCACTGTGCCACAGTCATGCACTACTATGGCCCACCCAGCCACATTATCCTGACACCAGGCCGACCAGTCCTTACACTAACTGCTAAGCGCCAAGCAAGGCAGCAGCTAGTACCCTTTTTTAAGTCTTTGGTGTAACTCGTGACCTGCGACCTCCCGCATCTGCGGCGGACGTTCTAACCACTTAGGCCACCGGAGCGGTATGTATTATTGTCAAGTATGCAATCTCAACGGCTAGAATAGGCAAAGTAAGCAGAATGGAGTCTTCCCATTGTGAAGCTCTAAGGACAAGTAAATGTGCCCTTGTGTAGGAATTTTCCTAATAAAATAGTATGAAGATATACATAGACTGAATACTGAATAAGATATGTATCTAATTTTTGTAATCCGAAAATTATTCTTAAATTAATTACAATGTATTTATCATAAATTCATTTTACAAATTCATATGTGAAAAGACGACAGATTAAGCACCCATGCGCAGCTACTTCAACTCCTAGGATTATTTTCTATTTAACAATTTACATTTCTTCCGTCTTAATGGTAAATAAGACGGATATTAATAATCCCCGTCTTTTAAATGACTAAAAGATGGTAAACAATTTTATCGAAATCGTTCCTGTTTTCACTCTGACCAATATGTCACGGGACTCATTTTGCTTTTAGTTCCATTCTATTATCCATGTGTACAGACTAACAAATGAAGATTTGCTTATCAACGATTCATATATGGCCTCTGCTGCCAAAATATCCAGGTTCACATCTGACATCTCCGTCGATGGATATTTAGCAATCATTAAATCACTAAAATGTCATTCTGTATTCAGAGTCCCGTGTTGGATAAAAGAGTAATGAGGAAGGCCATTTTACAAGCGGGCTATATAAAAAGAGTTATGACTGTTCCCGAGTTTACTTTTCCCAATGTAAATAATTACCATTTTCTTGAGGGGCTTTTTATGGTATAACCATTTCGGTCAACAAGGAAAGAGACACCCAAGGAAGCATAATACGCTGCGCTGTTGGTTGTATAGCTGCCATGTTTAGACAAAGTACGGTTATAGAATGCTACCCAAGTGAACACTCAAGGTCATGCCCTGGATGACGTATTGCGACGTGTAACTAAAGGGGCCACATGTAAAAGACTCATGTGTTGCGCACGTTGTCAGATAACAATATACGCAGATCCATGTATATCCTTTGGTGTGGTTTTTAAAGGTTACTTTGTTTTTCATCAAGCTGACAATTTTCTCATCTGAGACGAAAAGGAATATCTGAATTGATCTTCATCACTGGGTAAGTTTGAATTTTTCTCAATCTTTCCTTACCTTAAACGACAAAATAAACTCAACTTAGAGGTACCTTAAATTCAGAAAATATCGCAAGATAAATATCAAGGTAAAGAATACGACATGTCAACGGTCATATTTTGTAAATACAGTATTTTAATATAATTTAATAAACTAATCAACCAACCGACACCTTTCATTACAACAAACATTTGAGCTTGTCCAAGATAACTGGAATTATTTTCAACAAACATTGATTTTTAACATTCCAATAGTTATTCTACAATGCAAGGTGACGCACGGCGACATTTGTAGAGCTAATACATTGATTGTACTACTTAAGAAATATAATTTTTATGTGATCAAGATTCTGCGTTTTCTTTCTATTGAAGAATAAAACTGGTAAATATGGTGTTATATCTTTATCCTTTCTTGCAAGAAAAGTCTTAAAAAGACTAGTGTAATTTTTATGATAACGATGAGAAAATTATTGAATCTTATACATACATACATTGTACATATCTTGTACATATATGCACACTGAGCAAAGTCCCTATTAAACATTGCACGAGTATGTGCATAGAAACTAGTCTTTGGAACGTCATTTAAAATGGAATGTACATTTTTCCTTGCAGATTGTGTATTTGTTTATGCTTCGTTAAACA
Organism: Megalonaias nervosa; assembly: GCA_016617855.1. Taxonomy (NCBI): domain Eukaryota; kingdom Metazoa; phylum Mollusca; class Bivalvia; order Unionida; family Unionidae; genus Megalonaias; species Megalonaias nervosa. Next base: position 60,827 of record JAECUM010000566.1, read on the forward strand.
CTTTAATAACAGAATATCAGAACAACGACTTGAGAAGGAAACAACAAAGACGGAAATGACGTTTCAGTTAGTATAATTAGTGTAACCTTTGACGTGTTAGTGTAACATCTGACGTGACAAGAAACGCTACGGTTGTTGCACATTCAGATGCACTGCACTCACTGCACTCACTTAAATATGCGTTTTGTAATAAAGGCCATTTTAAAACTGAAAGGCAGAACATGATGTCTTAATTCAAATAATCTTCATTCTTTTTGGCCAACAATTAGTTACGAAGCCACCATATTATCACCGGTCAATGATCAGTTCTTATAAATACATATACAAGGTAACTGTCAAACATAGTCCGAAATAATGTTCTTAGTAGGATCCAAGCGATATATTAAAACAAGTCAGCAGGCCGTGAATTATAATCACTTCCATTTTTGTGTGTATTTTTAAAATAAGTCTTTTGATTTGGTTATCAGCAGGCAGTGAATTGTAATACTTTCAGTTTTGTGTGCATTTTGTTTTCTTAGCACTTCTTGTGTTATGGTCATTTTGTGTGTGTGTGTGTGATTTAGATTTTTAACGTAGCTTTAACAATTTTCCAGTCATATCGCTACGATGTCTGCAGTGTAACAGTTTATAGTGATGTCTAGCACTGAGGCATCATGCCGCAGACATGTAGCATGATGTCCCACCCAGTCACATTATCCTGACACCAGGCCGACCAGTTTGGTCATTTTAATGACCTTACATATGTGCATATAATATACTACAACTACAATAATAATAATACTAATAATAATAATAATAATACAGACTATATTGGTACCAAATAGATACAAAAATAGCATGGGTAAGAATAAATAATTCTCTAGTCTTTATGACAATATTTTGGAAATCATATAGACACAATTTGGATTGTTCTAGCGTTGTAAATCTACAATATCGTGATTATACAATTTTTATCTTTTGTTTCTCATCATACTCACCAACACCTGTTACGACCCTGTAGTTAAATTACATGCGTGTTAAAATTTGAATTCTTTCTATTTTTATATCATTAAATATTGTGATGAGTATGTTCGCAGGGTCTGATTTTGTTAAAAACATCGTGTTTATTTAGAACGTAAATGTGACTCGCGTAAGCACGATTTTTGCATGACGGTTTTTGTCGATTCAAGTAAACAGTCGGAAATAGCTATGTAAATGATTGGCTATGACCACGGTCATTTCTAATTATACTTGGTTGACATTCTATACTACGTTGGCGATCTTTCGAAATCGCACGATTTCTTCATGCGTGTACATGAAATGACGTATTATTTTGCTTTAAAATACTCGGGTAGCTGCGAACTAGTCTAGAATGATATTGGAGAGTCATATTTTAACATCTTAGAGAGTCACATCATATCATATAGAGTTTGCAATACCTTAAGAAGGTATTCTTTTGTGCTGGAAAGAATTGTTCGTTCGTACGTATGAAGAACAACATGTGTTTTGTTATTGAGGATAGTTCTACTTCGTCTACCTTCTGAAGAATTATTTTCCCTGGAGAACTACACAACTGGCTTTGGACAAAGACACTTGCTGAAATTATTTCTAAATTTGAACTGAATACAAATTGTGATTCACAGTGAAAATTCTGGACATTTGTGTCTAACCTTCGTCTGACGTCATCATCCGCCATCTTGGAACGGAATTGAGATTCAGACTACGTCAATTTAGAACTGTTTAGTCACAGGACTTGTGTTTTCACATCTTAGGACAATTTTTTGGATCTTCGTAAATCGTAAGTATTGTTTCATATTTTTACCTTTTCACCGTGTTTTCTAGGTGAATAAATTATTTTTGTTAATTTACAAAGCTTGTTGTAGTCACGCTTTTCTTTGTGTTACTTTAAACAAGCCGATACGTAACACCAAATACTCGTTAATTATATTTTGGTATGTTAGTGTTAGATCACGTTGCGACTGGAACTATTTCTTTCCATCTGCACATATTCTCACTGTAAATATCTTGTATTCTCCAGTTGTTGGCAAGCCTAAAGGATTTATTTTTTCAATCGTTCAAGGCCTTATGTCAGAGATTTGTTCAGTTCAATGCATGTCTTCAACCATGATCTTTCGTTTTTAATAAGATTTTATTCTATACAATGTGGTAAACAATTTCCAACTCTATATACCATGGTAAAATTATGCAATGTAGCACATTTTTTGCCGTTGCTGAAAGTGCACAGTTGGATTTGAATTAACAATTTTCAACGAGTACTGTAATCAATGGCACCGTTGATTTAGTTGCATCTTTTTCTCTTCAATAAATTGGTTTTCGCAACGGGGGCAGATTGTTTTCATTTGGAGAAAATAATGTTTTATGGTGCAACGTGTAGGCTTTCTAGAAATCATGTAATTGTCATGTCCATTTCTATTTTGTATACAGTATAGTTGTCTGAAATATTCAGCTAGTTTTTCTTTCTATTTTTAAATTTATAAATTGGTCCCTATCTGAAAGATTTGACAGGCAGACCTAACGTCAGCACATCTCCAAGCCAGAGATGGTGTTTTTCGTATTATGATATTTGAGTTTTATTTAGAGGGTGGGGGTCATTTAACTCTTTGATTGCTTTAGTTGTTTTAAATTATTACTATTTTTCCTGCACCATTGCATGGACTTTATTCTCAGCCGTGGCGTATGTTTGGAATCTTACGAATTCCTCAACTCAACTAATGAATTCATCTGTCAGTAAAACTGATTCTACACCCGACACATATGCATCATGTGGATGATTTGCTACACTGTAGCAGATTATTCGGTCTCATTTATAGTTGTTGATGTATACATTCCAACCCTCCTCAAAATATATTGCACGACATTGTCTTGACGGTCAGACAAAATGTATTTTGTTACAAAGATTCCTGAAGTCATGCGCATCCTGGTAGATATCGTCAGATATGTTTGAATTGCACAATGATGGAACAATCGGAGTTCCAAATTTTCTCTGTGACCCCTTCCAATGAATGAAGGTATTCATGGGGATATAAATTTCTACAAAACAAATATAGGTTGTATGTTTTAAAAATTAGGTTTTTTTTTTTTTTCCATAGAAACGTATCATTACTAAAGTATCAGGCAAAGTATCAGGCACATACTCAATGGCTTGCATCTGAAGCAAGAACTCTTCACATTTGTAATTGTTCTTTTACAATAATATATTTTTCTCATTTTCAATCTTGTCAACTAAATTAAATTCATTTTTCATCCGTGATCGGTATGATCACATGTTTCCCTGGGTCCCGATAAACCGATTCGGCGCTAAGTACAGTAACCGTATTTCTTACTGCAAGAATCATGTTTGTGTTTGCACATCTTTCGCTCAAATTACAATTGCCATGAGCAGCACGACGATATTCAACAGCCGAGAGGTCATGATTACAAACTTTGTGTTCTCCAATATTTTCCTACAAATGTAACAATGTTGGTTGAATCGAAATATTTTTGCTGGCTGTAAAACATCATTGACATAGTAAATTTTGTCTCAGTTCTTCATCAAGTTTTTAAACATCTAATTTTTGATAGATGTATCCAACAAGGGACTATATTTGTTGAAATATTCTTTGGCATTAGCGGCTCAGTTGATTCGAGTGAGAACAAATTTCTGTCATAGTTGTATGTTTTTCTTTTTTGTTCTTAGCCCAAAAAGGCAGCTCAGGGTAACAGCCACCCTTTAATGAATCCCACCTACGAACGTTTGTTGAGTGTATGTGATCTTTTGCTCAAATTAGGTTGTGAAGTCAAACCTGTGTCTATTTCCACTTTGTTCATAATTATTGAAAACTAAAGTTGTTTCCTATTGTCGTTTTCAAAATCAGATGCTACTTTTACTAATTTAATTTTTATAAAAAGCTTCTCCTGCACAGAGTGTAATATTAAACTGTTTATTCAAGATCTTCTTTGCACGAGGCTTTACTTGAAAAATATATACAAATCACCGATCTTTCCCCTCACTAAGCTTCTAATTAACTTTTTTTTACAGTAACTGTACTCTCTTTAGTCTATTCGCTTCCATTTTTGAACACGCTAAACATATTGTTGCCCCTTCATTTCATCCCCAAGTTCAGTTTCCCTTTCCAGAAAGTTTTGTTCCAAACTTCTCAAATTCATGTTTCTTTTCAACTTTAATAAATGGCGTCACTAATCATTCTTAACGTTCGCGAAATCATGCTAGAATTTTTGATACCTGTTTCATACATGATTTTTATGTTTGAAAATTGTAATTTTTATGTGTTAGAATTCAGTAATTGTTTTATATGTTCAATTCGTGAAAATTCATTTATTTACACAACAAAATATTCATGCCGTTTTGTTTGCTATAAATTCCATGAGTGATTAGTGATATTCGTATTCTCCGTCTGTAAATAACAAAACAAACTTACGACTGAAATACGTAGAACAATTTAAAGATCTACGTCAGTGTATCAACTTTCACACGTCGATTTTATGTGTATATAAAACATGTGCTGTCACACGGCAGATGTTGTACGATCCTACCAAATTCACAAGCTTCATTTGAATAATATTTGGTACTCAAATTTTCATTGTCCATTCAGTACTTCCAGACGTTTTACATAGTATCAAACAATTTTATTTTTCGAATTCAGAAGTATATTCATATCACAGCACTTTCTGCACTGAAATTTCACACAGTGCTTTGTCACATATATAAAAGGATGCCTCATCCATTTACATTAGTAGATTTATTAAACTAAAATTGATTAAAATATTTGTTTCTTAAGGTAATTATTCTTGTAAAGAAACATGATTTTCTCCATTCACCAAAATTTCCATAAGGTACAAACTATTTCCGTACAGTTATTACAGTTTAGGGACAAAAATTTAATTGAATGTTTAATGTGTGCACTTTTGTGTGTGGTGATAGTATCAATTTGCAGCACTTACCATTTCATTCTATATTAAGCAATTCTTCCCAAACAGCCCAGACATGCATATACATTCAGAGCTTTGTGAGATCCTGCAATGCATGTTAAAGACAACATATTGCATTAAGCTCTTTTAAACCGTGTGATGCATAACAAGAGAATCAACAAGAAACAAACAATTTGAGATTTAAAAATTGTAGAGGAAACTTTAGCTACGGAAAATAAAAAGATTTCAACGGAGGAAGCGCATTATTTGGTCTCAAATGACTTTACACCTTTGGGAAACAATAGTCGGTTTGCATCGAGCGATTGGTGGAATAACAGGACGCGTGAATCGATTTGGAATAGTTGCAATGTGCAAGATACGTATTAGTGAGTTAGAAGATGATATCGATGGAAGATGATATCGATGGGATAAAACATGAACTGATGACTGAGAAAATAGGGCATTGTGAGAAGAATGGAGGAATCACGCAGCACTCAGTACAGTTTTCATTGTGCCATACAGTACAAGTGTTACACGCAATTATAGAAATCAATAATGTTTCGTACAAATTTAACTTTAGAATTTTTTAAACGTTAAACCGTGTAAATAGGGTTATTTGAGTTTACAAGGGAGTAACATACTGCTGCGATTTATTGCTTAAGCAAATTTTTCCTCAAGTTGCATGAATAGATAATTCTTGGCACAAAATGATCTTTTCTTTTCAAATCTTTTATTTTGCTAATGTATCCCCACAGTAACATTGGATCACTTCTGGTTGTTAGTCTGAAATCCAGTTTGTATCACTATTGTTCTTTAAGTTAGGTAATATGCATACAGTGTAAAACAATATTTCACATTTTTATTCTGAATGAATACTCTAATATGCCCTCTAAATGTCGACATGAAAACCCACCCCGTGACCTTGAACTTTTGACCCAGAATCTATAATATACCCTACCATTCATAAAAACCTATTTAGTATTTAACTTTTAAGAATCATACAAATAAATACATTGTTTAAAAATTATAAATGTTTGACTTAACATTACTGCTTCCTAATTTTGCAAGTTGTCCCATGCCTACTTCATCGTCTGTTTACCACCTTGTCAGCTGAAGCGAGATGTCAAAAATTTTCCTGGCATACAGTCTTACCAAAATTCTGAAGTAGATTTTATTTTTCTATGGACGAGACGTTGTAAACGTATTACATCCAATTCATTATTGTTCATATTCATCTTAATAACTTTGTTACATTTATAAAATGTTGAACTTTTTACTATGTTTTAAATAAGGTTTGGTTTGTTTAATATATCATGCCATTTAGTTGCATTCTTAAGTTAAACTTCTAAAACCAACTATAAACCTAACCTTGTTCCTTAACATGCTGACGGAAATAACCTAAAGTGATGCATTCTATTTTCATAGCCTGATGCATAAACATTACATCTTTTCAGAGACATGCGCAGAATAGATTAATATCACGAGTCGTAAAAACACACGAGTAGTATCCCATCTTTTCAAAGTTAGTATCAATTTGTAAAGAATGTTCTGGTGATAAAAGATGCTTTCAAACCGCAAGCATTGAAGTATTTTATTTTCGTCAATCAGTCGAATTCCGTATGCGTTTTGTGAGTATTGATGGCGGAAACGTTTTATGAACAGGAAGCCCGATTGCGGTGTGTACATAATATAAGATATAAAAGGGGACTGACATCGCACTTAAGGGTATCGTTTACTTATCGTGAAGTTTGAATATGTATTCGTAACATTTGAGGAAAACATTACTGGTGCAGTCTCCTTTTGTAAAACTTTATAGGCGTGGTAGATGTATCAGAACATTACTTATGTATTTGTTATGTTCTAATGTTTATTTAGTGTGTAGAAATGGCTGCTTGTTGAAAAGTATTTGTTTCAGAATATTTTCATACTTCATTCTAAACAGTAATCGAGTTTTTTAAAATTTGAATGTTATGTTTTATGAAGGAGTAAAGATGCTCCAACATCTTCCAAGTCTTGTATTTTCTCGCAGGCTTTAAAAATCAAAACGATTAAAATAAATAAATAAATAAATAAATAAGGACAGCACTACTATCATTCCAAGATTCATAGACTTATGTATATTTAATTTATATTGAGTCCTTGATTTCTATCAGTGACCGAGGGTTGTGAATGAAGTTATTGCCTACCTGGCTTTGTGGTAATTGTAAGTAGTATACAAGATGTTTATTAGAATTTGAGCTCAAGGCCAACCCTTGTTTACAAGTTAGCGTAATTTTCTATTAGTTGTCCAGAACATTATATATTCTTCTCAAGTCAGTTGAAATATGTATAAATATGGCTTTGGTAACACATTTATTCCAGTTTTAAGGTAGGTCTGTGGAATCAATTACAGTTGTGTTCAGATATAATTTGAAATGATTTATTTATTTAAATTATTCATTGGAGTAACAAAATACTCATTGACATTTGGACTAAAACTTTCTTCGGGATTCTTGTGAAATCCGTTAAGACTATTGGTACATCAGAACATTCCAGACTATTAGAATTCGAAACAGTTATATACTTTTGGACTTGTGATAGGACATTTAGGATTATTACGGATTTAATTCAAAACACTAAGTGTTTCTTAAATTTTACTTTGTAACTAAGGGAAATTAAGAAAAATATGTACTTTAAGAATATGAAACATCTGTTTTACTTGCGCCGAATTCCCGTGTTCGGCTTCAACTGAGACAAGCTTTTAACATCTATTAATTGTTTAAAGTATTTTTAGATTTTACGCACTTCAAGAAATATTGTCCACAATGGAGCTGAAAACGAAGACAAAATATTTCATAAAAATTTCCTTGCGTGTAAAAAAGGTCATTTCACAATACTTTTTACATCAGCTTAAAACTAATAACTGTCACGGAATTTTGTATATTTATCCTTTACGAGTATTTGGAACAGAACGTACTTATGTTTCGCTTTTGTCTATGGCGTTACCTGAGGGTTGATTATCTATATCATACATTTCGATGTATTGAGTTCGGTTCGCTCCATGCCGCACGAGCGCAGTGCTTTACGATGGGAAAACCCATTTTACCTCGAGCGCACGGGCTTTGCGTTGGAACAGCCAGTGCACATATAGGCTCATGATACATTCAAACTTCACATTACGGAAGTCTCGTCAGTTAGCGGCCCACATTACGGTTCCATTCTCCAGCTGTAGAGATAAGTGAATTGTATTTTCCTATCTGTATTATAGAATATACTTATTTTTTGTTCTAATATTTATTGTGCATTTTTGATACTTCCGAACTCAGATTTTATTATCTGTTTTCAAGTTCACCAGTATATAACTGAACATACGGATTGTATTCACATTGATGTTCCATGAATTAAGAGACGAGGGAATGGTACTTCAAGTTCTGAAAGATTCTCGTCACATGCAGGTTCACACATTAACCTGATTATTATGACCTTATACCGTAGTTCTGATGTGATTTTATAAAATGATCAACTCCTTATGCGCATGCGTCACGTACGTCATTGCATCTTAGACTTATATTACACGGATTTAGATGTAGTTTCAGCTGAATACCCCAAGGGCTGAAACCAGTGACGGATTGATGATTGAGCGATAGTGACATAGCTAAGCTGTATCGTAGTGTTTGCACTGTACTGAAGGTGTTTTTTAAGCCGTGGTGCTAATTTGGGCTGGTATAGACTCGGTGTGCTGCTGACGGTGGTGAGGTTGGACCTGAGAAGGGTGGTTATCTCGTGGTGAGGGTCCGAAGTTTCAGGACCAACGGGTCTGCAGGGAACAAGAGGTTCTCTAGATCCTTAGGCAGATGAGGGGCGGACCATTAGCGGTAGGGCTGAAATTACCTTGTTGTTATGAATTGGACGCCGCAAGATGCATGTCGCAATTTATAGTAAATCAATTATCACCATTTGAGTGAAGAATTGTCATTCTTGTATGAAACCAATTGTCACCATTTGAGTGAAACCATATCGTTTTAAAATTCACGTATCATTGTTTGAGTGATTACTTGTTGCTGCCTTTTAATGTTGTTGGCTGTTCGTTTTATATATTTTCTTACAATTCGTTCTAGTTAGGAACCCTATCATATTTTGCTACATTATTTCAGTTATTGTTCAGTTACTTAACTCGTTAAATTTTGAAATTAATGGGCACGAGTTTGGGTGCACATTTTTCTATCTTTAATCATCTATAAATAAACATCGTATTTTCCTTCATCATTCTTAATGTCTTCATTGTAATAATCTGAACCCAACCCAGTTCATCTTTTCATGGTAACAACTGGTTGAATTATCTTTTTATTATTCATATTGAGGTCACCTGTCATTTGACCTCTGAATGCTCAGTTTTGCTACTTCAATAGTTTGTAGCTGACCAAAAGAAACAGCCCGTGTTTATCTGACGGATATCCGGTTTCTAAACAGTTATTTATTATTCATGTTTAGATCACCGTACATTTTTTCGCCAGCTCGTGATATCTTACTATTTGTTTTATTAATGTTGTAACGAGATAACCGGGTTGGATTTCGGATTAACAGAACAATTTTGATGGTTGATACAGATTCAATGTTATTGATGAATGGCTTGAATGAAAAGAATTGATTAATACGTGCGTGTACAAGATCCAGATACTGGACAAATTAACAATCCGCACGAACCTAATAATGAAACAAATAACAAATAAATGACCTTACACAGTACAAGGATGAAGGTGAACGATTCACAGCAAATTCACAAGACGAAAAGAATTATGCCTTTTTACTAAAATAGTAAAAAATGGACGTACTTTACTCATAGTAAAATGTATTCACTAAATAGTGAAATAAACGAGGTACTTTGCTCAATTAGTAAAATTATGAAAACAAGGGATAGATATACAAAATCTTCACACTCCCAAATGACTGGGTATAACAAACCCCAAAATTAGCTCACGGCTAAAAGATTACTTGCATGGAGTAACACGAAACATTCCGTCACTAGCACACTTGGCTGCCAGTCACACTGGTCAATCAAGCAATCAGCATTATAGGTAGTCATCGACCACCATTCAATTCCTTGGCCAATCAAGCAATCAGCGCCCACCAATTCTGTCCGCAACGCCCGATCACCCGCTACTGACCAGCAACACTGTTCACTCATCTACGGCAGCTATGGTTCAACATTACATGGTTAGCTCTACAGCTGGTACCACGTCGACTACGATCAGCCGAAAATACATCTAACACCGTGTACTATGCATGACACGGGCATATACGATAACACTTAATGACGTTATATACGGTAAGCTATACAAATTACAACATCGGCACAACATTACAAAGCAATAAACAGGTTCAGAAAGTGAACCTATCCATGTCCGATAAGAATCCTATGGTACAAAACGTTTGTTAATAAAATGCAACTTTATATTGCTAATATAAATCTCTTGCTAAGTCACAAAAACGAATAGAAAATATTTGCATTATACCTCGCAAGCCGAAGCTACATAGAAAATATACAAAAATAAACGTGGTAGTACAATAGCTATAACTTACAATATATATATATATATATATATAAGAAATAATATACATAAGAAATTAATAAATAACTTGCATACCTCTATAGCTGAAGATGTGCAAGTCCCTAAGTAGACTGCTTACTGACGAGACGTTCTGTAATGTGAAGATATCGCCATACGGTGAGGCATTTATATACAGACGGTGCAGCCGTACATCGTCTGTGCGCTAGATGTAAATCGGTTTTTCCCATCGAAAGCACTTCACACGTGCGGCAGGGATGAACCGAACTCACTATTTCGAAATATTGTACAATATACATAAAGCACCTCGGGTATCGTTGTACACAAAAAACGAAACCCGAGTACATGTATTTAATAATTAGAGGGATTTATACAATTCCGTGAGAAATATGTCATCATATGATGAAGTTATACCTTTTGATTCTCCTCCGTCTCCAACCAATGTTCCAAATTTTGTGTAGTATGACATTATTTTATCTGGTTTATATAAAAATATATAAAAGATGCACATAATTAACTTTGATTCAGAGAACGCAATAAAAAAACAAAAACAAAAAAAAACATAATTTGGATCTTCCTGATTGTCATTACCTGATTGTGGGTAGAACAGGTAGTGGTAAGACAAATTTGCTTTCGAACCTACTTATTAATGGAGGATTTAATTATGACAAAGTTTATATTTATACTATTGACCCACAACAAGATAAATATCAAACAATTAATGAATTTTAATGATAAGCTAAAAAACGAGTTACAAGCCAATGATGAATTTTTGAGATAACGACACCTGATGAGGCTATACCAGTTACGGATATGGATTCCAATATTGCTAACATAATGATATACGTCTTGAAAACAATGACATGCAAAAGATAGCTGAATACATTTTGCTGACACAAAATAAACGATGTAACACTATTTATCTTTCACAAGGCTACTGTCATGTACCAAACACTATAAGAAGAAACACTGGGTGTTTTATTTTATTTCCTAACATAGACAACAATGACATAGGTAGAATTGCAGCTGAGCATTATGGAGATGTCAACAGAGATAAATTTATTAATCTTTATCATGCAGCGACCGCAAGAGCCGGTAGTGCCTGCAACAAGTATAATTCGTTCTTATTTGACAAAGACGCGTCAGATAACAAGCTTAGGTTTAGGAACAACATAACCATACCTGTGATGTAATTTTTATGTAAACATACATAATAAAACGTCATTTCATCAGAAACAGGATATATTACGACAGTTAATTGCTCAGCATGGATTTTTAAAAGAGGCTATACAAGAAGAGCGCCTTGGAAAAGTAGCCAGCAAAGGCAGCAGAATTTTTTTTAGAAACCAATTACTGAAGCTATGACTGGGGAAACAAAGACAGAGGATCCAAAGATAAGTTTAAAATCTGTTACTGACTCAGGCCAGGATAGAGCGAAAACTGCACTGAAAACCGACGCAGAAAGAACTTCTTGATAGACAAACTGCACAGAATGCTATTTTAAATAATATTAACTACTTGTACAAGGAGATTCTGACAGAAAGTTTCGGGATCAGCAACAAAAGTTTCATGCCATAGGTCCGTCTAGTCCAGTTATGCATTCTGTAAAAGAACCAACAATAGATGACGTCACAATAGGTACACAAGAAAAAGAGGAAGCCGCAACGGAAAGAAGGGGAAGATGAATTCTATGAAGCTGGAGAAGGTGACCCGGGTGACAAAACGTTAGAATAAATACAAGAGGAAAAAGGATTTTATAAAATTCTGGATGATTCAGTAAAAACAATAAACCAGTGGCACATCTTTATCCAAAATATATAGTATTACATACCAAATGGAGCTCTGAAGATCTGTTTAAACTAAGAGAAAAGATAATAGAAATTAATCAAAAAAGAGGAAGAAATGAATTTATGAAAACTGAGGAATTAAAAAATGACCACGAGTTGTCTATTGATTGCAGAAAAACTGTTTAAGACGATGCACTTTAAAGGAGAAGTATTAACCCTGTTGACAAGAGATCTGGGACCGGTATAAAACTTATTTCAAATCTAACAGAAGTTATAGATAAACTGATTCTTCTGATATCAAGCAAAGATGCAGGAAATACAGGAATAGAAGTTGACAACGAAATTATACAGATTTTAGATTACTTTGTTGAAAATGGATGGTTAACCAACAATGAATATAAAATACTTTAGAGATCTTGTGGATTTTGTCTAACGTTAATTAATAATGCAGAGTGAAACAACATTACTTGTTGATTCAAGATCATCAGTAGAGATTATCTAGCAATTTCTCAACTACCTATACACCACTCACTGAGCTAGATCCAAAATTGTCATATGAAATTAGATTAATATAGGCAGAACTTTGGATGTCAATATTCAAACATAAAGAAAGACGTTAACGATGATTTTACATTTAATTCTGGCGCCAGAGGTAGCGTAAAAATACCACCGGGTGCTTATAATATTAGATATAAATAAAACACTTGAACACCTTTTAACAGATCAAGGTATCAACGCTGGCAACTTTTTACTCGAGCCAAACTATAACACACTTCGTGCAACGACAACTCTAAAAAATAACTTTATTGCAGACTTTTCTACAGACACCTCTGTAGGCTCGATAGGCTTTAAAAAGAAGCAGTATGGTTCTTCCGCTGCGCTAATAATTACGTTTGAGGGTGCAAAAATGTAGATATAACAGAAGTTAGCAGTATTTTAGTAAATTGCTCACTAGCTAACGGCTCTTACACAGCGCTTTGAGGCAGAGGACAACCAATATATGCGTTTAGCCCAAATGTCCCTCCAGGCTCGTTGATGCAAATAACACCAAGAAGTATAATTATTTTCCAATTACACTTGTTAACCAAATACCATATATCGGAATGACACCTACTGACCAATCGGGAAAGCAAATAGACCTTAACAACGAACGCGTGACATATTGGTTACATCTGAGAGTAGCAAATAAAATAGTGTAGTAAATATTTATAACAATGAGAAAAATCGTTGGCCGAAAGAAGGTTGTAGGCGGAAATATATTTGGTGATAGAGCAAAATGTTTTGGACGCTATGTGCCATGTATGACACAAAAGGTTGCTCCAGTAGCGATTGAAGCTGGCAAGACTTTCGCGACCGGAGCAGCGTCGGGGATAGGCACTGCTGTGGGTAAGAAGATAGGAGAGAAAATAGAGGGCGGCCTACCGAAACAAGCAGAAATTAAGCAAGCAATATCGGACATTGCTCCATCCAACGCGGCAAAAACTGCTATGATAAAAACGACTAATAAATTTACTGTCGCCGGAAGAAGAAAGAATAATAAGGAGGTTAAACGACAGCGCGGTTATTTTACCTAGTAACGTGCTGGCATCCGTTAGTCTCTAGAGACGATGGAAGTGCACCCATGAGAGATATCCCGGTTGGTGGTTGTGATGCGTTAGCTGTTGCATTGGAGCCCAACACGGGAGTGGCAGTCCTTGATGCACTTTTCTGCTCTTGAAGGTTGAGTCTGGTGTGGGTTGGAGCTGCTGCTTCTTCCTCTGAGATCGCTTTTCATCGGCGAGCAAGCGTAGCTTGTCCTCGCCGGCTTTCAGACCAGTGATCAGAGCATCTCGCCAGCGGGACCTGTCTAGAGCAAGCTCTTCTCAGGTGTTGACATCGATGTCAAGGACATTCATGTCGCTCTTGCAGACATCCTTGAACCGGAGATGTGACCGTCCGATCTATCTTTTGTCAGAGGCAAGCTTCGAGTAAAGGTCTTTGGGGATCCGTCCATCATCTATCCGACGTACATGGTCCAGCCGTCTGATGCGACGTTGTCGGAGGAGTGTTACCATGCTAGGAATCTTGGCACGTTCAAACACCTCGTTGTTTGTCACTCGATCGCTCCAGGTGATCCCGAGTATGCGTCGGAGGCATCGCATGCAAAAGGCGCTCAGTCTTTTCTCCTGTGAGGCATACAGGATCCAGGTTTCACTGGCGTACAGGATCTCTGCACTTCTGCAGTTGCCTGATGGAGTAGATCATGTCGATTGAGGACCTCTCTGCGCGGAACCCGCATTGCGACTCTGGATTCAATATGTTTGCAAGCGTCTGCAGTCTGTTCAGGAAGACGCGTGCGAGGACTTTACCCACGATGCTAAGAAGGGATATGCTCCTGTAGTTGTTGCAGTCGCTTCTGTCGCCCTTGTTGTTGTACAGGGTTACGATGTTGGTCTCTCTCATGTCCTGAGGCACTGCACCTTCATCCCTGCACTGGCAGAGGAGGTGTTCATGTGTTAGCAGCACGCTGCAGCCCCACTTGATGAATTCTGCTGGGATACCATCCTTTCCTGGGGCTTTACCTAGGGATAGTTTCTCTAAGGCCTTCCTTAGTTCTGCCACAGTAGGTTTCTCGTCCAGTTCGACCATAAGGAGGTTTTCAATGGCGTTGAGGGCATCGTTGGTCACGTGGTTCTCTCTGGAGTACAATTCAGAGTAGTACTCCACCCAACGCTCCATCTGCTTGCCCTTGTCATGGATGGTATCGCCTGCGGCAGACTTCAGTGGTGCTGTCACTTTCTTCGTGGGACCCATTGCTTTCTTTATGCCATCGTACATGCCTCTGATGTTTCCGATATCTGCTGCTGACTGGATGCTCTGACAGAGCTGAAGCCAGTATTCATTGGCGCACTGCCGTGCTAACCTCTGCACTTTGCTTCTGGTAAACCTGTATGCCTGTAGTGTCCTCTGGCAGGGGGATCGCTTGTATTCCGGGTGGACACTGCGACGCTCTTCTATGGTTGTCGTGAGTGTGGCGGAGTTGGCCAGAAACCAGTCGTTGTTCTTTGACTGCTTCTTACTAAAGGTCAGTGTGGCTGTGCTGTACACAGTCTCTCTGATGTGATCCCATCTCTTTGGCACTGTGGTAGGGAGGTTCTGAATCGAACGCCTTGGAGAGGGCATAAGTGAATTCCACAGCCTTGTCTGGATATGACGTCTTGCTCACATCAATGCGTAGTTTACCCTCTTGCCTGGATCTTCTTTGGCTGAAGCTTCATCTTGCAGCACACCAGCGAGTGATCAGTGTCGCAGTCAGCGTTGTGGAAGGTACGGGTAAGAAGCACGCCCTTCATAGCAAACAATCTCGTGATAATAAAGTCCAGCTGGTATCAGTGTTTGGACCGGGGATGCCTCCAAGACACTTTGTGCTGTGGGTTTCTCTTAAAGAATGAATTGGTTATGCTGAGGACGTGGTACGTGCACATCTCTAGAAGTAGCTGCCCGTTCTCATTCATCTTCCCAATGCCAAACGTGCCAAGACAGGAAGGCCAAGAGTCATGGTCGGCACCCACCCTAACGTTGAAGTTGCCCAGTAATATCAGGTTCTCTTCCTTGGGAATTTTGTCGATGAGCGAGTCTAACTCGTCGTAAAACTCATCTTTGCTATCTGCGGTGGTGCTTGGTGTTGGAGTGTAAACACTGATCAGGTTGACAGGCCAGGTTGTGGTGTGGAGGCAGAGGGATAGCAGTCTTCCGTTTCCTTGTTGGCAGGGTTCTATCATTCCCATCATAGAGTTCCTGACGGTGAATCCAACATCAAACTCTCCGACTTCGTCGGCGCTCTTTCCTTGCCAGAATAACGTGTAGTTTTCTATGAGGGACCCTGAATCTGGTAGCCGTGTCTCCTGTAGTGAGGCTATGGCGACCTGGAGTCTTGCAAGTTCGTCGTTGATGACTGAAGTCTTTCGAACATCGCTGATTACCTGGAGGTCATCTGACAGCCCAGTCAGAATGGTCCGGACATTCCAGGTACCTAGCTTGAGGATTGGAGGTTTCCTTGTTGGTTTTCTTTTGTTGTTTCTTGGTGCAGTAGTTGCAGTCCGCTTGTCAGGTACTCGCGTACCTTAAGCCCTACGCACCCAGTAAGGCAGACTAACTGTGGCGGGACGGCACCTTATTGGCTGGCGGATGCCTAGCTTGAGGCGGGCGGTAGCTGTCCAGTGAGATCTGTGTTGGTCTCTCCCACCGTCGGAAGGAACCCCTGGAGTCTGACTCTACGTCAATCGATCGGTGACTTATAACTGGTAAACTGTTGCTTCCCGTGTTGTGTCGACGCTGTGAGGCGAAGCTGGAGAGTCCTCTCCAGGGCGCAAGCCTGGGCAGGGTGATATGGAGAATCAGCTGTTGCCCATGCAGTTGATTCCCCCTCTCCACGCAGCTGATGGATCCAAGGGAAAGGACAAGCCGATTCGTCATGGCACCAGCGACGTCGCAGGAGTTGCCGGGATGACACTGAAAGCAATGCCAAGTCGTATTAGGGACTCCGTCTCCGGATTTTCTGTAGGGGTTTACTCCCTTACCCTTTCCCATGAGAGGGTATAGTCGCAAGGTTTGAAGTCGGAGTTTGCCTTATCCTAGATGGGCGACCACCCAATTCTAACGAGCCCCATCTGTCCGAAGCGTCTGGTTTTGAGGGGCCGGAAACTCGCCTGTCATCCCTTCTCCATGTGTTCCAAGGTTTGTTATTGCTGGGGGCGGATGTCTGAGATAAGCACCCACTTCCCTTGGAAATCTCCCAATGGCTTGCGCCTGTGAGCGCCTCTGACAACCAAATCCAGTTCCAGGCCTTTACGAGTGCCTTAACTACTAAGCCCGGTGGAACCTGTTTAAACCTAGTAAAGTAGCCATGTTCTAAGGTCGTTAACAAAATTGTTAATTTTGTTTTTTTATCAAGCGTGTAATTTTATGTAAAGTTTATTAATAATGTCGGTGAGAGATTACCTTAATGTAACGGAGTCATTGATCTCTGATTACCAACTGGTCACAGAGTTAGAATACATATAATACCTGAATGATCAATCAAACAACATGAACGCGCCAGGTACAAGGAGAATTATGACAAGAGATGATGTTTACCTACTTCAACAAAAAGCGTTTCTTGAGGTTCGTGGAAAAATACAAACAGCTGGTGGTTCTGCATATCCAACGGGAACGCAAATTTCACTAGTAAATAACGGATGGTCTTCATTTCAGTCTTGACAATATCAGCTTGGAAACCAAACAATAGAGGATATTTCACTTCATTTGCCAGTTGCGAGCTCAATCTTAGTTGTATTGATTATAGGGAAGATTATTCAAGAAGTGTGGCAACTAATATGTTACGGTTTAAAGATACAGGACTTAGTACAAATGGTTCATATGAAAGTTCACCCACCGTGATACCACCTGTAGCTGGTGCTGACAATACAGTAACACTTGTAAATATTAGGAATATTGTAATTGCGCTGGCAAATGAGGTTGGAATTAGACCACCAGCGGCTACTGCTGACTTAGCAGCTACTGTTGAGGTGCTAAACAACCTATTTAGGTACTGGGGTCTAGCGGAAATTGCAGCTCGAGTAAATCATACAGAAGCACTTGCAGCTACAAGTGGGTTGGTTCAATATCCAAGAAAAAATATAAATTATAATGGAGGATTTGCAAAAAGAAAATTATTTATCAGCAGAAACAACCAGGTAACCATGCTTCTTGCGCAAAGCTCTGCATTTGGATTTTGCAGAGAGTACACAAACGTTTTTAGAGGTGTTAACATAGCATTATTCTTCAACGAACAGAACAAAACAACCTGATAATGCGCGCAGCTGGTGTGGACAACGGACAGTTTGTTATAACACACTTGTCATTGTGGATGCCAAAGGTTGTGCCGTCGCTTACAAAACAACTTGAATTTAATGCTGAATTAGCAGCGTATACTGGAAAAATTTATTTTGAGGCAACATAAACTTTACAGACAATTTTATGCTGGTGGAACAGGAACGACATGGACAATAACAACAGCACCAAGCTAACAACTTTCTCTTCATGTATTTATTGTTTTCCAGCTACATGCTAGAGACAAGAATCAGCAGCAAAACAACATGGTTTTTGATAAAATCTTGATGTTAGAAGAATAAGCGTTACGATTAATTCTAGGTAGTATCCAGATAGAGAGAGGCTGAGTGTAATTTTAATCAACCAAGCTTTAACGTTTCGCCACCTTATGCGATGCTTGTGGAGGCACAAAACAAATATGGAAACAGTAGTTCTAGCTCACAGATTTCACTTGCTTAATTTGCAAGCCTTTATCCGGTGTTTTATTTTGATGTATCCAAGCATTCTGAGCGACTTATGAATAGCATGGCTGACATTGATATTACGTTGACCTTTGGAAATGCAGCCGCTGCATATAACGTATACGCTTTTATCGTGTCTGATAGATATCTTACGCTGAACGCAACGGGTGGTACAATGTCAGTGATCACATAAAATATAATCTAAAACAGATTAATAATGACAGAAAAAAATATTAACGTATCATTGTCGCGTGGACAACTAAGCAAACTTGCCAAAGCAGCAAAAAAAACCCCAAAAACCAAACGGCATTTCTGTGAAAATTAAATTAAGTGCACAACAGGTTGCAAGCAGGAGTGTTAATAAACTTGTTGTAACGAACACAATTTACAACCAATATCTTAGGGCAAAAGCTTCTGGTAAAGGACTGGTTGTATTTATATCAAAGCAAATGTGAAGAATGGAGGATTTCTAGGACCAGCTCTTAGCGTTTTAGCAAGTGCTTTTCGAGTCATAGCAAAGGTAGCACTACCAGTATTAGGGTCTTTAGGTATTGCAGCTGCTTCTGGGGAGGTCAATGGGGCAACTCAAAAAGCGACTTCAGGACGTGGTATCAAGCGTGCCATGTAATTTTATGTAAACTTTATTAATAATGCCGCAGCGAAAACGAACGACGAAAAGAAAAGACAAAGTCCAAGAGACAAACCAACGGTGGAGTAATTCCATTGTTACAACTGCTTGAGGGTATAGCAGCAAGAACACTCATGCCAAATGTATTAAAATGTTTGGAATAGGGGGCTGAGGTCTAATACTTCCGGGGACACGCTGGCGGTAACACCAGAACTTTAACGACGGTACAGGTACTCACTGGGTAGCTGTATTTGATAATGATTATTTTGATAGTTTTGGTTTTCCTCCATCAGACGCAATAGAAACGTTTATTAAAACAGCGCACAAGGAAATAAATTGCTCTTCACAAATACAGCCTCTAGGTACGAACGAATGTGTGTATTACTGTATAGCTTTTGTCAAACAGTTAATGCGAGATAATTCTGGTGATAGTTATCTTAATTTTATAACACAGTTTGATCAGGGGCCAACGTAAAAAAATAATAAAAAAATTATGAAAATGTAAATTTTATATCCGATATAAATTTTATATCGGATATAAATTTTATACAATATGACTGATATCTACTGTCTGAAGTGTAGAACTAGAACAAAAAAAAAATATTGATGAAACAACTACTACAAAAAAACAAAAAAAAACAAAGAACAACCCCCCCCCCCAAAAAAAAACGGAAGAACAATAAGAAAGGCTTTATGTGATGTATGTGGTAAGAAAAAGTCTCAGTTTGTGAAAACAAGTAATGGTATACCACCAGTCATAGTTGTTGACGACTAAGTAATTTGTAACATTATTAATAATGGCGTGTAATTGTAAATAAAGATTATGACTTATGTGCAGAAGGAAATATGGTTGTTGGTTATTGTCAAGGCTGTAACAACAGAATAATAGTTCGTGAAAGCAAACATCTGACACCTTTTATAATAAAAATAAATGGTGGTGCGATTGATATTCGTAAACTGATAGGTAAGTTACGTAAACCAAAAACAGGTTTTACTCTCCCGGGTCATAAGTCTATTGCACCATATAATGCACTACACAAACAGCTGGACGAAAACGCTAACCCACTACCAGGTCAAGAACCCTATAATCAGGTTGATGCAATAGCAATGCGTCATGATATTTGCTACAGAGATAATGAGGCTGAAAAGAATAGATGCGACAAGATTATGTTGGATGAATTATCAGCAATGCAACCCCGCAATTTCGGGAACGTACTGACAGAAAATTTGTTCAGGGTATAATAGGTGCTAAATATAAATTAGGGGTTGGTCTACCTGATGAACTACATAAACCGATAAAAATGTTTCTAAGAAGAAAAATTGTTACAAACTCGGTAGATGATATATGGGTTGTAGATTTAACTTATATGACTCAGCTAGCTGATGAAAGTGATGTTGTAAAATTTTTATTAAACGTCATAGATATATACAGCAAATTTGCTTGGTCCGTTCCGATCAAAAATAAAATGGGAAGTACAATAACTAACGCGTTTAAGTAAATAATAAAAAATAGAAAACCAAATAAAATTTGAGCTGATCAGGGTAAAGAGTTTTTTAAACGTTTGAAAATTTTTTATCTGACAATAACATTAAAAAATATTTTACAGGCAATGAAGGAAAATATGTTGTTGAACGATTTAACCGAACCAAAAAATAAAATTTATTAGGATATTACTGCCAGAAATTCTAACAAGTATATTAGCAGATTATCTCAATTGTTAAACGAATATAATTCAACCAAGCACTCAACCATTAAAATGTCACCCAAACAAGCGTTAAAAAAACCTATACAGGCAGGGGAAATATGTATCGGAGACATAAATTTAAAGTCGGTGATAAGGTCAGAATTTCATTATCCAAAAAAAAAAAATTTGAAAAAGGATTTACCCCAAACTGGTCTGAAGAAGTATTTATAGTAGACAATATATTATTTACAATTCCTGTAACATACTAAAAGATCTACGTGTTGAAGCAACAAAAGGTTCTTTCTATGAGCAAGAACTTCAGAAGACAGAACAAGATGTGTTTAGAATAGAAAAGGTTATAAAAACAAAGGGAGATAAATCTTTAGTATCATGGCGAGGATATGGAAATGAGTTTAATTCCTGGATACACACAAAATCAGTCTCTCACAATATCAAAAAATAAATTAAATTTTTTAGTCTGTCAGGCAATACTTCACACAGGTTCAAGAAAATGTTTTACTTACTTGTTTACTCCCACGAATACACTTGTTGAATGACTACGGGTTACCTTTTATAAGTTTTATAACGCCTAACGGTCAGTGGACAGAAGCTCGAAAGAGTCACAAGCTTCATGTACTTGGGATCAATTATCACAGATGAGGGCTCCAAACCAGAACTACGTTGCAGGATTGCCCAGACAATAGCAACAATAACAAGGTTGAGACCAGTATGGAAAGATACCAACATTGCTCTTGGTTCCAAAATAAGGCTGATGCGCTCGACTGTCATATCCATCTTTCTGTATGCTTGTAAAACATGGACGCTCACATCAGATCTACAAAGAAGGATTCTAACCTTCGAAATGAGATGCTACCGCAAGATCTTGGGCATCTCATACATTGACCATGTAACCAGCGAAGAAGTCCACAACAGGATCCAACGAGCCATCGGATCCTATGTAGACCTCTTGACCACTGTAAAAAAGTGCAAACCGAAGTGGTACGGTCATGTCTCAAGGTCATCTGGACTGGCAAAAACAATCTTGCAAGGCACAGTGCGAGGGCGCAGAAGAAGAGGCAGACAAAAAAAGAGGTAGAAAGACAACATTAAGGAGTGGACAGGCATGGGATTTGGAGATTCCTAAAGGGCAGTAGAGAACAGGGAAACGGAGAGAATTGGTTGTAATGTCAGCTGTGGTGCCCCAACGACCTCTTGGGTTAATGGATTGATGATGACGATGACGATGATGATGACGATGACGACGACGATGATGATGATGATAACGCCTACGCGAAATTACTAAAATAACTCATTCACATGATTTTCTAGAACCTTCTGGAACATTTTTTTACGTATATATAAAAGCCTGAGTACAGACCTCTAACCAGCAGTTTGGTCTGATGTGACGTAAGTTTAGCGACTCAAGTTGTGTTACCTGTGTGCGGATTAGTGAAGCGAACAATACCTGTATTGCATATGTAGTTTCAATATAAATTCTGCGAAGTACTGTTCTTTTCTATAATATTTTTGTAAGTATTCTCGTAAGTTATTAAACTTTTCTTGCATTTCACAGGTTTACAAAGTGAAATTAACTCAGAGTTTCTATCTGGAGGTAAATCCATTGCGTCTGTAATTTTAGCAAATATAAAATCAAACTGTTTTTTTATTATTCCTGGTATACACGGACTCATAAAATATTTCAGCCTGTTATAAAAAATTTCTCTCTCACAAGGAGAAAGATTAAGTTTTTCATATTTGTTTTATTAAAGTGGTTCTTCACACAGTATCTGCTTTAGTGTGAAGTGTAGTGATGAATGCTTTTTATATTTATAAAATTATCTTCATCATCCAAAATAATCTCTCATTTTCAGTGTCATGTATCATATCATTCTTGGATTTCTCAAAATCTGGTATGGGAACACTATATTTTTTCCATTTTTTAAAAGCAAGAGACGCAAGAGTATCACATACTTATTAGCAAAGTATAGCGCTTTTAGTCTAGCGTAAAAATCTATTACTGGTCACATTATATATATTACTTATCTAAATAAACAAATTTTATTTTGGTATTGTTCCATTTTTTTGCAGTAGCTGATCTATAGACCCCATCACAAGGAAATTTTACTAATATAGCATTAATACCAAAATATTTTGCAGCAGTATTCATTGACCGCCAAACTATTCCCTCGCCAGTGTCTTGATATATTGATATTACTTGTATTTTTCTAAAGATCTGTGACAATAATCTTTTCTCTGATTTTCACCCGGTGTTAGCAGCTGCAGGTTCTCAATCCTATTATCAGATTTAATATTGTTAATGTTATCCACAACAAATCCAATTGCTATCATACCATGAAAACATTCATATACAAAACGATGCGATATATAACAAACTTGTTTTTCTTCTGGAGCTGAAATACTTATTGTAAAATATCCATGATTATTGATATTACCGATCGGCCTCTTTATCTTTCTATGTCTTATAGTATCGTCATCTGACGCTTCATAATTCGTGAATACTGGGCGAGTTCTGTAACGATACTGTAATCTGAAGTTATCAATACAGATATTCTTCCTATTACAATCAGCGTGAACAACAATATTATCATCCGGTATTGGTCCGCGAAATATTTCCCAAACAAAATTATATGCCTTTGCAAATTCTGATTTACCATCTTCGCGAAGACCAGACACAATATCTGCTGTCCATTTTGTGTTTCTTTTCTGGGAAAGATTTTTTGTGATCTTTATATTTAGAATCATTCAAGATTGTTTGCCGCATTATTGTCATAATAATAATGTGTGATAAATGTATTGGCATCCAAATTTTCAGTCATTATACTACAGACAAATACTTTGTCTAATTATACTTATATTTAAAGATTTGACCGATAATATAATATAAATGATAAAATATGTTATCAAGGATTCAGCTTTTAATGGATCTGATAAAACATATCAACTACAGCAACCACCTCGTACTAGAGCCGTAGGTCGCAAAAAGAGGTTAAAGCGATTGCAAACAAATTAAAAAGGTTGTTTTAAATATAACACCAGGAAAGAAGCGCACTATTTTCATTAAACGTGACCGCGAGCGGTCTAGAAGTTTCTCGAAAAATTTTATTTAAAAAAAATTCTTAATATTGTCAGAAGCGATATGGCGGTTCATAAAAGTATAAAGGTGCTAGTCACATTTAAAATTAGGTTTCATAAAAGTAATCCTTATGATGCTTCGCATCATGCAACAAATCTTGCAACAGCAGAACCATAGATCAGCTCAAAAACAAAAACATTTTTTTGCCGGGGAAGATATAGATCAAATTTATAACCAGATGCATGATGAGATTGAGACAAAAATTGATGAGTATACACATATGGGTAGTGGTTGGATTTTTAATGAAATCGTTCATGTACATATTAATACATCAAAATATACTCCGTTACGAGGTTCCAATGCGGGTATATACAAAGATTTACCAAACAAAATCAAAAACACCAGAAGTTGTATTAATGTTTTTAATAAAGATGATATATGTTTTTAGTGGGCAGTATTATCAACGTTATTTCCTGCTAATAAAAATTCTAACAGAGTATCAAAATATGTTGATAATGCTCATAAACTAAATTTTAGTGGAATTCAATTTTTTGTAAAGGTTAAAGATGTTCCAAAATTTGAAAAAACGGAACGATCAAATCACGATCAATGTGTTTCCGCAATCTGACAAAGCTGATGTTCATCCGTTATATATTAATGATTTTGCCGATGAAAGCACAATAAATTTATTATTACATCAGGATCATGTTTGTGTTTTAAAAGATTTTTCAAGGTTGGTTGGATCTCAAATCAACAAAGATAATCATAGAAAATGTTTCTGCTTCAGGTGTCTGTATGGATTTACAAATAAAGTAGCACTTGCCAAACATGAAGATTATTGCAAACAGGTACAACGAATATCTATGCCATGAAACGACGAAAACAAGTTTGTAAAATTTAAAAATTTTCATCATAAACTTGAAGTACCTTTTGTGATCTATGCAGATTTTGAGGCGATGCTAGTAAAAGCTGATCGTGTTAAAATAGATTATACAAAAGATATTCATCATCGTATTCTTTGTAGTGTTGCCTATAAAGTTGCTTGTGTTGATGAACGATATAGTGTTCCTATTAAGTTATAACGTGGTGAAAATCCAGCTTGTTGGCTATTATTAAGCTTGATGGAAGAAAAAGAAAAGATTAATAGAATTTTAAAGTATGTCACACCAATGTTACCGATGACTAACAATGAAATAAAAGATTAATACGAAGTTGAAACTTATCATATTTGTAATGAACCTCTTGATCAAAAAGATCGTGTAAGAGATCATTGTCATTTGACAAGTACATACAGAGGCGCGGCACATAGCAAATGCAATATCAATTTTAAAGTTCCTGAGTATATTCTGGTAATATTTCATAATTTGAGAGGTTATGACGCACATATTATAGGATAAGTTGTCTGTGATCCAAATATACCGAAGCATAAGATTAAGTGTATTCCGAACAATATTGAAAAATATGTTACTTACGTTTAGCAATTTACGTTTTATTGATTCGCTACAGTTTATGGCGGCATCATTGGACGAGCTAGCTGGAAACCTTAAATGAAGTGATCAAAACAAATATAAAAATTTGATCAAAGAATTTGGTGATGATAGTGTTTATCTTACATCAAAAGGTATATATCCTTATGAATACATGGACAGCCGGTCAAAATTTGATGAAACAAGTTTACCAGAACATACAATTTTTTATAGTAATCTCAACGATGAAAATATAACTGATGCTGAGTATAAGCGAGCAAATATTTATCTGGGAAAAATTCGGTTGTAGGATAATAGCGGACTATCATGATTTATATCTAAAAACTGATGTGCTGCTGCTCTCCGATATTTTTGAGGAATTCAGACTAGTATGTATGAAACATTATAAATTAGATCCTGCACATTACTACACTGCACCTGGATTATCTTGGGATGCTATGTTATCAATAACAGGTATCACAGTGAAGCTAATAACAGATGCAACAATGTTTAACTTTATTGAGGCTGGCATAAGAGGCGGAATAAGTGTCATCAAAAAGAAACGTGCTGTTGCCAAAAACAAAAAAAAAAAAAAAAAATATATATATATATATAAAAGTTTGATCTTAACAAAGAAAATAATTACATCATTTATCTTTGAGATATAACTTGTATGGCTGGGCAACGAGTCAGCCAATACTTTATAGCAATTTCAGACGGGTTGATGATGTTTATATTCTGAAACGTGAGTTTCACAAGAAGATACCTGATGATATCGGTTACTTTATTGAGGTTGATCTTGATTACCCTACATGACCTACATAATGATTACCCATTTGGTGCAGAAAATCTTGTGGTAGATGACAGTTGATTGTCAGACGAGCAGCGATTACAAAAAGAAAAATTTGTCATCAGCAAATGCTCCATGCCAAAATTTATACCAAATTTGATAAATAAAATAAAAAACGTTATATCATGCCTATAGAAAATCTCAAACAATGTCTGAAGCACGGACTAATCATAAGCAAGATTCATCGGACAATAAAATTTAAACAAGGACGATGGCTAAAAAGTTATATTGATTTCAATACCGAGCAAAGAAAGATAGCTACAACAGATTTTGAAAAAGACTTTTTTAAACTCGTGAATAATAGTGCATTTGGTAAGACAATGGAAAATATCAGGAAGAGAATCCATGTAGAACTAGTTAATAATATTGAACGATGAAACAAGCTGGTAGCAAATTATGATTTTATCAGTATGAAAATGTTCAACGAAAACCTTGCAGCTGTTCACCAAAAAAGATTACTTTGATGTTAAATAAACCGATATATGTTGGGTTTAGTGTTCTGGAACTAAGTACCTAATGTATGACTTTCACTACGGAACAATCAAAAACGATTTTGGTAATAAAGCAAAATTGTTATTCACAGATACCGACTCGTCATGTTATGATATAAGCACAGATGAGATTTAGAAGTATATGTACGATAACAAGGAAACGTTTGATCTGTCAGATTATCCTAAGAGTTCTCAATACTTTGATGAAACAAACACAAACGTTGTAGAAAATAAGGGTGAAACAAAGGGTGTTCCAATAACATGATTTATTGGATTAAGAAGTAAAGTGTACTCTAGTCTAGTAAGCTAAAGAAACGACTAAAAGGTATCAAGAAAAAGATAGTAAGCGGTAAGTTAAATTTTGATGATTATTTCAGATCGTTGAATGACGAACAGAATTTGGTTGAAATGACAGTATTACGCAGTTACAAACATAAAATAGAAACACAAGCGATGAATAAGGTTGGACTATCACCATTTAATGATAAACGATATCATGATTCAAAAGATTCAGATACGTTAGCGCATGGACATTACAAAATAAGGACAGAAGATCCTATGACAAAATTTTTAACTGAGCTAGGTGTTCTTTAATATCTTAAAATTTTATATGAATTTATATGTAATGAACGTAACAATTGTGCATGATGATATTAAAATTAATCCTGAAAAAATTGTTGTTGAAGAAGATTTATTGTTGGTGTATATACAAGGTCCACTAAAAATCATTATTGATAATGAAGAATGTGGTAGATATTTTGAATCGGGAAATAATAAAATTAAAGTTCTCGCTAGTCAAAGAAGTAATAGCACCCATTTTCCATTCCTTGAAACATTGTCCGAGATTTTATCACGAAAAAAATGAAAACTTTTATTACCCGATCAGCAAAGATAAATATACCATAATTACGATAGAACTTGATAAAGTAAGAACAATTGCTGATAGAAATGAGCGGTTAAATAAAAATAGATTACTTGATGTTCTTGGTCAACCCGGCAAGAAAATATCAGGAAAGATATCTCTGTCGCTATATAGGTATAACGATGATATCTCATAGCTAAGCCTATGAGATAGATATCTATTTGTTTTAGATGTCTATTTTTTTAAAAAATTAAATTGATAAATTCTATATCCTTTATAACAATGTAATTATATGTATGACTGTTTTTCTCTATTTTATTTTATTATTTTACTGATTCAGGTTTCATTAGAGACTCGTGTATCGTTTAGATCCTGTTATTTATATAAAATTGTTATGATCATGCATATCATTTATGACATTACGTAATGACGTAATTGTTATTTTAAAATATAAAGACGTCATCCGTTTCTCTCAAAACATTTTGTGCCTGAAGAAGCATATATTAAATGCGAAACTAGTTGCACAGAATTATCAGCGTTTGTGTTGTTTTTTTTAATCCCAAATAACTAAGGCAGTAAATATCAAGATTTATTAAATTTTGTATAAACATAAAGAATAATGGAGCAAGAGTATAGATATATTGTCATAGCAAAAATCGTTAATGATAGCTCTCTTCGGAACAGCATCATCAAAGCTTATAACGATCCAGAATCAAGACCACCTGTTATTCTTGTTGTTGAGAAAGAAACAACAGATTTTGTTTTGCTAACAGCTGATGATTTATCTTGTTTTAACAAATATGGAATTGTAAGAGTATTCTATGATCGTACTGCTATTAAGCAACATAGTACATCTTGTATGAAAAATGATCTAAGAAAATTACTTAATACTAATATTTAACCAGTATAAATAGGAGATAAAATACCGACATTTCCAGCTCACAAGGGTCCCCAGACCCACGATGAGTACAAAATTGTTTCATGTTTTGCAATCTCCGGTGGTCCATGGAAGTTTTACTTAGTAAATTTTTCCACGCAGTTTACAGGGGTGAGTTAGAAAAGGTAGTTGTTTTAAATAGATATAAACAAAAAATTAAATATATTTTGGAAATCAAATTTTTGGGGGGACCAAAACTTTGTGGGGTCGGGAATCTCAGAATATACTAGGATATTGGGTCTGGGTACCCTTGTGAATTAGAAGCGGTATTTTATCTCCTACTTTTCCAATCCATACTTCCTTTCCATTGCAGATACGCCACATATTTGACGCACTCAGATGACCTCGTAAAGCCGTCGATGCAGATGGCACAAAAAGAAAATGCATTCTGATAAACTTCACTGCACTTATCAGTTTAGTTAATTCACTGAAATACCAACGGGACAGTGTTTTGATATCTACTGCGAACAAAATGGAATAATTTGATAGATTTAACTCTCCAAATAGAATTGTTCTGTAAGCGACAACTCGCATTGAATTTCATTTATCTAGAAACTCAAGTGGTATTGAATCGGCATTAGATTCTAATTTATTCATAGTTAGGAACGTTTGCCAAACTGTTCTCATACTTCATAAAAAAATTTCTGTCGTGAGAAAGATTTAATTCGTCTACAATGAATGTTGACACTTTAATCGTTGGTGCTGGGTTTTCTGGTTCAGTTATTGCACGACTTCTTGCTGATAATACAACACAGAAAATTCTTGTGATCGATTCACGTGACCATATTGGCGGGAACTCTTATGATTATATCAACCGGTTCGGAATTCGTATACCCAAGTATGGTGCTCACCTTTTTCATACTGATCGACAAGAAGTATGGAAATTCATATCGGCGTTTGGAAGCTGGGAACCGTGGGAGCACAGAGTCCTTGCCAAAGTATACCCAGGATCTGGCAGCGATCAATTTAATTATGTACCTATACCAATATGTATACAAACGATTCAAAGACTGTACGATCCTTCGGTTCAAAATGAAGATGACATGAAACGTTGGTTGGACGCAGAAACAAAGACCATTAAATTTCAACCGCCATACAAGAATTCCAGGGAATCTGCAGTTGCCAGATTTGGGTATCGCATATACAATGACCTTTTTCATAGTTATACAATGAAACAATGGGATAAGCCTCCAGAATGTCTAGATGCAAGTGTTTTAGAACGTATTCCTCTAAGGTACAATAACGATGACCGCTACTTTACTGATCCCATCCAGATGTTACCTTCTTGCGGTTACAAAGGTGTTTTTGAGGAGTTACTGGATCATCCTCAAATTGAGGTTCGCTTAAACACCGATTATTTTCAAGAACGGCACTGTTTCAATGGTATTAACTGTACAGTATTCACTGGTCCAATAGATGGCTACTTCGCCTCACGAGGATTAGATCGCCTGGAATATCGTTCCATAAATTTCGAAGAGTTTACAGTTGAAGTTGAGGAGACAGATGCAGTGATACAGCCAGCGAGTGTGGTGAATGAGCCAAGTATGCGAGTGCCATATACTCGCACAGTGGAATTCAAGCAATTTTTGAATCAGAGATCCTTTTATTCCACACTTGTACGAGAGTACAGCACTTCTCATGGAGACCCGTACTATCCTGTACCAAATGAACGTAACATGAAAATCTATCCATCTATCAACAGTTAGCAGAACGCGAGACGGAAAAAGAAAGACGCATTGTGTTGTTCCTAGGACGCTTAGCTAATTACAAATATCTTAATATGGATCAGGCAATCGGAAATGCTCTTGACAACTGGCAACAATGGACAAAAGAAGGGCTAATAAAGATTGAGTGAAGCAAATGGAAGCTAATTCATTCGCATGCATTAATTCTTATACCTAATTAACTCTCTAGAAAGGAAATATTGGAGTATGACAAAAGAAACAAATACAACATACGCCAAATCAAAATCGAAACTTTAAATTTTCTTTGTTCTGAACAAAGTTTATTATATGACATGTGGACCGTGCGGTTCAATAGACGTATGTATCGTGTGCTCAAGTATCTAGCTTTCATGATTCTTTTTCCTTTTTCTGACGTTCAAAAATATTACAAATATATGACAATGTAATAGCTAAAAATAAGTATCAATCCACTAAATAAATGTATCAATCCAATTTTAACACTAGAGGACGACATATACACCAAGAACAAAACGTGATTCTTTGCATCGCACGTTATAGAGCTATAACAGCAGATCAAACACTGGTCTCGGATTACTATTTCATTTCCCAGCTTACTCTCTCTCTCTCTCTCTCTCTCTCTCTCTCTCTCTCTCTCTCTCTCTCTCCGTTTTTCAGAAATTTCACCATTCTTCCAATTTAACTAACGTTTGCAGGGAAGGAAATGATTTATTGAAAAGATCTATAAAAAATTAGCCGTTCATTGAAATAATCAAGATGTTAGGTTTAAAAGACGTTCAAACTTTCAGTTTAGAATTAAGATGTGTTTCCCTCTTGATTCAGTCAGCAACGAAGTTTCTAGTAATTACTTTCTTTTTCGGAGTGGTCCAAAAGTGATAATGTCATATACTCGACGAATTCCGTTAGTGATTAATCTAATAACGACATTTGCACGAGACGGCCAAATCGATTCGAGAGGGACTGAATAGAGGTAGGCCCGTTATTTTATTTCAGCTGATCTGAGAAGTAAAAGCGCGCATTAGATACAAATAAGACTGATGAATACTGGCGATCAATTGGGGCATTGGAATACTCTCAAGGGCGAACACGGGCTAAAGACGAACCCAGCTGTTACGGGTTTCCTTGTTAATTAGTACGTATACGACACGGACTTGTAGAAATAATGTACGTCAGTTATGCCTTAAAATACTCGTAAATGCTGGGTCGAGTAGTGCATAGCATCAAGCGCAAAATTATAACAGTGTGTTACATAAGGATGACCTACT
Organism: Megalonaias nervosa; assembly: GCA_016617855.1. Taxonomy (NCBI): domain Eukaryota; kingdom Metazoa; phylum Mollusca; class Bivalvia; order Unionida; family Unionidae; genus Megalonaias; species Megalonaias nervosa. The sequence goes on from JAECUM010000566.1 coordinate 92,360, forward strand.
GTATCCGACATAGCTTGGTGCTTACTTCTTCTGTTTACAACTGTGACGTCATCAAATCTCGTCTTCCAGCTTTCGACTGAATTGGGTTGACCCACGGATGTCGCCGATCAGCATCTGAATAATTCGTATGCATGTGAAAAACAGCCGGTTTTCTCAGTTCGAGTGAGAAATTACATGACTCATAATATGATGTAATATCGATATCATCTAGTTTTAATGGCACCCAACGATGTTTAAGGGCAATATCTTTCAAGATTCAGTATTATTCAGATGATTAGGTATATAGAATGTTGTGCATGTAACGGCGTCATTGGGTCTTTATGCTTTGTTTTGTTTTATTTAATTCCTTTTTAAACTATAATAAGTTTCTAAGAACAGATCATTTAGGACTAAAATGTCAGAAGACGGCTCTTCCCTCAACTATTTCTGTTCGTTCGTCAAGCAGCAGACTAATCGGCCAACAAAAAACATAGGGATGAGCAATAAAAAAGTTTCTATGATAAGTCTCCTCCCCCACCACATCTCCTTCTGTTGGTTGGTCTGTCAAACCATACGTTTTACCATTTACCACAGTAGTCTCTCTCTCTCTCTCTCTCTCTCTCTCTCTCTCTCTCTCTCTCTCTCTCACACACACACACACACACACACACACACACACACACACACACAATGAGGACACTACGCCCATAAAGAGAGGATGGTCAATATTGGTGAGCAACACAAGTTCGACTTCGTTTTTAACAGGACAGCATCCCAGGACATTCTCGGTGGCGTAAAGTAATGTGCGGGATCTAACTTTTACACATGAATAGCAGTCTCGACAACAGTCTCAAAGTCATCTCCGAGCTGCAACACTTCAATGCGCAATACAGCCAATCACGTTTATTGCAACCGAACGTGGACCACACGGTTTATGAATGTTCATAATCTTTTTTTGGTTTGAAATTACATCTCGAGACAGACGAGTATAAGGCGTTTATAAGCGGTTACTGAGTTTCTGTAAACTTGTCCAGTCGCTCATATACTCGTAGGGATACACTCATTTGCGGGTGAGTAAACCCAGTGTTCCAAAAGCAGATGCACCATCTTATCGAGTCGTGATTTGCCAACGGTCATTGTCATTCCCTGCAAGGCTGCTCACTAGCTTATCCAGGCTGGAATTCATAAACGACAGCGAGTCGGTGAATTGTAGTTGACCAATCCTAAACGTCATATATTTTCCCATATTGTTTGGAATGACGATAAATGGTGTTTAATGTCGAGGCTACTGCTTGCATTTTAAGTGGCTATCATATACCCAAAGATTATGAAACAATACAGGACCTTTTTATTTCTTTATACAAGCCGGTGATGTGATAGTGAACATGAATTTTGAAATCAGTGGAACCATCACAGATCCAACAATGTGACCACAGAAAAATTGTTAATATCATCACGGATCATAATAGTGTCTGCGGGCGAATAGATCTGTTGTCTGATACATTTCATCGTAACCTCGAACGATTAACAAAACACTTCAATCGAGTCATTGCCACGATATAACATTGGTGGCCCCGGTTGCACGTCACATCTAACAACAGTGTAAAACGTTTCGCCTGAGACATACCCCGCAACTTGAAATGTATTTGTTTTGTTGTTGGGATCTTCCTCTGGAACGTTTAAACCCTCCATATCCGACAGATGATATAAGGTACTTTCATTTTTCTTTGCGCCGTTGCAAACTATGGAACGTATTTATCAGGTTCTGGTATAATCGTATGCTGAGGTTTTTCAACGATTCAACCATGGTAAAATTCATGAGCGTCAAGCAACTGTTGTGCTACATATATGGATGCAACGTGTCGGTTAAACAACCGAGAAATATTCTTTATCCATAATAAGATTGCGACTCTGAACCATTCATATCACTCAGCAACAGTAGATCAATCTGGGTCCACTCAGGCGAATCTTGATTTACAGATGTGGGAATAGTTAAAGCGGATAAAAGCTTGTTTGATTTTAAGAAAACGCAAGAACAGCGATACACGGGTTTAACGTTTCAAACTTTTTTGAGTGTGACCTTAGTAACCAGCATCGAAAATTTTATATTACCAAAATTAAGGTCATCCACATATTGCCGATATTTCTTTGGTTGGTCTGCGGTGTTATTCGTCGGATGAAACTTGGGCAAGATCGCCTATTTAAAACATCGATTGTCATGTTTTCTATATTTAGCACTGTCCGCGGCGGAACATACTCTAGTGTTCGTGTATAGTTACACCCGCAAAATGCTTCTAACGGACAAATATGCACGGCAGCTAGCAAATGTCTTTGATAAGTCCGTTAAGATTCTACGTGGGTCCAACGTCTCAAGAATCCTTTCAAAGCATTTACCGTTTAAAATTATAGGTGGACCACCATGTAACCACGTGGTTGCGATTTTAAACCCACCCTTTTCTGATGACTTGCGATTAAATGGCATAGTCAAATGCAGGTAAAGAATAATATCCTCTTTAACTTTTGAGGTAACAGAGTGTTGTAACAGCGATAGAACTCCAGGAATAAGATTTGGTAGTAGTTATGTAGCGTCTCTGCCTGGTTTGTATGTGTGTGGAATGGCTGCCACGTAATTCTCTACTTTATCAGTACTCTTGTGAAAGTTAAAATCGGGTACATGTATTTGCTGTGCCTTCGTGGCAGCCATAGTTGCAATGGTATGTGGAATAAGTCTTATTCACGAACATACTCTTCTGCCTCGGCAACAAGAGCGACTGCACTACGACAACTGGTTTGTTCATTCTTGACACATGTGCAATTATGGCTCGCCATGCTCGTGGAGGAATTTGAATATTTAATCTTATTGCACATGCACGAAACTATCTCACAGTCAGACCGGGTTAGGCTATAATACCTGAACATTTAAGTATGTCAGTTGTTCATGGATCTCTTGATATTTGTGCATTTCGCTCACGCGCAAAATGTTTCAGTTGTTGTTCTGCTGTCGTGGATTTAGTTCATCCGGGGCAACCAGTTGTAGTGGATCCGGGGGAGTTGTTGCACAACTAGTTGTGGTCCTAATAACTCCTGTAATTTAGCGTTTCTCATTTGGCTTGTTATTCGTATCACCACGCTCAAGCGCGAGTTGCCTAAGTTGAATCACAGTCGGCGTACTGGTATAAAAGTGAAAACTTTCTTCTCTAATTGCAACTTCCGCCAAGAATTTATATTAAACTTTTGCTTATTCTAACGAGATACACAACTGCAATCGCTTTAATCCTGGCTATTATTTAATAGACATTGTCACGTGTTTGCTCAACAGTGTCAATAATGTTACGTGTAGTCTCGTACAAAAATAGCAAGAGAAAAGAGTGAAGCCAACAAGCTTTGTATATTTTAACAAAATAATTTATTTCCCTAGAAAACAATGTAAAAATTGGAAATAGGGCTTACCGTTTGTGAATATAATCCAACATTTAATTCTAAGATTGAGAAATACAAGTCCTGTCACTAAACAGTTCTAATAGAATCCGGGTTCGAATCTCCATGAAATTCCAATATGGAGGCGATGACGTCAGATTAGGTCGGTGTACATGTGGTAACAGATCCTCGATTGAATCACAGTTTATAATGTTTCCCTTAAACTCCAGAATAAATTTCCACTGAATATCTTTCTCCCAGAACTTTTATAAATATAACGCACTTGTTTAGTTTTCTAGAGAATAAATTATTAAATTCCAAAAAATAGAAAAACTTCAGAACAAGCCGGCATCAACAATATAAAACGTCTTGTACCTTCAAGGTGTTAAGAATACGACTGACTAAATCTACTAGAGAGCGTCTTTTTAAAACCGCGATTTTAGATCACATGGTAGCTTCACGTGACGGGCTACGTAATACTAATTTGAACATCGCAATAGAAAAAAAACAAAAAAAAAACAAAGACAATTATCACGTATGCAAGAATAGCCCTATCTAAGAATCAAATTGTCACGCTGAAAATATGAAAAAGGCTGTTTACAATCCAGCTAACATGCGGTCCGAAATGACCTTAGCCAATCGTTATCACTCGATGTTTACAAACTCTATGAACCAAAGTGAGCTAAAAATAGTGCTAATGTAATACGTTTTACGTTCTAAACAAACTGAATTTACTGAAAAGAATATCGAATCCCGTGAAAATAATCATTACAATAAAATGTAATGAAACAAAAATAAATTAAGAATTTTAAAACTAACACTCAAGCAATTTTATTACATATACGTAACAATAACATTGTCTGGTATTTAATAATAGTTGCATTAGCGAATATTCGTTGTCGCATACTATAATACTTGTGAACAGATCCGCATCTTCGGAAAGCTGATTAAATGATTTTGCTCCGATGCCGCATTTAAGATATGGTTGAGCACCTATACACATAACGCGACCGATATTCAATGTCAAAGAGATTTTTTGTGTTTGGATAGAACATTTTTCGATTCAATCTTTTACCAAATCATCGTTATGATCACGAAGTACCCTACCAACGCGTACATGACAATCTCTTGTACCATGACGACGAATGTCTTGCACTGCTTGTATATTAATTCCATGCGAATCTCTTTCCACGAAACTCGTAACATTGCACCATTCACTTAGACTCTTTGTTGTATAAAAGTTTCTCTCATTTTTACGTAACCGTGTCCTTAGTAGTTCCATATAATAATTCTAAAGGCATATCCCTAATTTATTCATGATGATCTTCACTATTATATTTACTTGTTGTTCCCATGTAGTCGTCGTCGTTATCATCATCATCATCATCATCATTTCAGTATTCATTCGTTTCAGGCTATCCAAGCAACGTCTGCGACTTAATCTTTGCTGCACAACATGAAATTGTGACTTTTCAACGTTTTCCTTATAATATCTACCAAGTTGACATCGTTGCTGCCCCAATATAATATCTAAGTTGACTAATTTATCAATATGATCCAGACATTGTGTTCGCAAAGTCATGGAACATTTTTTCAGCCTATTCGACAAATCCGTGTAACGAATTTTAAGTGAGATAATCTTTCCTGTATCGTTACGCATACTCCAGTGATCATATGTATTAATCACAGAATTGGATGTATTCATGAAGTCTTCCAAAATACTATACTCATCAATCTGTTACGTTTTTGCTGTTTATATACTGCGATAATTGCTTGATATAAAATATTCTCTGCCAATAAAAAGTGTTCTCAGATTAACTATACCACATATATAGATACGTAATTGCGATCAATAATTATAGTTCTGCAGTCCTACAGAAATTTGTAGTTTAGCCAGAGTCAATAATATAAGCCTGACTGAAATCTTCGGTTGTGTGTATAATACAATAATAGTCGCTCTGATTACCACTTGAACGTGCATGAAGATCATGGTCGTAATAAACAATTGAGTTTACCGGTTGAGTGATAATAGTGGTTTTTTGTTGGTTACTGTCATAGGTCACCAGTCTTTACCCCAGATGACGTTGCTTTAGCATGGGCGCCCGTTAGTTATTTCATGCATTATAATTGTAGGTTACTGCATTCGTATAGGATAATATGAACGAGTTTTTCGGAAAATACTGCACGACCTTGCAGAGTGCAGAATTTCCTTTTAGAAAAAAAAAAACGAGTTCATATTTTCCCATATAAATGTAGTAACCTTTTATTATATGCTCATTTTGTTTACCTATCATAGGCTTAATAATAAAAGACATTACAAGAAACAATGTAATTGAATTTATGCTTTATTCCAAAATAAATTCACAACCTTAGATTCATCAATACACAATAACAGTATTCATGCACACACAGCTCCGCCCAGCAACCTTTTAACTTAGTCACGCGGTCTACATCATTTTCAAACAGAATTGTCGTTTTGGTCTACTTAAAATTGAAATTTAGAGTCATATCGTGAATGAATGCACATGGATTTTGTTTCTGTGTTGATAAATATGTGCATAAATGTAAGTATATTACCATTCTTGTTACCAGCTAAAGAAAACGTGATTATGCACTGTCATTTGCATCTCGCTGTTGAAGGGACCCCAGCTATGACCTGTATCAAACAGTGTCTTCTATCGCTAGCCTAACATTGTATCAAAATAGTTACACGGAGAAAATTGAAAAGCAGCTGTTGTGTGACACTCCATTTACCCTTTAGAAATAATACTTTTTCGTCACCTTGGATTATTAGCTCTGAGACTTTTAGTTTCCTACCAAAACCTTCAGTTGCATTTTTTCTCGAATCTAGTATTTTGACAGACTTGTAAAATGGTACGTCTCTGATAGATATGCTATAACCTTTGACCTCAATATGTTTTTCTGTTATATGTTTTAGACCCTAGAGAACACTCGTCATAGTCTACACCATTCCATCTGCGAAAATATATGAATATTCTCCTAAATAACTGTTTCAATGATCAGAACGGTATTTTCAATTACTGCGTCTCTCACGTTTGTTGTTGACATTGCAAATATGACGCTTATTCGTTTGCTTGCTTGAAATATTCTTTTCTGACTCGGTGAACTCTATACATTCAAATGGACGAACAGCTGCGTTAGTTCATTCACAAACAAATTTAATCAATTAAGACCTAAAGCGTCTACTATACGAGTGGTTTGTTAACAAAGTAGTTCCTAATACACTATACTATCTTTAGGCTAACGTTTTGTACACGTGTGCGTACTATGAAGGTGTTCAGTATCGTAAAATACTGCACTATGCTGACAATGTAAAGATAACGGAGACATAAATGAGCATGTAATAATCCATGGATTCGCATGCAAACTATTCTATTTGCAAAGGGCCAATAATTTCTTTACACCCAACCATTCATATATATATATGTATATATATGTTCCCATTTATACAGAACAAAGCTTGTGTAATATTTTAGGTAACCGGTTTTTGCAGATAGATTACCATCCATGCATTTATGTTTATCCTTGTTCGTGCTTCTTTCGAGTAATGAGGTGTTGCTGTCAATCTGACTTAAAGAATATATCATAACATAACAAAATTTTATTGATTTGACGTATGCGATAAAGCACATAGTCAAAATAACAGTTGATTCATATACATTGCACTGCTGAATGAATGGCGATAAAAAAAAATCTGTATGCACATAAATCCAGAGAGAGAGAGAGAGAGAGAGAGAGAGAGAGAGAATATATTCTAAGTTGGAATACATTGTACACATGCTTATTTTAGAGTTCTTAAATTTTCATTTTGAGTAACTGAAGTAGTTTGTACATGCTTGGTTTATATTATGGATCCATTAAAGAGTAAGTTATAGGTATACAAGACAGATTTAGAAGTTCTATTCATCTTCGATATCATTAATTACACAAAGTTCACATATCCTTTCATATCGTTCTTTTCCTATTATATCTTTATAAATGTATGAAGGTTTGGAAGCAACTGTTGAGCTCCTGTCAGAATGAAATATGTCATTTAGCATTTGGTTAATAGCGATAAAAAGGAAGATATATGGACTGAATTAGGTTAATACCAGTCTTCTCCAAATCATGAGCTCAACAGAATATTTATAACATAAAAAACCCAGTTTTATAATTCTTTCTTTTCCAATGGGTAAACATTAACTGGTATGTTTTGGAAGAATATAATTATTTATGTTTTGCAATTTGAACCAGTATTTAATGATACGGACGTAACTATTGAAATCAAGTGAATATCGCCCCAGCTCTCCATATACAAACATATTACATGTACTGGTAGAAAGTTTTACATCCAGTAACCAATTGCAATATTTCCCATGTACCCGTTCTATATTGTCTGCTTTCAAAAATCCCCAAATGTCACAGCCATAAGGCAAATTGGAGATACAAAAGAATCAAATAAATAAAAAATTATATTCACTGTAGATTGCTAGTATTATCCAGAAGACTACCCATTGCTTTGACACATTTCCATCTATAGTCTCTGTAGCATATCGAAACTACCCTCAGTTGGCAGAAACTTGTCCTAAATAATTAACGTTATCTACAATGTCCAGAAATACATATCCGTATTTAAATGAACGTCTATTATTTTAACTTTTAAAAAAAATAACATAACCTTTGTTTTATCAATATTTACAAATATATTCCATCTTACAGAGTATGTATACAAATTATATAAACATGTTTGTGGACCATCTACTGTTTCTGAAAAATATCACCGTATCGTCAGCAAACAAGAAAAGATATAAAGACACTTCTTCTAAAATGACACCCGTCTGCATAATTTTTATTGTATTGCAATTTCCAGATCATTGATACAAAGAGAAAGCAGAAATGGAGAGATGCTTTCTCCTTAAAGAAGCCCAAATGAATAATCGAAATAATCGGAATGCGCATTTAAGTGCTTGATACATGACTGTACTGAGCTGTAAATAGATCTTATTACCGTTAACATTTTCCCAGTCACTCCGCATTTACTATCTAATGCCACAGACGACGTGTCCTTTCAAATAATCAAACGCTTTTTCATTTCTTTGTGTAGCTTTTGAATAAAAAACATTTAATATAAAATTGGCACCTACTGTATTATTATTATTCTTAAAACCAAATTAGGCATCATTAACAACATCCTATTAAATTTAATTTAATATGCTAGTGAAAACGTTTTCTACACAGCTAAGCAATGTTATCGCTATATTATTATTTGCATCGGATGGCTCAATATTTTAAAAAATTGGTCTAATAAGACCCTTTTGTAATTTGAAAGATAAATACCGCCTCTAAATACCATATTAAAATGTTTTAGCATGCAATTTGATAAAAATGGAAATGACTCAGTAATGTATTCTTTAAAAATTTTGTCAAGACCTGGTGTTTTATTGCTCTGTTGTTAAATTTTTAACAGCTGAACTAAGTTCTTCATTTGAATTGGAACATCCAGCTATGCAACTATCGATTCACTTAAGTTCTTGGTTATACCTTCCTCTTGTGTGTTTATACTTAGGGCCGACTAGAGGGGAGGCAACCGGAGATATATCCCCGGGGCCGGGCTTGTAAGGGGGCGCGAGCCGAACAACACTTTTTAATTTTATCAAGGAAAAAATTGGTTTGAACAAGAACTATGAGAGACCCAGGTGTTTCTTACCCCAGGGCCCGTGATCGCTCTCTACGATCTTTTTATAATATGTTCTGATTGACCAGTATTATTTCCTGATAAGGCTATTGCGAGTTTCTTAAAATGTTCATAAAAATCGCAACAGTTATTCGAATGATTATAGAGGATCTCAAAGCTCGCAAAAGCTGGACATTATTTAACGAGTTTCATAAGTTTGATATTAAATCATTACCCATTTGAGATTCTTTGTATCACATGGTTTTTATTTGATTGGAATTTCTTTAGATAGAGAGAAGAACGAATAATTTCATTTGTTGTGCGTAAAAAATAATCCCGAATAAAGTTGAACTATTATTAACGTTTAAAAGCAGATTATACTTTTCTTACAATCTATAAGTCAAAGAACAAGCGTTCTTCCTAATAATCAGAACATTTTACACAGACAAAATCATTTTTAAACAAAGAAGGACCAATGCTCGTGATGTCATATTGTTTGATGCAGTACCTGTTAGAATGCAGCAGATGGCCTGTGTTTACATAACCTAAATGTTACTTTCATAATTAAACATTACATTGTTGCAATATTCATTTGAAAGAAGGTTTCCTGGATGCAAAAATTCATATTGACAGTAATGTATTTGTGACTGGATATTTGCAGTGCTTGACTTAGAACAGCAGACTACAGAAGTAGTATAGTGGGACGATATAGCGACAATGGGAAAATACATTACGGGACCGTAATATCGAATATAGTGACAAGATTTATAGCGACAAATGGCACAGCCGAGCCTTTATAGCGATAATGGGAAAATACGTTACAGGACCCTAATATCGAATATAGCGACAAGATTTATAGGGACAAGTGGCACACCCTGGGCCTGTATAGCGACAATGGAAATTTTGTATAGGGACAATAGGAACGAAACAGGTGGGATGACGTAGATAACACATATAGGCAAGAAAGAATAGATATCTTTTCGAGGTATATGAAGTGACCCTGAAAAGGGCCCCTGGGTTCTTCTTCTATTTTCTCCATTTCTTCCGCCACGTTCTCACTTTCTGTATAATTCCTTTCTTCTTCTTTTCCTTCTCTGGCATCCAGTCAGGATGTCCCATAGATCTAAATTTTTCCTGTACCTTGATCCAGTTATTGTTCAGTCTCTCAAAGTCCTCTTTCTTCGTTCTGTTTTCTTTCTCCTTTTTCTCTTTTGTCCGCGTCTCTTTGATCTTCTTCACTTCTACTTCCATTACCTTTCTCATCATGTCTTCGGCTTTTTTTAACTGGTCTAACCCCCACTGGACAAAGGACCACTAGATGAAATTGACTATGTCTTGCAAAAAGCATCTTTTCTTCTTCTTCTTTTTCTCATCCTTCCATCTATTTTTAGCTACAACTTGTGGGAAATTCCTTTGGAAAAGCCCACTATCTATTTATTGCATCAACTTTCCTGTGACGTTCCTGTTCAAAAACCCTAGTATATATTTATATCTACAACCTGTGGAACAAACCCAAGTCTATATTTATAGTCTCAAACTTTTGCAGCTTCAATGACGTCACTGTACTCCACACTAGGGAAATAATGGCAACAGTATTGCAAGTGGCTGACCTGCATACGCGCTGCTGTAGGTAGGTAGGTGACATGAATTTGATAGGGATAAATGGAGTTTTATAGGGGCAAAGACCAATACACACACACACACACACACACACACACACACACACACACACACACACAAGAAAGGGAGAAAAAAAACAATATCTACTATCCACACAGAAGTGAAGAGAAGAAAAAAACACACCATATTTACTATCCACACAAACGTACGCGAATGTATAAAACACACCATATATACTATCCACACAAACGGGAAGAGAAGAAAAAAATAAAGCACCATACCTACTACCCACACAAACGAACGTGAATGTACAAAACACACCACATATACTATCCACACAAACGATCGCCAATGCATAAAACACACCACGTATACTATCCACACAAACGGACGAGAACGCATAAAACACACCATATATACTATCCATACAAACGGACGCGAACGCATAAAACACACCACATATACTATCCACACAAACGTACGCGAACGCACACAAACACACCATATACTATCCACACAAAGGGGAAGACAAGAAAAACACACCATACCTACTATCCACACAAACGTACGCGAATGCATAAAACACACCATATTTACCATCCACACAAACGTACGCGATCGCATAAAACACACAGACTATACTATCCACACAAACGGAAGAGAAGTAAAAAACACACCGTGCCTACTATCCACACAAACGGACGCGAATGCAAAAAACACACCATATCTACTATCCACACAAACGAACGCCAACGCATATAACACCCCAATATCTACTATCCACACAGAAGGGAAGAGAAGAAAAAAAACACACACTCTACTATCCACACAAACGTACGCGAACGTACACAAACACACATTCTACAATCCACACAGAAGGGAAGGGAAAATAACACCCCAATATCTACTATCAACACAGAAGGGGAAGAAAAAAACCCCACCACAATACCTACTATCAACACAGAAGGGAAGGAAGAAAACACATCATATACTATCCACATAGTGTAGAGACAAGGTCTTTTTTTGTTAGGATAAAACACACACACACATACACACAAACGTACGAGCGCACACAAACACACAAAACGTACGAGGGCAGACAAACACACAAACACAAACACACATACACTTTTTTGTTGAGGGATAAGCTTTTTGTTAAGGGAAAGAAACAAACACACAATCATTCTATTGCGTCAGTGTATGCGTGTGTGAAAATTTATCTAAAGTGTTTAGAAAAATCAAGACATAACAATGATGGATGAACAGACTGACAAATTTTATCTCACTTGCATGCCTGATGTGCGTACGTGAAGGAAAACATCCCTTCCATTTCAATTCCAACTAAAACATGATCCAGAGGGACAGAGAGAGGTGAAAGAGCATATATTCGTGCAGTGACAATACAAAACAATTTACACCATTCTTATTATAAAAATCAAGACCAAGAGACACTTACGCTTTCTTTCCAGTTCCCGTTTGAGGCTATAGGCTAACACATTGGCTCAGATAGTCCATTTTTCCATTTCCATCTCTTCATTGGCACAAGTTCTTCCTCATCAGCACTTTCTTCTTCTGAACCCCTCTCCACTTTCTCCTCTTGTTTCTTTTCTTTTTCTTAGGGCACTCTGAAGCCCGGTGTCCTTTCTCCTGACAACGATAACAGGTATCTTGACTTTTGTCTCTCTTTATTGGACGAAGCGGACATGTTGGAGACAAATGTCTATGTACCTTACAGATATAGCAAACTTCATCAGGAATTATACACTTTTCTATGACTCTCATCAAACCATAGACCAGAAGGGTAAGTTTTGTTGACACTTTCGCCTGTGAATTATGCTTTCGTATGACTCGTAGCAAGTCTTTGACCAGCAGGTCGCTCTGTGTTGACTCGTCCATCTTCTTGACTGAGAACTGAATGAATCCGCTAAAAACTCTAAGACACTAATCTTATATAGTCAACTGCTGCGTGACAAACCTAGTCAAATGAAATATTTGCAATCAAGATGAAACGGTTCTGGTGAGAAACTAGAAGAAAGTAAGCGGCAACATCATACCGTCTCCTCTCTCTCTCTCTCTCACACACACACACACACACACACACACAGAGGAGCTGAAATGTTAGTTTTAATCCATTCGAAGACGACATGAACGAGCCTTAATCAGTGTTCTCCACTTCTATCACAAAACCAAGAGAGTCCTGATTCAGCTCAAAAGAAATTCGTTCGTCCCCTGAAATTATTGTGACATTTGAGAGACGAATAAACACACTTCAAGAAAATTGAGAACGATGGCTTACACCTATTCCGTGATATGTAAAGAGTTCAAGTAGTGTGTAAAACTTAGTCAATGTTTGTAATCAAGATGAAACGATGACACTTTTCCAAGGAGAAAACAGACACCAAGCGACAATGACGATCTGTGTCACACAATACTTTTCAAAATGTGTTGGTAGAAGTTTGTACTAGCGATCTTGAAGATATGATTGTCTCATATCCAATACCATTTGCATTACAGAGTGAGGCTAAGAGACTGAGAGAGAAAAAACGGTGGTAATCTGATAGAATGATAGAACCAACAAGACCAACGAAGAAAGAAATTCGTTTGGTACCTCATGAAGATTATTTTTTACAATCTAGTAGCCCCAAAAGTGACTTGCAGAAAAGTTGAAAACGATGACATACACCTACACGGTGAAATTAAATGGTTTACGTCAATGGTTGCTATTTCTTTGTTTATTAAATTTTGTATAAACGATATGTGTGTAAGCGAAAGCTAACACACACACACACACACACACACACACACACACACACACACACACACGTACGCACGCACACAAGTGATACGGCATTGGGTGACAGTAAGTCTGGACCCTAGTGTTTTGAGAGATGGGCAGACAGAATTAGCATTACAGAAAGATAGAAAGAATGGTAAAGAAAAAACCCAGTAAAGAAGCACACCATTTTTGGTTTTGTTATTTTTCGCGGTATTATATGATAAAGATAATGAAGACAACCATATATTCTATGTGAAAAATGTTCATTGTTTTCATTCATTTTATAAATTTCTTCTCTTCCCGTTTGTGTGGATAGTATATGTGGTGTGTTTTATGCATTCGCCTTCGTTTGTGCGAATAGTAAATATGCTGTGTTTTTTCTTCTCTTCCCTTCTGTGTGATTAGTAAATATTTTTTTTCTTTCTCCCTTTCTTGTGTGTGTGTGTGTGTGTGTGTGTGTGTGTGTGTGTGTGTGTGTGTATTGGTCTTTGTCCCTATAAAACTCCATTTATCCCTATCAAATTCATGTCACCTACCTACCTACCTACAGCAGCGCGTATTCAGTTCAGCCACTTGAAATACTGTTGACATTATTTCCCTAGTGTGGAGTACAGTGACGTCATTGAAGCTGCAAAAGTTTGAGACTATAAATATAGACTTGGGTTTTGTTCCACAGGTTGTAGATATAAATATATACTAGGGTTTTTGAACAGGAACGTCACAGGAAAGTTGATGCAATAAATAGATAGTGGGCTTTTCCAAAGGAATTTCCCACAAGTTGTAGCTAAAAATAGATGGAAGGATGAGAAAAAGAAAAGATGCTTTTTGCAAGACATAGTCAATATCATCTAGTGGTCCTTTGTCCAGTGGGGGTTAGACCAGTTAAAAAAAGCCGAAGACATGATGAGAAAGGTAATGGAAGTAGAAGTGAAGAAGATCAAAGAGACGCGGACAAAAGAGAGAAAGGAGAAAGAAAACAGAGAGAAGAAAGAGGACTTTGAGAGACTGAACAATAACTGGATCAAGGTACAGGAAAAATTTAGATCTATGGGACATCCTGACTGGATGCCAGAGAAGGAAAAGAAGAAGAAGAAGAAAGGAATTACACAGAAAGTGAGAACGTGGTGGAAGAAGTGGAGACAATAGAAGAAGAACCCAGAGGCCCTTTTCAGGGTCACTTCATATACCTCGAAAATATATCTATTCTTTCTTGCCTATATGTGTTATCTACGTCATCCCACCTGTTTCATTCCTATTGTCCCTATACAAAATTTCCATTGTCGCTATACAGGCCCAGGGTGTGCCATTTGTCGCTATAAATCTTGTCGCTATATTCGATATTACGGTCCCGTAATGTATTTTCCCATTGTCGATATATCGTGCCACTATACTACTTACAGAATATGTAAGCAAATCTCTATTTGAGTCGGAATTGCATCACATATTTACCGCGTAAATATGCAGTGGTTGGATAAACTTCTGTCCTTTTGGAGACCGGTTTAGGTCCACATTCTTCTGTGAAAAGAGGTGAGTTTATTCACTTCTGTAAGTTAACATTTAAACCACGCTTGTATATAGGGTGGGTTCCATGTTTCAGGTTTACCGACCCTTCTCTAACACCAGCTTACACATTCGCTACTGAGAACTGAGCAATACCCTTAGTTTTACTGCTTGTTGTTGTTGTTGTTGTTGTTGTTGTTCTTCTTCTTCTTCTTCTTCTTCTTTTTCTTCTTGTCTTGGGGTTTTATCCATTTTTCATGATATGTTATACATGACATAACAAGCTCCTGCGGTGGTAAATTATCCATATTCAGACAGACGAGACCATATTTTTCCTCAATTCCTTTCCTGAATCGAATAAAAAAATAGCGGCCAAAATGTTCATTGACAAAAACACATTCCAGAAGGCGGGGTTGAAAAAAGGTTTCCCATGATCGCAATCAATCATTAAAGAGAATATTGCACGATAATTTTATGGGTTCATTTGGACCAATCGGTATCACATAAAGTGATATGTTCACGTATTATAATATCAAAAATATGAAACTGCACATACTATAGGCAAAGTGTACCGACAATGTGATAATAAAACGTTTCCAAACTTTTATCAAGACTCCACAACTCAACGCGGATTTCCTTTTCGTTAGTCATGTCATTGTGATCTACTGTAGAGTAACTTAAGCATTCGGCAGAATTTTTGTATTCTTTTATCTTCATTTCTTCATTATGTAATTCTTACTATTTACATTGGATTTGAAGGAATTGTAATTAATCAAAGAACTCTCATATGGTTACCTTTCTTCTCTACCTTTACCATTTAACCAATGGGCATTCTCTTCAATACAAACATTAAATTTCCCATCCTGCAAATGCACCGTTTTCATCTTCAAAATATCGATTTGCAATTTTGATAATAAAGAGCGCCAATGCTTCAGCTTTTCCATCGATAGATGTTTGGTTTATGAGTCCAATAGTACTAATGTTAAAATGTTCCTCCAATTCCTCAATGTTACGTTCAGCAAGAAGCGTGGTTTTAAAATCTGAATTTAATTTATGCTGTAGCATTGTAAATTTCATACAAATCCAATGATTATTTGCGGTTTTAGCATGAACGACGATGGACTATGATTTGAAAATTCTGTAAAACTATGTACGCTGAACGTTTGAAAGAAGGAGAAATAATTCTCAGAAGTCAAAACATGATCAACTGTTCTTTCGTCATTGCTTGTGAAACAACGTGTACTGACCCTTATCTGCATCGTCATCTAATCTTCCATTTACAATTCCTTATTGAGTGCTCTTAAATCACTCAAGTAATATATCGTACGTAACTGCTTATACGCATGCAAGGCGAGATACCAAGAGTTTTCCTTGTATTCTGCGTTTTGCAAACTGACTGCAATATTGATTCATTGGCATCGTATTTTATACATGTACACATCAGGCTTTGTACGTCATGCTTGTCGGAGTAGAATTTATGTAAACCTGGTTTTTCCATTTCAGTTTCACTTCTTCAGATTTAAATTGCTGCAAAAAGAGTACACTTCGGATTTTTACAATACTGAGGTACGTTTGGCGATGCAATGTTCTCATTTTTAACGCTTTATTCATATTCCAACAATCGTGCACCAATCTTAAGTGCTATCAGCAATGTACAGTTCGGTACAGGTGGGTGGATGATGATGTTCTAATTATAAAGAAATAGCTAAAAAGTATGGCAATACCGATATCCTATTTCCTTGAATTAAGTACCCTCTAACATTTAGCAATGATTGTGTCAAGGAATAACTTAAAATAAACAATTTATATTCTCTGTAACAATTTTATTGCATTGTGCAGCAATAAGCAGTCCTTAAATTGATAGCTCAATGGCGTTTGAAAATATTCCGTTTAGTGGCAAGGAGAAGTGGATTTTGTATACGACTTGGAGAAATTAATTATAACCTTTTTCAGTAGATATTATTTGCAAGCAGTCCAGAAGAGCCTTGACAGTAGGTCCTTCAAAAAAGGTACGGAGGCCTGTACTGGCCATAAGCAGTGTTTTGTGACAAAGACATTTGGTAATAATAGCTATGTCACAATTTTCTGTCACAAACATTATGACAATCCCCAAAATTAACAGGCTGTGATATTTTCATATTCTCTGCTCATTTGTCTTTCTGTTCATGTTGTATATCTATCTATCTAAATAAATTGCACAGACCACAATATAGCTTTCTATACATTACAAATTAATACGTCATGAGTTTAAATCTCTAACCATTTTCTCGGTATCATTTTAATCGGTTCAAGACAACATGTACAAATTGTACCAGTCGAATAGTTTCCCTATATATTTCTTTCATGAAACAAAGTTTGTGGAAACCCATTCCCAAAACACACTGAATATGTGTGATGAATGTGATGTTAGAGGATATTAACTGACACTTACAAATTTAGAGAGAATGAAATGAATCAGAATTGTGAGGTGTGGCGTATTTACTGTTGTGCAAGTACTACTTGTGTTATGTATATTTAATTTGCATTGTTTGTTAGTTTTTTTTTGTTAATTATATGTTATGGGTTATGTTAAATTGCATCTTGAACCTGACCTTGTCCAAGAGCAAGTTCATTGTTTACATGTTTAGAGTCAGTCTTTCTCTGAGTGTAACATAAATATTAGGTTCATTATCTTAGTCTGAGTCAAGAACAGTATGTTTACCATGTTTTTTATTATAATTTTAGTAACAGAATCTTCTAGAACGGAAGTTTCCATTAAGTAATAGTTTGTTTTAGAAAATGCTAATTGCAACCTAGGTTAAGTAGAGGGCTTTATAATCTTGTTATCTAGAAATATATATTCGTGCTATAAGATCTTGAGTTAGAATTATTTGTTGTGTTCCGTGTTTGATTTGGACTGAAATTATTTAATTCAAATTATTCCTTTCTGGAAATACAAAGTGCTCGACAATATTTTTGGAAAAAGACAGTGACTGGGAATCATTGTGAATTCAAACGAGGAAACCTTAGATTATATTTCTGTGATTCAACAAGATACTGTTGGAGCATCATTACAATTCAGGCCATTGGTACATTAGAGACTACAGGCCAGTACAGGCAATCGACACCTGCAGCTTTGGAAATTATTTGGAATATCACAAAACTTTATTCAGAACTTTATTCATTAGGACTTATGTTAGTAATTCTATGATTATTTGGGATTTAATTCGCAATACAGTAAGCTCTTTTCATATTTTCACTTTCTATTTTAGATAAATAAATTATTTATTGAATTTTACTAAGCTTGTTGCTTTACATTCTTTTCTATTACCTATTTTGAGACCATAGAGTCGTGATAGAAAATTGGGGGCTTGTCCGGAATACGAATTTCTCTAAAATGTTTCACAAAACTTTGCTTTTGAATTTTAATTTCACTTTTTTCAGAATTTTCTATGCCCGAGTATTATTTTGCAAATTTGAGAAATTTATGGTGAAACCAACGGGCTTTCATAATATCATCTAAATTGGAGAACTTTATTTTAAATCCTACGCAGGAAAGGTTAAAAAAGAATTAATGACTCCAGCTTGACAGACAATATGATCTTTCTTACGCGAAGATTTCTTTCACGAAAGTAGTGAAGGGGGGGAGGGAGACTTTGGCGTCAATGGGAAAATACATTACAGCCCCTCCCCCCCCCCGGCAAGTTTGGCGTCAAAAAATCCCCTGGGCTACTTTGGCGTCAAAATAAACCCTGGGCCACTATAGCGTCAAAGGAAAGTTGTGTTTTGTATAGGGACAATAGGAATGGAACAGGTAGGGTGACGTCATGGTACTTGTAACAATGTTGCAAGTGGCTGGCCTGAATACGCGCGGCTACCTAGGTAGAGACAAATACAATAGAGACATAGACATATACAACACAGTCATAGACTGATGAACATCAATCTATCATACCTAAATTATACAACTAAAAAAATTTTTAGGCAAGAGAGAAGATACATTTTTTCGAGGTAGTGAAGTGGCCCTGAAAAGAGCCTTTGGGTTTCTTCTTCTTCTTTGTCTTCTAAGTTCTTCTTTTCCTCCACCAACTTCTTATTTTTCTCTCCTACATTCTTCTTTTTCTTTTTCTTCTCCTTTTCCTCCTCTTGTTCCACCTTCTTCTCTTCCTCCTCCTCCTCTTTTTCCCTCTTTCCATTCTCCTCTTCTTTTTCAATTTTTCATTACAAGCTCTCATTCTTATTCTATCATCTTCGTCCTCCTTCCCCTCCTTTATTTGTTTCATCAATTTTCTTATCCTTTCCTTCATCTTCTTTAAATTGTTTATCTCCATCTTCAGCCTGTGTGGACTATACTCATCGTACTGCATCCTCACCAAAAATTCCTCCAACATCCCCATGTCATCTATTGCCTCTTGCAGTGCCTTCATTGCGTCTATTTTGCTAGAAGCCATTTTTTGGAATATCCAGCGTTGAATGGCGCGAATGACGATCGCTCCGCTTTATATACTTGAAGCACGGACGTGAAGGAAAACATCCCTTACACTCTCTTCACATATTATATGCTATCCACACAGAAGGGAAGAGAAGAAAAAGCACACTATATCTATTATCCACACAAACGTACGCGAACGCACAAAAGCACACCATATATACTATCCACGCAGAAAGGAAGAGAAGAAAAACACACCATATCTATTATCCACACAAATGTTCGCAAACGCACACAAACACACCATATATACTATCCACACAAACGTAGGCGAACGCACACAAACACACCATACATACTATCCACACAGAAGGGAAGAGAAGAAAAAACACACCATATCTACTATCCACACAAACGTACGCGAACGCATGAAACACACACACACATCAGTAAAGGAATGAGTGTTTATAGTCACACCACTCTACATTCACACAATTTGGCAACTTGAATAATGTCTCTTTTATAGGGATCTGGTTAGCCCCGAAAAGGGCTGTTTTTCCTTGGAACTTCAGATGCACCTGGCTAATGGTGACATCTCCCAGGCCGAGAACCACAGACACATCTCCTACTCCAATCATTTGCCCAATTCACATTTGTGATTGGGAGCGCAGAGGCCTCTTGAGTGGCTTCAGAACCCCAATCTTCAGTTCTGGGATTCTGAAGACTTCCCTCTGTCTTCTCCTATGCCATAACCGGGGATGTTGTTGTTGTTGTGGTTGCTCTCTCAAGTTTTCAATTTGGGGAGCCACAGGTCTTGGTGCTGGCTGTGGAGGCGTCCTCACCTCAGGTTTCACATTACACACATGACTTAGCATGAGGTGAGGCAGGATTCTTTCTTCCTTCTCTTTCTTTTTTTTTCCATCTTCTCTTCCTCCTCTTCTATTCTGGCTTCCTCCTGTATTGCCTCCATGGCCAGTTCGTCTAGCAGTCGCCTGGTGTACTCGAGGTGCATCTGAAGTTCCAGTAACTTTGCAATTCTGTTACTCATCTTCAATCTTGATACGTCAACCATGGGTAGCCAGACTGATTGATTGAATAAATTATAATCGCATATGAAAACTAAGTTCTTTCGCGACTTGTTAATTCCCGATGTCGGGATATTTAATTGGTCGGGGTAGTAGGAATGGTACCACTACAATCCCGCTTTAATGCGCGAAGTCGCGCTTTTCAGTTGACTGGCGGAAGGAAAAGGAGGAAAGGTGCCCCGGAAAAGGTCGCAAACGCCACAGCAACGGTTGTCGTCCACGCCCCAAAACGCCAGTCCGCACTTATTTGTCAAATTCCGTCCAGTTATATTAGTGGACATTCCCTATTACCAATATTGTGGAAGCCACCTGTGCAATGAATCAAATAAAATGAGTTATAAAAATTTTCATCATTAATTAATTGTAATTCGTAGTTGGAACTTAGTGTACATAGTGTACATAAAAAATTTTATAAAGAAAAATTAACAATCAGTTAAGTCAAGTGACTTTGTTTTTTAGTATCTCGCATAGTTGATAACAGGCAAAATTTTGATGGTGGAACCAAAGGGTCAAATTCAAATTTCAAAATAGAGATATTATCAAAAAGGTTTTCGAGCCAAAATGAAAACCTCATGTTATCAGGCGAAATCGGAAGCCGTGTTTATCTTTTCTGTCGTCCCGGCTTCCATGGTATGCAGGCTCGCTCGGAATGCACTCTATCCCGGTATACGACGGCTTTCCAACTCCGTACCAGATTTGTTTTTGTGGCTGCTCCACTGGTCTTATGGCTCCCTTTAGTTGTAAGAGTCCAGCCTAGCTAAGTAGCCTTCCATAAACTCTCTATGCATTCCGTTTGGATACTCTATCGTTTCGTCGGAACTGTCTGTGTGGTGTTCTGTGGGTTGTTGTCCACTTAATCCTTTTCTTTGTCAGCAGCTGTATCAGTGTAGAAAAGCTCAGCTTAGCAGTGTAGGGATCTACGTCTATGGCCATTTTGTTTTCTTTGTGTTGTTCTATGGTTCTTTATTTGTAGTCCCATGCTCCCGCCGTTTCAAGCTGGCGCCCCTTTCACCACGCTCCTGTTATACCGATCCTGTCTGCTCTGTGTCTTCTGCCTGACTGGACTGATGACGATAATCCAACTGGTAGCCAGACTGACAATCGCTCCGCTTTATATCCCTGGAGCACGGACGTGAAGGTAAACATCCCCTGACACCAAAACTTACAATACCACTATTACTATTACATAGAACGCGCGAACCTAAAAGAAACACTCACGTTGACTTTTTTACTTACAAACACAGACACGCACTATCGGACAAGACAGAGAAACGAAGTGTGGATTTTTACTGACAAAAGAAACGAAGTGCTTATAGACACACTTCAATTTTTTTAACATAAAAACACATACTTTTTGGGGCAATTGAATTAGTATGTCTTTTCTAGAATATTGGGGTAGCCCTGAAAAGGGCTGTTTTTGTTAACGGGGTGTGATGACAATCTTTTATCGTCTAAGATTTTAAGATTGCGTCCCCGTCTGGCGGCAGGCTTTCCTACAGGATACGGTCTGCTTCTGCGGAAAGAGAAGGAGAACTCCATGATGTCTACTCGGCAGTCGACAAAACCTCTGTCTGGTTCCTGCTGTTGTTGCTGCTGCTGCTGTTGTTGTTGCTGTTCTCTCTTCTTCTGAAGTCTGTACTTCTCTGCCCACTCTTCTTGCTCTTTCTTGATTTCTTCACTGAAGAGTTCTTCTATCAGGTCTTCGGTCACTTTTAACAACCTGATATTTTCTATCTCTTCAGGCTTCGGTATCAGGTTTTGCCTCAGACGATATAAATTCACGTAAGCTTCGTTCAGCTTGGCTAGTCTGGAAGGCATGTTCATAGGTTGACGAGTCAACAATGGATAACTAGAGTGGAGACTGCCTCGCATTATATGGCTCAAACGCTGACGAGATAGAAAACATCCCTACTGGGTTTTTGTTGGGTCGGAAAACTATAATAGCTAATGCCATGGTGAGGGATAGAGAGAGAAGTCAAAGAGCATAGATTCACAGTGCTTTTTGGAAAACAAACGATAGACACATTTTTTTTTCTTCAAAACACAACATATTTTTTTATTCAACAAACAACTAACAACTACCAATTAACAATAACATCTACAAACTTTTTTGACAAGGTTGACTACGTTGTGAAATCATGTTAGATTTCCATTGATGGAAGTCAAGAGGCGATTGATGTACAGCACGTTTTCTAGCTAAAGACAAAAGAGAGCCATAATTTTCACAAAACAATCGATCTACTTTCTCATCGTTTATAGAAGAGTTACGATCAAAATAAGTCGCTAAATGTTCTAAAGAATATCCAAGACTGCGTTGATGAAGAAAATACACACAATATTGTCCACACGCCATGGAATCTGTGCCTTGTAATTTCACATTATTGAATCGTGTCGTCTGGGCATTTCTTCTCATAAAGTCGATAATGTCGTCTTCCAAAGGGGGTAATCTATACGAATCAAAATACTCCACACAACCCTCTTTAGGGAAGTAGACGGCTACCCATTGGGTTCCTGGGAGATGACTGTCGTCCGTGTTGATGACATAAGCTTGATGGTCTTGAGGTTTGCGATGACGTAGTTCATCTTTAGCACACACGACAGGATTCCAAGAAGAAGTGTACGAACTGTTGTTCAAAAGGTAATAAAGTTCCCAGGTATCCATTTTTTCTTGTTTTGTTGTTTTATTTCCCACAGGTAATGATAAGTCATCAATTCAATTCTGTCTTTTTGTTTGAAAATCTCTGACAAATAACCGTTTCTTTGCTTCGTGTCCGCACTCTGTGCTAAGAGAGCTTCAATGCGATAGATCTCCAGAGTAGTCAATCGAAGGTAGGAATTATCACGCAAGCCTTTATACCACTCATGCAACACTGCTTCTTCCGAGATGAGACCCCAAGCGTCGTCCAGATACTCATCCAATTTTTCTTCTTGACTCATCATCAGACATTTATCGTGTTGAATTTGACTGGGATGATCGCTTTGACATCCATAGCAATCTTTCTTGGTCAATTCCGTAATTTTTTCCGGCAGGCGTTTAGCAAAACAGGACACCAAATGTTTTTCTTGTTCTGGCCATCTGGACGTGACCACCACGTCCTCTTCGTCTTTGTCTTGGGGTTCTGCTTCCACGGTATCCTTCCATTCCATTTCCAAAGATTCTCCACCTTTCAAAGAGGGATAAGTGTCTTCCATAGTTTCTAATAGTCTAGAATGACTTCTCTCAAACTGTTGATTTCTACGATATTGTCGAATTCGGCATACAGGATGACGTTCACCGTTACATCAGGGTTCTCGCTTTGCAAACTGAAGTTCCACACGAATGTGACCGGATTTTATAAGGTGGAAATGTCCCTCATCAATGCCTTGGTTTGGAGTGAAATCAAAACCCCAGAAAGCGTAACCTCCTGCATAATCTTCGTACGTAATGCCGTGACTGGTGTTAGTCCCTACCTGTCCGGTAGCTTCGTATAGGGACAAGTACGATCTCAAGTAATTCATCTTATTGGGAGTAAAGTCCGGTTCGAAAGGCCTGGTACACAAGGTTTTTACATCTCGACTGACTTCGATCTTGGACACGCCAAAGTGTTGAAACTCGAAAGGATTTTATTTTTGAGGGCTCCATTGAAGGCTCCACTGCTCACG
The DNA here is from genome assembly GCA_016617855.1 of Megalonaias nervosa. Lineage (NCBI taxonomy): Eukaryota > Metazoa > Mollusca > Bivalvia > Unionida > Unionidae > Megalonaias > Megalonaias nervosa. The sequence continues at coordinate 116,461 of JAECUM010000566.1, forward strand.
ATACCAATGATTAAACGTTTGGATAACTGTCCTTGGAACAGATGATCTTCGATCATGGATCGCTGACCCTGCGGAATGGTAAAAGTTTTCACTTCTACGCGTCGTATCGGATACTTGTGGGTTGTTCTGCTCAAAGTGTGACTGATGACGTTTCCCGCTTTAGGTAACACTTCTACGCGTCGCACGTTAAGTCTGGCTTCTTCAATTTTGGTTATGTAACCGTCAGCACCAGCTATCAAATGGAAAGCGGCACTACTGCGATTCAGTCTGAGATGGACATCCACACCGTTCAAAAAATTACTTCTCCTGCAACCAAATGTTCAAATGCAAACGATCCATCAGTTCTAAACTACGGCTTGTTTTCTCTCGTCCTTCTATAAATCCCACATTTTTTGGATTTTTAGTTTTATCCACTTTGGTTCCGTCAAATTCGCCTGCCGTATCAGGTTTCCATACCACGCAGACATCAAGATGAGTGTTCTTGGCTTCTTTTCCGTACGTCAAGAGATTTTCCGGGCATGCTTCGTAAGGGTAAGAATCCATGCTCCTGCTGACCAGTGTGTTATTCAAGTACAAATCCACTCCACTGAACCAGGAATGCATGAAATTGTTAACAGGAGCTACTGGATCATCGACATCTAGGTCGCTACCATCCGTATCGAGAACTTTGACTTTCAAGTACAAGTAACTGCTATTCAGATCGATGTAATCTTCGGGCTGTCCTTTGATTTCGAACTCGATGGGAGCGGAATCCGTCAAAGAGGAGACGGGATGAAATTCGACCCATTGGAATTCTTGCATCGTCATCATGGTGGGTGGTATGACAAATAGATCCAGTTCCGACTTGGAACAGGCACAAGACTCTCGGTGCATCATTTTCTCTCTGTGATTTCGTTTAATAATCATAAACGTCTAAGTCTCGGACGGTTCTTCTTTTCTTAGTCTTTCTAGTTCATAGGGTGTAAAGTCCTCTGGAGAGATGTCTTCGTCGTCGTCTCTTTCTGCCTTGTCCTTGCTGTGGCTCTAGGGAATCAGGAATGACTGACTCGGCAGCGTCCAGGGTTTTTATAGGAGTTTCTCGCTGACCCAAAATGTCCTCGCCCGTTTAAAGCAAGACATTTGTGCTTGCTCTCAAGAAAGCTTCTTTGGGGTTTTGTTTGTCGATGATGACATTTTGGAGAAATTCTTTGCCTTGCGTCAACACAGCATCTTTCAAGGCGCGTAATCTCCGTGTCACCATTGGTTTCAAAACCAGGGCCATCGAACCAAAGACCGATTTCAACATATCTCCTAAACCATATCCTCGCTGTCGAGCGACTCCTCGGTACACTGAACACATGACTTGGAGTTTCACCATGACCTTTCCTTTGGAGAATGGAATATTTTTGCCCAGATTTTCTTTTATAGCAGTGTTGACAGTGTCGAAATACGACTTAATGACGGGTAAATAGTGAGGATGTACAAATTCGCGGTGAACGTGATAGGTGTTTCCACCTTCCTGGTCAGCGTTCGTGGTAGAATCCACTATGTAAGGAATGACACGCAGTAACGGTACGGAGGTGTGTCCCACCACGTCGTACTCCACCACAACGGAGTACACAAAAATCAAATTGAGTCCTTCGTTCAGTTCTACTGGGGATCCAAAAGCCCTGTAAAAGTCCATATTGTTGTTGATTTTTGGGCTCAGATTCTGTGCTACCATCTGTGGATGTCCACCCAAAATGTTCAACAAACTACCATTAAACCTGATTGACAACGTATTGGGTTCCTGAAATCTCATCATTAGCCAACGAGCCACTTCATGGTGCTCAGTCTGAACACTTTTTCTGGTTCTGTTCAGGGCTTTGCGAAAGGCTGCTTCGAACCTGTCAGCAATCGTGTCCACCAAATGCTGACCGCTAAAATAATATCCTGTCGGAATTTTTATAGTATAGATGGCGAATGATGGATTGTTTGCTACTGGATTTATCACACCTGAAAACCCGGTTTTATTCATCTCTTCTTGCAATTGTGGGTTCAGGATTTCGACATGGAATGTGCTTTGATCTTCAGTGATGTTTTGGATTTGTGTAGGGTAAATGATTTCCACCAAAACCACTTCCCAATGGGCTTCGTGATCCAATCGGATGGCCTGAGGTAATTTGGCCGTGAAACAGCATAAGGTGTTTTTAGGAAACACATCCATGGAGCTGTCACTCGGTAACGTCAAGTAAAATTCGTTGTTCATAATTCCAGAGTTCTAGTGTCCGAGGGGTCACTGGAGGTCAGAGGAGTGTCTAAATGGGGATTGTTGTGTTCATGGTTATGGTGACTGTTGGGAGAGTATTTGACGTTGGACGCAAGGCTCCCGTTGTTGTTCCCGTTAGAGGAATATTTCGGGAACGGATTGGAAAGAAGGTAACCGATGCAACTGCTGAGTAAAATGGTCCACATTTGTTTGTCCCCTTGTTGCAAACTCAAATTGGCAATGGCAGCCACGATGACACAATACACCACAAAGATTTGGCAGAAAAAGACGATTTGCTTTTAGGCACACGTTCTCCACACCACACCCACAACGGTTGCTTTTGTAGATCTTGCAGAGAAGAACTGGGGGAAGGAGTGATCACTGCTGCAGTGGTAGCGGTTGAAGATGTGTTGAAGGGCATGATGGTCACTTCTTTTTTTAGTCGATGATTTGTGAAGCGTCGATCCGAGAGTCAAAACTGGGAGGATATCCTTTCCAACGTACTTTGACTTCTTTGACACGTCGTTTTCCCACTTTTCGGGTTCTTCGATCTCTGATACTTAGTCTTCTTTTTTTTGTCACACGTTGCAACTCGGGCAAGTAAAATGTTCCTTTTAACACTTCCCCATTCATGTCTTCCAATTTATACACGGGATGATGACGGCCACGCACTCGTTCAGTGACACGAAGCAATTCGGTGGTCCAGTTGGGTAAGTAACATTTGTCGAAAGTGCGATCGGTTTTGGCAATGCACACCTAATCTCCTACTGGCAGCACTCCACGTTTCTTGGGGACAGTCACCGTCTTGGACGTGCCAAACAGGCGCTCGAAGACGGTCACTTCGTTGTCGGGAGTCACTTCCTGGGGGGCACGTCCGATGCTCTGATGGTCAGATTGGTTGTACGCTTGGACTAGGTGCGGCAAGACGTCGATGTACTGAAGAGTGTGTTGATGCGTAAAATATTTCCGCATGCATTTTTTCAAGGTGCGTTGAAAATGTTGCACGATGCTGCTTTTGGTTTCGGGATTCTAGGTGGTGAAAAAATGAATGTCACCTTTTTTCAATTCTTTTGGAAAGCTTGGTTCAGAAATTCGGTGCCTTTGTCGGTTTGCCATCGACGAGGGTGACGCCCACTTTGTTTCAACACCAGTTTGAGGGCTCACATTAACTCACTGCTCGATTTGAAAGTCAATAGCACGACCCAAGCAAATTTGGACAAGACGTTGATGACACAAAACAAATATTTGTAGCCACGATTGTAGGTGGCCAAAGGCTAAATCGGCTTGCCATTGATGATCGATGCCCTCCACTCGGGTGCGACTTCTGGAAAATTTTCGTCGAATGGGCTTATGTAAGGTGCACGTGGCCTGTTCTTGTAACCATCGTTACACTTGAGATAAACGGGGTGTAGGGGAAGGGGTCAACAAGGACGCTACACTCTTACTAGGATGGGAGTTGCTGACGGTGTTTGAAAGACTTCTCGTGCCTCTTCTTCCTCAGACAACCGTGGGGCTGCATCTGTTTTGACTACTGGGGGTAGTGGTGGTGGTGGCGGCGATGGACTTTTCATCAGTGCCTTAAAATCTTTCAGAGTGGGTAAAGCCTTTTCGTCTAAAGCTTTCTGGTGAAAGAGTTGCAGTCGTTGCGACAGTTGACCGTACCGTTGCGATTTTTCCGTTTCTGACGAATCGCTGCGACCCATCAACGATTGCAATTCGTGTTGTAACTGGGACATCTCAGTCAAATGAGGATTGGGAGGTAAATGCGTTGTCCGTTGTTCTTGCCAACGATGGTATTCCATTCATCTTTTGTAAGGTATTAAAGCCAGTTTTCGTTCTTTAATCGGATTTCAATGATTACGTCTGAGATCATTTGATTCTAGACAATCCTTTTATCTTCTTGGACCTTTTTATCTTCATCCCAGAATTATTCCCATCGTTCCCAATACTTCTTTCAGCAAGGGTCCTCCTATTGTTCCCAGCAAGGGTCCTAACAGGGGTAAAATTCCTCCGCGTTGCACCAACATCTTTTTCTTTTGACGAATGGGAATTTTCTTTTGGACCATTTCTCGGAGAACATGTCGATGTTTGGCTAAGCATTCTTTCTGGTGCTTAGACAAAGGTATCGTTCCTTTCAAGACATTCAGACAACATTCGCTCATGGTATCGATGACGTCTTTGGAGGCGGTTTGAATAAGTTGTTTTGGACAGGACGGACAACATGTCCCAATGTTTGGCTAAACGAGGAGGCAGTCCTTTTCTTTTTTCTTTTCCTCTTTGGACTGAAAAAAACGATGGTGACGGTGTGCACATCTTTGAAGGGACATCTTTGGGCGTTCAGGAGCACAAAAACACTGAACCTCTCGTTTACCTCAGGTCTTTTTTATACTGGGATGCGTCGCCACTGATTGTCGTCTCGTCGTATCATTTTCATGGCAGGCATCACACGTAATGGAGGGGTACGCAACGGACTCAATCGGGACAGTTCTTGCTTGGACAAATCCAGTAAACTCTTTAACACACCCGATCTCGCTTGGACTTTGATTTTGGGGGCATGTTCTTTCTGAGCAGCGGCCACCCCCGCTAAAGAAGAAGAAGAGGGTGTCACCACTGGACGAGAAGTTTTGGGAGACGCGGGTTTCCAAGTTTTCATCAAATTAGGAAGACATGTGTCAAATCGGGTTTGGCAGGCATCACCAGCAACGGAGAAGTGGAAGAACCTGAGGCTACTGGAGACGCGGTCACCAATACAGCAGGTCGTGGTTTGCGAATGTAAGGTCGCGTCATGTCGTCAATACCTCTCCTGCGGGAAGCAGCTGTTTTCTGTGGACTTATCTTTTTCTTCTTCTGAGGCTGTGACCTGGTCTTGACACTGCTGATCTTTTTCTTTCTCTTCTGGGTAAGTTGGGGGGTGGCTTTTTTCTTGGGGAGTACTTTGGGAACATTAGGATCTCATTTTAGGAGGGAACGAATGATGATACCTCCTAGAGAACCGCTACAAGGCACGAATCAATTTGGCGGGAAGATGAGATTGAAGGGACGTCATGTTGACGATGTGTGAGACAGACCCAAAGTGACCGAGGTTTTTATAGACTTTTTGGGTTGTTGTTGTTGTTGTTGTTAAGTCGACAATTGGGACGTGTACACGACAGGCCCTCCGTCTTGGTACCAGTGGTGAAACAGATGGGTACGAAATCGCAAGTAATCGGGGGTGGTGGGTTTTAAATCCACGAGTAAATAAGCGTGTGGAGTTTGAGTGGCATCGTCTTCCGGATGAGTCAGCCAAGGCGTACCTAACTATTTGGCTAAGACTTGCACTTGCGATTTATCTCTAGGACTGTTAAACAAGACCACGTAATGAGCATTGAGACTGATGGTACGATGGGCTTTACTTTGTTGAAACAAATTTTGGGTGATGTAAATGACACTGACATTACGATGATGACCTTTGCGCGTAAACCAGTTTAATTTCTTCTTCGTCTTCTCCTAACATGTTGTCGAAGATGACCAGATGGGTTTGCCTAATGTCAGACACGATTCCGTCGTCTTCGCCAGGAATGCCTTCCACATAGACGATGGAATTGCCTTGACTTTCTCGCAGAAGGCGGTACGCCGATTGCCAGTCTTTGTAACTAACACCACACGATTTATTGAGGTGGACGATCGATCAAATGATGTTTATGTTCGATCAAACGTTTGACAAATTCGGTTTTGCCTGAACCGCTAGGTCCGGCAATGAGCATGTTAAAGGGATGGCGAAGATACAAGGCCTCCGAACTGGCATGATCTAAGTGTTCGTCGATGACTTTGAAAGTGGAGGACGAGGGAGCGGAGACAGCAGAGGTAGCCATAGTAGTGTAAGGAATATCACGTTTGACACGAAGACAGACAAGACAAGATATTTTATACTTTTTTCAGGACACGTTTATTGCCATCTTTAATTGTGAACAACACGAAAGACAAAAATACATAAAAGCCAAATGGTTAAGTACATGAATAAAGGACACATCAAAACGATCATAATGGAATATAAATAAGTCTTTGTACAACATGTTTGGTGATCAAGATGTGGTATCGTAGGGACAGTGTGTAATGTTCTTAGAGTCTCTACATTCCTTGGCACAGTCACACGGGTGTCTTCCCGGAATGGCCTTTCGGGGATGTCGATGACGGTCCTGTCCTGTCCTGAAGGGAGTGATTCTTCTGGTACTGTCACTAACACAGGTTTAAAAGTTACTTTCTTCACTGCCTTTTTGCCTTTCGGGGGTCCCTTCATTGATGCCTTTCTTATGGCTGTTATGGGGCACCCCACGAGGCTTTTCTTTTCGGCTGACCTTCTTTCTGAACGTCTCTGTATGTGTGTGGGTATCCTTCAAATGAGGTTGAGAGCTCATATACGCTACTGTTTATTTTAGAGGGCTCCTGAATAGACACCCCTCCCCCCCAGGGAATCGCTCAACGAAACGAAACTTTAGAGATTCAGACGGTTGTCTAGGCTTTTTGATTTCATGTACACCGCCCCCCAACATCGAAACCGGGGGAGAGTGCAAAACGCACTCACCACGTTGTTTGACGTGGTGAGGAGGAGTATATCAAATCCCTTGGGGCTGGAGCACCTCATTATTCTAGAAAAATCTGGCATCATAACGCCCCCGCTGGCAATGTGCCGGTCAAGGGAATAGAACTCAAGACCTCGAGTTCGAGAATTCAACACTCTAACACTTGCGCTACGGACTCTACTTACAAATATACGTTTTGGAAATTGTTATGAAGTACGTAATGGTGTTCACTGCAGACATGTAGCAATATGACTGAAAAATTGTTAAAGCTACATTAGGAATCCAACATGGATCTAAAATTTACACATATTTCAGAAATTTGTTGAATAAAATTCAGTCCGACGCATTTTATATGAGGGAAGACTAAATAAATGAAGCAAATAGATCTGCCAGATGTTGTTGTGCAACTATGTACGTCATGTATAATCTTCTGATCGCATGTGTTGTGAAACAACTGTCGCAGTGTACATGTATAGCTGAAAGTCAATAACTTACCTCGAATTTGTACAGCTATATAACCTACTGAAATTAACGCAAGATAATGTATACATCAAATTTATCAGCTAAAAGGAGTAAAATATTATTTTCTGTTACAAATTTTGTCTTCAAAATTACTTAGTCCACGTTTTTTAATTGTATCTGTTTCAAGTTTGTGATGATTTGTCCTGATAACATTTGTTTTAATAAAACCGACATTATTGTTTAGCGCTGCTTTAAAATCATCAAATTTCATACACTTTTTTACGTACGCACGTGGAATACCTTTTGCTTTTTCTCAGTTTATTGTAATCTAAACAAATTCCCTAACTGGCACAAACATAAATCCATCTTTCATCTTGCGGATGACTTTTTCATTTGCATCATCATGAAATCCACTATCTACTGGATAATCCGATAAATCAAATAACTCCTTATGATCATAAATATCTTGATAAACATCCTCACATTTTATGTTATAAACAAGTGAGTCCGTATCAGTAAATAGCAACTCCGAATTTTGCCAAACTATCTTCGTAAAACTATAGTGAAAGTCATACATTAGCCATTTTGAAACATCAAGTACAGCTGCACCAACATAAATTGGTTTATTTAACTTTAAATTTGTCTTTCGTCGCTGTATTGCAACAAGATTTTCATTAAATATTTTCATACTGACAAAACCGTCATCGCTGACTAATTTATTTCTACGATTAACATCATTAACTAGCTCGATGTTTACTCGCTTTCTGATATTTTCCATCTTCTTACCGAATACGGAATTGTTCATCAACTTGAAAAAGTTTTTCTCAAAGTCGGTCTTAGCAATAGCACGACGTTTGGTATTTAAATCAATATAATCTGCCATCCAACGAGATTGATTGAATTTTAACACGCGATGAACCTTCTTAAGGACTAAGCCGTGGTCGACTGCTTGTTTTAAATTTTTGTAATGTATCGTGTAATTCCGTTTACTAAGTATATTTGGAACTAGCTTATTAACGATCGAATTTTTTGATGTTGTCATTGCCTGTTGTTCAGGTGATAATAAACTGTAATCGATCATCATTGATTCTGCACAAAACGGATAGTCGTTATGTAGATCATGTAAAGAACTAGGATAATCAAGATCAATTTCAACAAAATAACTGACATCGGAAACATCATTATTGATTTTTCTGGGTAAATCTTTTTCAGTTTCTTTAAGAAATTGACCTGGATTTATCCAATGAAATCTACTGCACGGCATTGGCTCTGACATTGCATAACCATACAAATTAACAGTGTCCAGATAAATAATATAATTTGACGGTAAATTTTTATCGTAATTTTTAAGTACTTATTGTTAGCTATCGCATATTTTTTTGTTATCACGCTAATTCCGCCGCGAATCCTTTTTTCAATAAAATTAAACATATCAACATCAGTTAAAAGATCCAATTCTATCCTACTTGTTTTTAGCAGGGCATCCCATGACAATCCTGGCGCAGAATAATACCAACACGAATCTAATCCATAATTTTCATGACTAACTTTACGAAACTTCTCAAAAAAATCAGCTAACGATAACACATCTGTTTTCAAGTATAATTCATGATAATCACCAAATGTCTTACAACCAAATTTATTCCAAGTTTCTTGTGCGTATTTGTACTCGTCTTCGGATATACCTTCACCTTTTAGTTGCTAGTAAAATTTATCTTTTTCGGGCAGAGAAGTTTCATCAAATCTGCTCCAGTCGTCGAGGTACTTGTAAGGAAAGACACCTTTGTTTGTCAGGTAGGTATAATCCCCACCAAAGCAACTTCGTAGATTACGAAAACTACTACAAACTTTTACAAGCTCATCCAGCGGCGCCGCCATAAATTGCAGACTGTCGCCAAATGCTTCGACAACAATATGACTATCATAACCACGGAAATTATGTAAAACGACAGGAATAAAATCTGGCGCATGAAATTTCAAATTACAATTATTATGTGCTGCTCCGCGATATTGGCCGGTTAGATGACAATGATCGCGCACTTTATCGAGGCCGAGGACTGGTTTCTCGCAGATATGACAATTAACTGACTCGGAAAAATCAAGTTGTTGTTTTGGTGTTATTTTTATTGGAGCTGTTTTAAATATTTTGTCGGTGATTTTATTAACATCATCTATTAAATTTTTTAGTAACCACACGGCAGGATTTTTACCCCTATACAATTTTATTCGACTTGAAAAATTATCGTTAGCGCAACAAACTACTTTATAAGCTACTCCACAGGGAACATGTTGTTGTATTTTTTCTGGTGCTTGATTTATTTGGATCATTTTCTGTGCCTGCCAAAGGAACAAGTAAACACTCGAGGTCAGCATAAATAACAAACGGAATACTTAATTTATGATTATAATTTTTAAATTTTAAAACTTTTTCTTTCTCCGTTGGCATTGTTTTTTTTTAACATTAACACAGTATTTAACATGCTTTTGCAGTTTTTCATTATTAGAAAAACCTTGTAAACAACGATAACAAAAATATTTCTTATTTTTATCTTTGCTATATTACCTACTAACTAAGCGGTTAAAGTTTTTTTTTTTTTATCCAAACGTGATGTCCTTTATAAAACAGCAAGTTTATTGTGTTTTGTGTAGCTTTTTCTGAGATGTATCTGGAACAAACATTTTCACGCTCGTCATGACCATACACATTAACTGAAACACCACTTTGTCCCTGAAACTTTGGTATTTGATTTTCTGCAACTGGAAAGTCAATGCTATTAAAATTAATTTTGATACGTGACTAATAATTTGTCGACGCGATCAGCATTTTTTTCTGCTGGAAACATCGCAGAGAGAATAGCCCATTGGAAACACTTGTTATCAGAGTTCTTTACGTTTATGCAACATTTTTTGTTTTGAATCTTTTGAGGCAGGTCAACGTAAGAGTTACCGCGAAGTACGTTATATCTTGCTGTGTGAAATAAAACTTCCTCCACCACCTCAAATTTCCAACCTGATCCTGATGCAGTAAATTCTTCCGATTTTTATTTATTTCCTGATGTATTTCATCGGCAGCTGAGGAAATATTTGTTCCAGCTATATTTTTCGTGATTTAGCTGTTAAATATGGTTCGGCAATCTCTGTATCTTTTTGAGGTGCATGTAACTTTGATAAAATAACATGATACTGTACTATTAGTTTGATACTTTTATGTACTGCAAGTTCTCGCGTTACAGTCGGATGTAGAAGATGAAACAAATTTGTAGAGTTAAAATTTGCTAAAATATTTTGATTAACAAATTTATAACTGTTTTCAAATCCTGCAAAAGCGGTAGCTATTTTTGTAGGTTCTCCTATAGGACTTTTTTTGGCTATATCTCGCAATTTCAGCATTGTTATATAACATTTTATATATTTAATTGATATTGCTAGTTGAAAAATCAATTAGAGATATAAATTGTTTAAGGTATAATGACACAAAATTTGAGTTTCATAAGACTAACGGCAGAGGAACAGGAAGAATATAATGTTCATCCCAAGTACAACTTGTATGCGGGAAATATGTTAGGTTCAGTGATTCACGTCAAATGTTTAAAAAAGATTTTATTTATACGCTGTTTTGTGATGAAATTCCAGAAAGACAGCGAGTATATCATGTCAACGGCAAAGTTACCGATGATAATACTGAAAACAAAAATAGTATTAGGTAATTTGCAAAATAATGGATACTTGCTTGTAGTTGTTCGCGGAAGTAAACGGATAGGTTTGGTTATTATAGCCACAGATTTGTTTACAAAACTTTTAACGGACCTATACCTGATGGTTTATTGATAGACCACGTCAACGGCGTTAAAACAGATAATCGTCTAGAAAACTTCGATCGTGTCACTCAGCAAGAAAATATCCGACGAGGAAACACAGGTAATTATAATAATTTTAGTAAAGTTAAACCTATTGTTTCGTTTAATCTTGAAACAGATGAGTAACTAAGATTTCCTTCAATAACAGCTGCTGCAAAACATTTTAAAAGTAATCCTAGGGCAGTAAAATATGTTGCAGATGGACTAACAAATACGGCAACATCACAATCGACATTTGACAGAATCATCTTCAAATACGACAATTAATTATATTTTCCAGCTCGTTTTAGTTAAGCAGTTATGAGCGAACATTAACACATCATCTTTGTTAAATTTTAGCGTTATTACTGCGATTTCAGTAAGTTTATTTTTTCTGCTGCTGTTAGCAGAATTTTATTAGAATCACCTTGCATCACATTAACGTTAACAAAATAAGAACGATATCACGACAAACATTTTCGCGCTGATTCGGCTAATTATTTGTAATTTAATATATCAAGTTTTTGATGATATTTTATCTCGTTAGTCATTTATGATAATAAATTAGATAAAAATTATTATAATATGAACTTGATGAAACGACTTACTGATATTTACGCCTTCGATATAATCGCGGATGATAATTTTACAGCAGACGATGCTGTCTTTAACGATAAACACAACTCTGTTGGTTATACAGAAGACGATATTTTATTTAACAACGACGACGAACAAGACGAAATTGTTGGTGTGGTTGATAAAAAAATTACAGCAGACCGACAACTGGACGATATAATGTTAAGTATCATATCACAAAGAAAATCTCGAAATTTAATTTTTCAGTAGATGTAAAACAGTCTTTTTGGCGGCTGATAAAACCTTTTTTAAAGATTAGAATCCCAGACCGACAGAAAAATATAAAATTCGACTTTATATTTGTCAAGATTTTTAACCTAGTGATGATCTCTGACGATCGCAGACAATATCTAATATCGTTATGCAAACCAGTAAAATGTAAATCTGTCAAACATAAGTACGAGGAAATTTATAACAGTATTATTTCACAGTCGATGAAATCGACCGAGTTGGAACCCAGCTGTTAAATTTATCGCTGTACCCACGCCACTTGACAAGGCTTTTATTACCTTTTTTCCTAATAACTTTTCCAATAACGAAAACATCTTGCTCAGTTTTTTGTAGGTCTTGTTCGTAAAAACTACCGGTTATTGGCTCATCCAATAAATCCTTTGGTGCATATGTTACAGGTATTATCAGTAAAACTTGATCAACAACAAATACCTCTTCGCTCCAGTTTGGGGCAAATCCTTTTTCAAATGTTTTTTGTCGGAGAAATTCTAACTCGACCACCAACTTGAAATTTATGTCTGCAATACATGTTTTCATTTGCAAGAATCGGAATTTTAATTGCGTCGCTTGGTGACATTTTTATTGATCTGTGCTTTGTGTTATTATAATTATCAGCAATCTGCTGTAGATCGTCGATGTATTTATTTGTATTTTTAGCTGTCAAATGTTTATGTATAATCTCGTTTAGTGTGCGATTAAATCGCTCGACGACGACACTTTTTCCTTCGTTTCCAGTAACATATTTTTTTATGTTATTTTGTTCCAGAAACTGTTCGAATTTTTTATTAAAAAACTCCGCTCCGTGATCAGTCCAGACCTCGGCCTTCTTTCCGCACTAACGATAATTTGTTTTAACGCATCAGTCATCGATGTTCCAGTTTTATCCGAAACAGGTACACTAAACGCGTATTTACTAAAAACATATATGACGTTAAATATATATTTAGCGCCAACGTTAAATTTACTGAGACCTGACACATCAACTAAATCTATTGCCCAGATATCGTCAACGGCATTTGTGACAACCTTACGGCGTGGAAATTTTTTTTTAGGTTTATGTAGCTGTGATGTCAGATCATCGTATAATTCTTTTCCAAGACCTAACTTATATTTTGTTCCTATCATTGTTTGAACTAACCTTCTATCGTTCTCGCATATTTGCAGGTTTCATATCTTTAAGTTCGTCTAGCAATACCTTATCGCAGTATGATTTTGATAGAGTGTTATCAGGAGACGTTCTATATCACGATAACAAATATCATGACGCATTGCTATTGCATCAACACCATTGTATGGTTCTTGTCCTGGTAATGGATTATCGTTTTCGTCAAGTTGTTTGTCCAGTAGATTGTACGGTTCAGTATATGTATGGCTAGGCAATGTCCAACCAGTCCTCAGCCTTGGTAATTTTCCAGTAAATTTGTGGATGTCAATGCCGCTGCCAATTACCTCACGTCGATTGCATGATTGACAGTATGTAACAATTATATCTTGTTCTATACAAAGACCTTATCACAATTACAATTACATTTCATTTTATTTTTTAATCGTCGACAAAAATATTTACCTTCGTCAATTAATCATCTACTAAAATAACTCTGTCAGGACACATTCCAGCTCCAGTTGTCGATTTCAGAAACATACTTTTTTTTCTACCACAAACAGTGCAAATGCTTTTTAACATCACCCTGTTGTTCTTTGTTTTTTTTCTGTTGTCTCGTTGGTATTCGCTGTTTTAGTTTTACATTTGAGACAGTATGTTGACATATTCCTTAGTTTAGATAAAATTAATTGCAATCTCATCATTTGCGTGTCCGGCGACGGAGTCTAGTTGCAAAATAAATTTTAAAAAATTAAATTTAGGCTGGGACATCTGTCGGATAAACATAATACAATAATAACCACAAGCATAAGATCCAACCGGCTGTAGTTGATTAGACGAGTAATTTTTTTTTTTTTAAATTTTTAAAAAATATATTTTTTCAATAGATCACTCGGAGGAAGTCCGAACGAATCAAAACAATTATTGCTGTGGACTGCAACCGAGTGAGTGCCGGATCCATCATCGAAGTTTTGTATATTTACAACACACAAACCACCTGCTGGTACATTATCTAATTCGTCTTTGGAATATACTCCACGAAATCCGACAATGTCATTCAATCTCGACATAATTTCGAAATTACTCAACGGCGGTGCCAGGTAGAGTCATTCCACGTCCTATCCCTAGCAGGTTTGGAATTGGACTGCCTGCTAACCCTGCTAGCAGCGGAGCGAAAGGAATAATTCCTTGTTTTGTTTTTCTTGGCGACTTTGTCGTTGTTTTTTTTGGCGACTTCTTTTTTTAAGTTGACGTTGGCGATTTCTTTTTAGCTGGCATTATATTATTTATTGTTATATAAAATTTGTTTGATTCCATCGCCATGATACCGCCATTTTAGTTGCTCCAGATACTGCCCCTGACGCTTACGCTAGTCCCAGTGTTCCTAAGACAGGCAGAATCTTTGGTAAAATTACAGAAAGTGCTGGTCCAAAACATCCGCCGTATTTTGCCAAAAATTTTACTTGTGCAACAGATAACCTAAGGATGAAGGATTTTCCATGATCGAGCTTATTGATTTTGTTTTGAGTTAACATTACTTTTACTGCGGCGGCGTCCGTCTTTGGGGATATCATTACAGAGACAGAATTACGTTTTGCAACCGCTGCTGATAATTTTTTAATTTGGCCGGGTGTTTCTGGTCTAGATTTTCCATAACCTCCGAATTCCGAAGACTTGTTGTTCCAAGATTAGTTGAATCCAATTGAACTCCTTCATTCAAATCCTCAGTTGGTGGGACAGGTACAACTAAATTAATTGCATGATTTACTTGGCTATTTCTTTGAAAATAGTAGTACTCCATTAATTTACGTAGACTTGAGTACTAATATTATAATTTAACTCATTCATTTTCTTCTTTACTTTGTAAGGGCCATAAAATCTAACTTGAAGAAAATTCTGCAGAATGAGCAAGAGAGAATGGACTTTATTACGGGACTCAAAACTTCTCTCTAGTACACTTTGGTGAAACCATAGCTTCACTTTTGACTTGAACTGCTGAATGCAAAATTCAAGTGTAACAAGCTGGAACATTCCAGACTTGAAATCTGACCTTTGACCAAATTGAACAAATTCGAGAAGGCCAAATTGAGCAAAATTCCGCAACGGAATTGCCTTTGGAAAACTTGTTGACGCAAACTTGATGGTCAACAAATTTTGGTTACCTGACTTGGTCTTTGGCAAGGGATCAACACAATCTACCATAATTCTAGTACTACTGAATGGTTCATCAAATGCAGGAATTTGTTGCAGATGAGCTTTAGGTATCTTTTGATTTGGTTTTCCTACAATTTGACAAGTATGACAAGATCTACAAAACTTGCACACATCACTTTTAATTTCTGGCCAATAGAAGTGAGTCAAGATCTTGTGATACGTTTTATTTATCCCTAAATGACCAGCCATAGGAGTTTCATGGGCCAAACTAAGTATTTCCTGTCTGTAAGGTTTCGGAACCACAATCTGATATTTTACTGACCATTCGTCACTAGCAGGTACCTCGGGAGGTCTCCATTTTCTCATAAGAACTCCATTTTTAATGAAGTAACAGACAGGTACTTCAGTTGCTTCTTTTCACTAACGGCCCGCTGAAACAAACAGGAGATCTCAGGATCCTTCTCCTGTTCGACGACAAGTGATTGTCGTTTATCACCCTGATCAGATAAAAGAGAATGAGTATTCAAAAGAGGATCACTATGATCAATACCTTTTGACTGATCCAAATTAGAAGTGAAAGTGACCTCATCAAAAGCCTGACCAATACATGTGTCAGCCAAAGGAATACATTCCTTATCAAAATCATTCTCAAGAGCTTTCTTTGCCATAGCTCTGGTAACTGCACAAGCTGGGAATAAATCAGGGATTTCTTTTTCAATAGGATCAACTTTCTGATCCAAAGAAGGCTTGTCAGTTACAAGTGGATTAACCACAACCTTGTCTCCAGCTAAGTCATTGCCTAGCAACAAATGAATGCCCTCAACGGGTAAAGTAGACACTACACCGACTGTCACAGGTCCTGAAACTAAGTCTGATGACAAATTAACAGAATGGAGAGGAACATTAACAAAGCCGCACTCTACTCCCTGAATGAGAACACTCTCATTAGAACAGGTCTTCTCAGAAGAAGGCAAAATACCTGAAACTAAAAGACTCTGAGAAGCTCCTGTATCCCTCAAAATTTTAATAGGGATAGGATTGGCCAAATCACCCAAGAGTGATATAGAACCCTTCGACATGAATGGTTCAAAATTCTCCATAAGAAAATCAGACTGAGGTTTTTCAAACCCAACAAATGTATTGTTTTCAATACATGACCGTGACCATGACCTCTTAGAAATAAGAGCATTTGGGATAGGTCTATCTTGATTCTGATGCCTATATTTCAATTTGAAGCAATCAGAAATGACGTGTCCTTTTTCTTGGCAATAGGTACACGTAGGTAGAGACAAGGATTTTGAATCAAGTCTCTCAGAGGCTTGATTTTTAGAATCTGTGCCAGATTGAGTTTCACTGAGAGTCGTTTTTGATTGAAACACCTTAATATCAGTAGACTGCTGAGTGAAAGGTTTGCTTACAGCAGGAACTTTATGAGTTAAGGAATACTCATCAGCAGCAATAGCAGCTTTTTCCAAGGTTTCAAACTTATGCTCTTCAAGATGATTCTTAATGTCACTACGGACACAGTTCTTGAACTCTTCGAGTAATATCAGTTGTTCGAGTCTCTCATAATCATGTTCAATCTTCTCAGACAAGCACCATCTCTTGAACAACTGTTCTTTTTCTCTAGCAAATTCAACATAAGTGTGTCTAGTTTCTTTTTTATAGTTTCTGAAACTTTGCCGACAAGTCTCAGGGACTAATACATAACCCTTCAAAAGGCATTCCTTAGCCATATCATAGTCAGATCTTTGCTGTACTGACAGGGACATATAGATATCTTTGGGTTTGCCACAAAGTACACTCTGCAATAATTGAGTCCAATTCTCCCTTGGACATTTCGAATTCTTAACAATTGTTTCAAATTGAAGAAGAATTCTCTCCATTTTTAACACCGTGAAAGAAAGCCTGTTGTTTTCACTAAAATTTCAAGCAAAATGGGATTTGAACTAGGGGAATTTAAACTTCAATTTTTAGCCAATTTCATATATCAGCCAATTTCATATATCAGCTAATTTCACATATCAGCCAATTTCATAGATCCATCCCGGACGAGCCCCCAATTTCTTTATGTTACGTATTGGCTTGTTCAAAGTAACACAAAGAAAGAGTGAAGACAACAAGCTTTGTAAATTTTAACAAACATAATTTATTTCCCTAGAAAACACGGAGAAAAGGTAAATATGTGAAACAAGACTTACGATTTACCAAGAAGATCCAAAAATATGACCTAAAATTGTGAAAACATAAGTCCTGTGAATAAACAGTTCTAAATTGATATAGTCTGAATCTCAGTTCCGTTCCAAGATGGCGGATGATGACGTCAGACGAAGGCTAACACAAAATGTCCAGAATTTTCACTGTAAAACACAATTTGTATTGTTCTGTTCCGACTTAGAAATAATTTCATCAAATATCTTTGTCCAAAGCCAGTAGTGTTGTTCTCCAGGGAAAATAACTATTTAGAAAGCAGATGAAATACAGCTACCACCACTAACAACACACATGTTGTTCCTCGTACGAATGCACAACTCTTTCCAGCACAGAAATACCTTTTCCTTAAGCTATTAGAAACTCTACAAGATGTTATGATGTGACTCTCCAGTATGACTGACGACTATAACTACCACTAACAATTTCTTACAGTTAACTGAGCATTTAAAACAACCTAATGCGTCATTACATGTACTGTACACACGCACGAAGAACACGTGTGATTTCGAAATCACTACAATGCGTAAACAAGTATTATTTTGAAATAACGTGGTCACAGCCAATCATTTACATAGCTCTTTCTCACTGTTTACTTGATACGAAAAACCGTCATGCAAAAATCGTGCTTACACGAGTCACATTTACGTTTTAAATAAATATGATGTTTCTAACAAACTATTAGACCTTGCTAACATAATCATCACCATAATAATAATAAGAATAACATTTAGTGGTATAAAAAAATAAAAATGAAACAAATTAGAAGAATTTAAATTTTAACACATATGCAATTTAACTACAGGGTCGTAACAGGGTACTGTTTAGAGTTTATTCTGACAAATATTCTCCTGACCTCAGCGTTATCAAAACAGACATATTTTGTAGTTGGCAACCAAGTCGTGCTGTTTGCTGAAAGACAACAAATAAATATCTTGGTAATTGTTCGCTCGGATTAGTTGTAATACGCCATGTGTAATCGATTGAGTTAGGAATACTTGTTTTAGATATTTTATGTTGAAGAAAATAAATCGTTTTTGTAAAAGCCTCTAACGTTGTGTTAAGTTCTGCTAACCTAACTGTTGATGGAACAATTCGAGGCATCCACAGCGCTAATTTCTTAATCACAAGTTTGCATCCGCTCCAGCAATCCGAATAAGACAATTATTTTGGTCTGCCCGTTCTAAAATAAGTGTGTGTTTCAACCCTCGAAATACCTTATGATAGTCGAGACAAAATCCAAATATTGTGCTTAACGGCAACATCATTGTTATTTGTTGTGATCCCGCTGCAAGCGCTTTTCGTTTGGCATATCCCTCGTTGTAATGTTGTTGTCGTATGTTTGTGACGGCTAATCTTATCGCATTTCCAATATCAGCAACTGCATTATTAGCGGGATTTGCGATTAGATTATTGTCATCTGCGCCAGGAGCACCAGTACGAAATTCATTTCCAACAGCTTGTCCTAGTCCTGTATCCTTGAACCACATCATATTTGTTGCAATTGATCTCGAATAATCTTCGCTAAATGAAATAATGTTTAATATTGTACTTGCAACCGGTAACCAATCGTTAGTATCCTCCACTGTTTGATTTTCTAGTTGATATAGTGCACTTTTAAACAAACTCTAGCCATTATTTATTAGCGCAATTTCTGTGTCATCTGCAATATCGCCATCAGCTGCTGTTAATATCCTACCACGAACTTCTAGCATAGCCTTGTGAGACAGCAAGAACACATCTTCATCTCTTGTGTTAAATTTTTTTTTTTTACCAGCTTTAGTTGGTTCGTTTGAGTTCTCGTTGAGGTATTCAATATACTCGAATTCTGTTGCTGTATTGTCAGTATCATATTCCTCACCAAAATCAAGATAATTTTTAACTGATATTTTTTATTTTATAACCGTTACGCAAAATTGCTAAATCTGAGGCAAATCTAATTTTCGTTTTGTTTTGTTTACTAGCTTGCGTACTACCTGCTCACCGCGTGGCGACAGTAATTTTTTTGTTGTAGCTATCATAGCTCGTTCTGTTTCCGCTGTTGGTACAATATCTGATATTATTCGTTTTATTTCCGACACCGTAGGTGTTGCGCTCTTAATTAATTTTTGTCCTACTGCACTGCCTGCTGCACTAGCTGCCCCCGTCGCAAAAGCTTTGCTGGCATCAAGAGCAACTGGTGATACTTTGCGTGCAATTCCTGGGATATTCTCGATCACCTTTGTAAATATATTTCCAAAAACAAATCCACCTACAATAGTTCTTCGATAAACTTTTTTTTGTCTCATCTTATTATTAAATTAGGTTTACAAAATTTCTTTCGAGCTATACGTTCCATAAGTGTAAATAATACGTGACAATTTCATTGTTAAGATCTATTTGTCGTCCTGATTGATCTGTTAATTGCATTGATATGTTGGTTATTTGATTTTCAGGAGTAATCGGATAGTATATTATTAGTCGAGGAGTAATTTGTATCAGTGAACTAGGCGGAACATCGGGCGAAAAACTATAGATTGTTTAACCTTGACTTCCCTTGGCTGAGTAAGACCCTAATGCAATAGAACAATTGATCAATATTGTATTTACTTCTGTTATGTTAACTGGAAGATCTCCGTCATACGATATACTTTGTTCTGTAACACTGCCATACTGTCGACGATTAAATCCTAGCAACGATGCGATACTGGTCGCTGGTGAAAAATCGGTAGTGTATTTTGTTATCAACTCTCTTATTGTTTTGTTCAGATTAGTTACATTATATGCTCCCTGTCGTATTTTGACTGATACTCAAGCACCAGAATTAAATGTAAAGTCGTCATTGACGTTTGTTTTTACATTTGCCATGGAATGCCATATCGTAGAGGAAATTAATCCAATTTCGTGTGGCTACCGGGATCTAGTATGATTGGCGGATCATAGTGGAAAGATAAGTTTGCGCTATTTTTTGTCGTTTGTGACGAGTCAAGTAATAGTGTTGTTGACATTTATATAAGATCGCCATGTAAAATTTCATACTCGTCTGTTGTTAGTAATCCACTCAATCTAAGATTATCTAATATGTCCACGATCTCGCCTTCGATTTCAGTACCTGTATTACCTGCTTCTTTTGATGATATTAATAAGATAAGTCTGTCAACCAGTTTAGCTTTTGATGCAAAAACTTTAACGCCTGTTGCAGTTTTTTCCTTTGATAATCTTCTATCTCGTTCTCTTTCGTATTTATTAAACAGTTTTTAAATGTCCATTCATACTCTTCTGATCTATTTCGATACTGCCCTGCTGTCGTATGTAAAACATCAGCAATAATTCCTTCTCTTATAGTATCCATCATCGCCAACATTTCTCCTTCTGTTTTAGCTTCTTCTATTCCTCTATCAGATTCTATACCAGACGTAGAAATTTTTTCTAATTTTTTTATTAAATTTTCAAATTTTTTCTTTGACCAGTTTCGAATATTGTCAATGTCTTTGATATTATATTTTTTTTAAAATCATCGTATTCTTCGTCTGATATTTTAACACGTGCATTTTTTTCTAAAAAATATTATCTGACTTATGAGTGGCATTATTTTCACAGCAGATTCAGTCATCATTTTTTGTTGTTCAGCTAATTCCTTAGTTTGCTCTGACAAATTTTGTATCAACTCCATTAACTCGGCTGGCTTAACTGCCAGTTCTGCAATAGACTTTTGTATCTCAAGAGGGTTGTTTATTAATCTGTCAAATTCAGCCTGTTGTGCAACAGGATCAACAATATGTTCTACAAGTTTCTCTACAATTTTTAAGTTTCTTCTTTCGACCTTTCTCCGAGTAAACCTAACAACACTTTTTCTTTCATTTTTTTCTAGTCCTTCCGGAGATAATGCTGATCATAGGTTAAAAAAATTTAGCGGCTGTTTATTCTGCTTGAAGTTGTCCCCGACGAGCTTCTTCCACCCTTTTCTTAAAAGCAACTTGAGATGCTGAAAGTTTTTTTTAGTAATTCATTTTTTGTAATGATAATCCATTATTCATTTTTATATGTGATAAAAAATTGGTCTAGAGAAATGTGTCAGTACAACAACGAAACATTTTAGGTGGATCACTCACTAGTTTATCAAATAAAAAGAAATTGTATTTGCTCGTTTGCAATATTTCTCACATCAACATTATCGAGTCCAGGAAATAATATAAAACATCCCGTATTTCGCCTAATAAATCTGTCAGCGTTATTAAAACCTTGCGCTAGATAAATTGAATTACATTTTTTGTTACGTGATAATGAAAATTACGACTTAATCTTATTCGTCTCCTCGTTTTTTTGCGGATTATCGTCAAATCAATTATTTTATGCTCGGACTAATCAAGTTCGTTGACAGGGATTAATTCCTCTGGTTGTCTTAGTAAAAATATAACATCGCCAGCGTCAAGCTCATCACGAAGTTTATCGTTATATTCGCGTAATAACTCGTATTTGTCTTGTTGCGGATTAATTGTGTAAATGTATACCTTATCGTAATTAAAGTTATCGTTGAGTAAGAGATTCAGCAAAAGATTTGTTTTACCAAAGCCTGTACGACCAACAATAAGATAATGACAGTCTGGAAGTTCGTTATTGTGTTTATGTTTGATTAATCGTTCGGTCTCAAAATTTAATATCGATGACTTCTCCATTGTTGTTACACAATTTATGTTATATAATTTACATAATATGGCCTATTACACAAAGTTTGGAACAGCACTTCCGGGATCTGTTTCCGCTGACGAACCAATAATAACTGATACGTCATCGCTAATCCAAAAAACCGGCGACACAATGATAGGAAACCTGTTTATGTCAAATCAACGAGTTCTAGGTTTAGAAACAAATTATCCGCCAATAAAGGTTGTTGATACACAAGCTGTTAGTTATGCACAACTAAAATCTGCTGACGATAACAAACTATCACTGACAGGAGGAACTTTAAGCAGTAACTTGGATATGTCAGGAAAAAATAATAAATTTAGAAACCGCGTATTCGCCAGCAAACTTAATCAAACACAAGCGGTAAGTTATTTGCAGTTGAAATATGTGGATAATAACAAGCTTGACAAAACCGGTGGAACGGTTACAGTTATTATTAATATGTCGAGTAAAAAAAATATTGGGTTGGAAACTGCGTATCCACCAGCAAATGTTGATAATACACAACCTGCAAGTTATGCGCAACTAAAATCCGTCGACGATAATAAACTTAACAAGGCTAGCGACACAATGACAGGTAACCTTGTAATCAGCAATATCTCAAAAATAACTGGATTACCGATAACTTCACTAACATCACCAGCTAATGAGGCGATGCTATTAGTTACGCTCAGTTAAAAGAAGAACTCACCCCGTATTTTAAACGATCCGGTGGACCAATATCAGGTAAAATAAATATGAGAGACAAACAAATAACAACAACATATGTTCCAGTTAACCATAATGATTTAACGAATAAAGCGTACGTTGACAGTGTATCTGCTGGTGGTATAAAACAAACCAAAAAATGTTGGGTATATTCCAACACTTTTTAAGGCAATTGATAACCGAGTTGGGTTTGAGGTAAGTGCATCATCATATTATCCTGAAAATTATCCTTATCACGCTTTCTCTGATAGACAAGAATGGACTACTAACGGAGAAGCTGACAAATTTTGAATTAAAATTAAATGTCCCATTGAAGTTGCTATTTGGCAATTTCATTTGCGAGGTCGATTAAACTCCAGTGTTGGTCGAATTTATAATTGGCAATTGGAAGGATCAAACAATGATATCGACTGGGTAATATTATATAGTACAACAGACACTTATATTTCAACAATACAATATTTTACGATTCCAACCGCAAATACTGTCAACAAGTACTTGTATTTTCGAGTTTATGTTATCGCTGCTGAACATCCGTTTCAAGGACTGACAGCATTTCAAATATACACACTTGATGATCAGATTTAATCTAACGTTGTAAAATAATGTCAGAATCAGCAATTATAACCATTGCAAAAGAATTTATGATAATATTTTCAACCCCAAAATAGTTGTTGGAGACGAATCACTATCAGCAGGTGTGATAAATAGTAGGAAAACTTTTTCAATTCCAATGATAAATTCTCCATTGTCAGAAGAAGAAAAAAAAATTATTCTCGTTATGCATATGCAAGGACCACAACTAATAAAAGCAATAGAAAACATTGATATTATAAGCAGATACTGTCATCCTGATGATTGTCTAGAAGAACAAAAACAAGTTGAAATCCTCTTTAAAAAATATTGCTTGAGCTTGATTTTAATAACATAGATTTGATAATACCATCAGGACTATTAACACGAATCGCACAGGAGGAAAAAATAAACGATAACTATAATCGTCTCAACAAACTAGCAGAATCTAGGATAATAAGAATAAAAAGGAACAAGGAGTTATACAATAGTTTTTAAAACGAGAAATTTTTAAATATCTTGGTACGTACTACCACGACAAGGAAACCCTAGTTAAAATCGTTACTATGACAGCGGATACGGAGTTAATTATAAAAGCATACTCGAACTCAATTCCACGATTGATGCGTAAAAAAGACTCAGAATTTAATCCGATTATTGTTGACAGATCACTAAAGATAATCAAAATTCTTGACGATGAAATTAGTTATTTCGACGATTACGATCGAGAAACATTTTTTAAAGAAGTCGAACAAACAACACTTGGTGTATGGATTGATTCTTATTACGACGTAAGTGATGAAGGTGATGCTCCACTTCCATCGCTCCAACGCTCTAGACAATTGTCATTACGAAATTATTGCAATGAAGTCGAGAAAATATTCACAAAACAATACGAAAAATTATGGTTTAAAGTAAATGCTTCTACTGGTATTACCTTTCTTGGACGAAAATCACTCCAAAATTAATGCTCATAAATTTCGTAGTCACATATGCAATTATCAGACACTATCTTGTCCTCAAAAATTTTACTTTGAATTAAATAAGCTTGGTACTTGGGTTTATTGATGAAACAGAAAGAGAATACGGTAATTTGGTGAATGAAACAGATTTTTATGAACGTGAAGTAGAAAACACGTTTGATTCCTACAGTTGGTTAAAGAAAAATGAGGTATTGACAGATGAACGATAAAAGGATACTTCGTCAGATATTTATGACAAGTATAGAGATTTTATAGCTGATCTAACAATAATAAGTTTCGTGAATTTCTTGATTGAGTTGTTGGTGCTACAGTTTTTGATATTGTATAAAGCTGTAAACAAATACTGTATCATGAAA
The DNA here is from genome assembly GCA_016617855.1 of Megalonaias nervosa. Lineage (NCBI taxonomy): Eukaryota > Metazoa > Mollusca > Bivalvia > Unionida > Unionidae > Megalonaias > Megalonaias nervosa. The sequence goes on from JAECUM010000566.1 coordinate 141,164, forward strand.
AAACAGATCATCGATTTCAATCGTATTTCAGAAGAAATTCCAAAACAATATGTTGACGCTCAAATTCAATATTACAGATATTATCATAAAAACTTTTGGTGTGTAAAACAATGTTAGAAGTATTACAGTAGAATACTTCGAGTAATATCATATTTACCATTGCTGATGACAAGCTCTGGTATAATTTCAAGTGGAGCATCATTAAACCCGTTTTTATTAATAATATCTGGTGTTGGTGTTTCCTTTCAACGGCGTGTAAAAAAAAATTGAGCCTCGACTTGAGACTAAAAGAATGCTTGTAAAACAGCTAGTATCACTTCAAAAAATTACTTGATCAGATACATCTTATTTGCGAGGTGTAAAATATGATATGGACGACTTAATACGAGAGTTCCGTATTATTGACAGTATGTTAACAGATATTCTGCCAATGAGAGTTAGCAAATACGAAAATCATTATCATTAAACATGGCTGTAACAGTAGTAAAGGAATATAAGTGTTTCTAGATCAGAGACCCCATTACCCCGACAAAACTTATTTTGTCAGAAAAGCCTTATCATATGAAAGTCATCATCGGAGCTGAAGAAAATGTCAACATAGATGTGTTTTGGAAGGGGAAGGGGGTCTCTGAGCTAGAAACCTTATATTCCTTTACTACTACGTCTTCTCTAATAGCAGGATATAAAACCACAAATGTGTGTCTAGATAATTGTTATTGTAGGCTGAGAAGGTGCGGGACCGCGGTGGTTTGTATGTGTTGCGCACATGTGTACACAACAATATCCATCAATTAGTGTCAGGACAGTTTGAAGACTGTGTTAGGCCTTATTTGAGTTGGTATATTGAAAAATTTTCAATAATAAAATAGCAAATACAAATACAGCGATTATAAGATCAGTTAGTCATTTTTGCACCGTCTTAAGGTTACAAAAAATGCTTATGCGCGCTATTTACAGAACCTTAATGTTGTAGAAAATAAACATTGTTCTTAGAAACTTCCAGGGAATATTTCGATAAAAAATTCTAAATAATGGCCTAAAGTGACGTAACATGATGTCTACAGCTATCTCACAGATACACCTGGTAAGTTTGTTTTCTTTTAAAAATATATTTTCTTGAAGTAATTGTACACCATTTTGTTTAATCTAATTTTCTCGAAATAATTCAACTAGATCAGATATTTAAAAAATTAAGTTATTATTTATGGTCCTGAAGGTCTAAGCCATGAAATAATAATAATAATAATAATAATAATAATAATAATAATAATAATAATAATAATAATAATAATAATATTTATTTGTGACATAGGCCGTTGGCCCAAATTACATGCATATATTAAAAATATAGTACAACCACCAAACATAACTATTCTAGGATTAACACACTGATTCTCTCACTTTTAAAGACTTGCTAGATAAACAGCAAAATTATGTAGGATATTAATATTATTATTGATTCTCTGGATAAAGTTATAAAACTTGATGTAATCTGCAATACAATGAAATCATGAAGGTACATAGGTCTTTCTCAAATTATCATGCATTGGTCATTTTTTTTCGGTAACCTCATTATCTGCCCTTTCTTTTCGAGCTCTTTAGTGTATGCAGGTGGCGCTAGAAGCATTTCCGGTAGGTATTGCCGCTGGTCGACAGTCACTCATTGTAAAACAGATCGAAGTAAATGAAATTATATTTCGCACCATGGGCAAACTTTCCAATTAAACGGAGAACAAGGAGTATAGAGAAGTCGAGGAGGAGAAGGAATCTGGAGTAAGTCGGGGAGGAAGAGGAGAAGGAATTGGGAGATAGAAGAATACACAGATGAGTAGAATACAAGGACAGGTGGAATCTATCTCACACTGCTAATTAAGTGATGAAATAAGCTATTAAAGGGTTGAGTGTACGTGGGAGATTTGAATCATTTGACTATTGAATTGTTATTAAATTGTTATTCATTGAATTTCACCGTTTTGTATATTTAATCATTTAACCGTCGGCATTGCTGACTGGGGGCTCGGAGCTGTACATCTTTCTTTCGCTAATTCAACTTCCAACCATAATCGAGCCTGGGTGGGATTTCTACAATAGTTTAAATAAAATATTGGGAGCACCCCACCCCAATCCCCCACAACCAAATTCTAACAGTGGGGGCATCCTCCACAACAACAATAACAACACAAACATATACCCCCCCACAAAAAAAAAACAAAACAAACAATTACAGTTAAAATGAATGTTGAAAGTAGCATTTATCGTAAGTCAGTTATGAACCTTCATTCATGATGATGTTCTGTATTATGCAAATCAGGGCCATGAGTGGCCAAGTGGTCTAAAGCGCTAACTGTTATGGATCACAGCTATCTCACCTCTGTCTGCGCTGGGGCGAGTCTCAGGTTCGGCCAATGTGGGTATGTAAGAAAGCTTGCCAGTAGCTTCACGTGTGTCGGTGGTTCTTTCCGGATTTTTCCCTGGTTCTTCCTCCACTATTTATACTGGCCGCCATGTATAGCCTATCTTGCACTGAAAATTGGCGTTAAACCCTATAACAATAACAAATAACAATTATGCAAAGCGCTTAGAGTTTGCACCTGATGATCAAATTCTTCTGTTAACCTTCCTTAATCATACAAATCATTGAAAAATAAAGTAAATAATTTCCACTGCGTATTTTATTTCCATTGCGTTAAAGCTTTATACAGGTGTCACGTTTGCTAAGCCCTAGCTATAAAGCCATGTATAAGCTATAATCCACCTGTCTTGAGAATATTACCGCGGCCATGTGTTTGATGTCTAAAGATTTCCGCAGGATTAGTGTTGAACTCTTATGCAAGGTTACCTGACCAGCCGGAGACCAGAAACTTGAATCGGAAAGGCGATAGATCGCATGACTTAACAAAGGCTTGCATTTATCACACCCATGTGTTAAAAGGTTAGTTTAGGATGAAAGGGAAACCCGCGGGGTGAAAGGGGCGGATTCGTATCCGTCCCCGCGTTGACAGACAGCGAGAGGGGCATCGTCCGCTAAGTTTGATTGGATCAGTTCACAGCGATATCCAATCGTAACTGATATAGAGGGTGTGATTGCAATTCAGACCCGAATAATACTTTCCGAACTCGAAAGAGAGATTTTAGTATTCGCCTGGAAGGATTGCAGATCAATAGGGTTTACTCCGAGAGAAGAAGCCACTCGTAATTTGGCGGCAAAACTTAGAGGTAAATTCTAAGGAAAGACAAAGCTTTGAAAAGGTCATTAAGTTATTTGCTCGATTTTTGCAAAATATTACGGCATCATAATTGTAATTATTTGTAGTATCTATACTTAATTACTACGATCGTTTAGTATGTAGAATTACCTTTGTAGTGTTTCCTTTACATGCGTATTTGAGACATGGGCTTGAGCCTACGTAGAGAATTATTAGATGCGAGGCGGAATTATGTAGATTATTAGCTTGTGGTCAGAATTAATTTTGTAATTCGCTATTGGGTTACTTTGTAGTAAACTAGTGCATTTATTAATGTGTTATGCTAGAATTTACCCATGCTTGAATTGTGAATCTGGAAACATGGTTGATGTATGTAAGATTAGTTACTATGGACGTATGCATATATCAGAGCATGGATATTTGAATATTAGTGTACTTTGTATGAGTTTTAAGGTAAGGAAATGCGTCTGATTACTGTGATATTGTTTAGTATATGTATTGATGTGACGGAACGTTATTGATGCATGTATAAGAAGTAATTGATACCGTGCTGTATTATGACGTTTGTTTTACCATACAAGAACGTATGGGTATCTCGATGTGAACGAATGCGTGGCCGAAGAAATTTAATAGCCGTTATCTGATGATAGGCTGTGTGTAGTGTGAGATGAGAGGGCTAAGGAAAAAGATTGTACCGTCCTTGAGTTTTCACAGGAAGCCTTTTAGGGGACACAGAAATTCGGGTTCTATTGAGTCCCAAGTCTTCAAGAGTTGGAGACGGAATTGAGACTGTAGTCGAGACAAAGTCGACAAAGGAGGAATAGTCTAGAGAAAGTGAAGGAATTTTGAGAAAAGTCGAGGAGGAAGAGGAGAGAATTGAGACTGTAGGAGTCTAGAGAAAGTTTTGTTCTTAACTGCAGTCAGGCTACTTAGCATTGTCTAATCACTTGACCCCAAAGTAATTTGGTACGGCTAGACCCCAAAGTAATTTGGTACGGCTAGACCCCAAAGTAATTTGGTACGGCTAGAACGGAAAGTAATTTGGTACGGCTAGACCCCAAAGTGAGATCGTACGGCTAGACCGCAAAGTAATATGGTACGGCTAGAACCCAAAGTAAGAGGGTACGGCTAGACCCAAAGTAAGAGGGCACGGCTCGAATCCAAATTAAGAAGGTACGGCTTTATTTGCAATCATTTTGTTGTTTTTTTCTTTAAAAAGCATACATGTTTTACTTGGACTGTAAAAAGGGTAAGCTGACCTTAATGTTAAATATTTGTCTGTCTGCCACTTGTGCAAAACACTTCTTACCTATATATGTTTAGCGAGTTTATTTTGAGATGGTCACATGAATTAAAGTTCCAGGATAAGCATGTATTTACATTATTGTATGTCTTTTGATAAGAATGGTTGCTTGAAGTGCTAAACCAAGAGCCCCACATCATTCAATGCAGCAATTCCCAGCTTAAAAGGAGACCATTTTTTGTACCTTATAAAAAGGGTAGACTTTCATGATGAAGACAAAATAGATGACATGTATTATATCTGGTGTAAGAAAAGATTGCGATATAAATGATTTGGTATTTTCTATGGTGCTTTTAATAATAGTGCCTCTGGCAACAGTATTTTACTGGCTTGTTGTTCTTACGAATGAAAAATACCTCGATAAAATGTACTTTCAGGGGATTTACATGTTTCAGCAACAGTTGTACTCGAATGAAGGACTGATTTGAATAAGTATTCACTTTAATTTTCATATCCGGTATCTTTATTATTCGTTCATTCATTATCAGTATTACTAATGTTTGAATATCTTGAGGTTTTTTCTCTTCTCTCAGTCCTTACTAACTCACATCACGATTTAATGCAGTCAGAGGAAATTATAGCTACCAAATACGTTATCGATACGTGTCCATTGAAACACTATAAAATGCTTCATACTTCATTTTTCAGGGTGGTAAAATAAAACAAACACGTAAAAAAGCTAATATTTTCTTACCGGATTACATTATTGATGTTGATTTATCAAATGCTAGTAGCTTTGTTAATCTGTATCAACAAAACACAGCAAAAACAATGGGCGTGGTGGTCTTCATGAAACGTGACCAATTTCTCGTTCTCTTTAAATTCGTGATTCGGTGCAACAACGAAATCCACGATAATTGGTCCCACAGGACATTTTCTGCTACTGCGGTATTTGTTTAAACAATCCTGTTTATATACATACCTACGTAACCTATGTCGCAGCATAATTGTTCTGGAAACCTAATGAATTTCCATGGAGAATTCAGCTAACCCTTGAACTCGATTTCGAGTAAACATCTTGTTTACCACTTACAATCAAGACAAAAGTCAAGTATGCAAAATCTCTATCCACAACCTTCAATCACGGACAAAAGCCATGCACACAATTTAAATTAATTATACATAACAAGGTTATAGACGCGCCTATGAAAAAGCATTAAATCTTCTAATCAAACAGCACAATTATAAATAATGTGTCACGAAGTTAACGTTAGACGTACCCCAAAGCAGTTTGCGAAAATGAAAAATAACCGCAATGCAAAACGATTGCGGGGTCACATTGATACATGTTCCGGAAAAGTAAACTCGGATTATCCCCATGTAGCTAACCCAACACAATTTGAACAGATTAAGACGTCATATCAAGAAAACCCTACACCGGTGATTTTAAAGTTATCCAAGTAGAAGGTGATAATACACAAGTTAGTTGAGATATTTCATTCTTCTCGGCCATTCTGATGTGTAAAAGTGGCTGTGTCAGGGGCTGTCGGAGTGCATCCGGGATGGCTCCAAAAAAAACGTGAAAGCCGCTTAGCGTCTTGTAGACGAATAAAAATGGATAAAGGCCTTCGATAATCTAGTCTGAGTCAACAGTTCCAGAGAGTAAGCGGTCATCGGTTGTGATCTCACCGTTGACAACTATGGATACGAAGGTTTTTGCACGTAATTTAACTAATTTTGATTAATCACGATGACAAATTCAAACATTTTCGAAGTGTCTTTATGCAGGATGAACTCGGAGTCAAAGGCTCTCGGGCAATGATTTTATGCACACGTGAAACCGACATCGTCGACCTAGAAGCGACAATACAACCTGGAATTCATTGGATGGCATACGTGGTAACGCCTTAACATCGTTTGTATTTTGGCACGTACGGGTGTGAACGGCCACATGAAGTTGTTGATTATCTAACACGGGACGCTGGTGCCGACGACGACTCGCACTGGTTGTTTTCAACGCTGACGTTACAAACTCAGATGGACGCCCCAGTATCTGGACATCTTGTTGTTGTAGCAGTGCACGCACTCGCAGGAAGCAAAGCTTCTTCAAGCCCAACCCCTCAACCACTTATTGATTTTACATTATCACTTAGGAGCTACGCTTGATAGCATACAAAATGCCTGTTGACATTTATGGATACAAAAGAGTAGCAACCCGACGCGTTGATGTGGCTCTGACCAGGATTGCCACCAAGGCGGATTTAGCTGACTTGATCAGCCGGAATCATATTGACGTCGACCCGGGTGAGCTTATGATTTTCCAAGATCGAATTGGAAAACTTTAAGCGCCTAACGTGGTCATTCAAGATTTTGTTTTAAAGGCGAAATATGTCATCACGCAAAACCTGGCTGAAACCACTGAGAACCAGAGGCTCTGGTGTGTCAAAGGTCTCTATCCAAACAATAGATCAATGATACTGATGCTGCGGTACTAACAGCCATACTCTCGTAACTACTCGTAATAAATTCATTTACAACGTTCAACAGCAAAGGAGTGACAAATATTGAAGGTATAACAAATGGTCTAATTGTTTGTACTAATGTGGTTGGTTTTCATCAATCTTAACCCCACATCTGAACATCGTGGGAGTCCGGATAATATTTATGTGTCATATCCGGTTATTTTGGTGTTTTTAGTCTATTGACAAAATTAAGAAACAATCTGCCTGGTGAACCAGTAATGATATGCAATAAACCTGATGTAGGTGCACCAAAATCTTTCATATATACGATATCGCTATCAGTGATTGCTAGATATGAAATTCCGTTTGCAGCATTCCATATCTATCCAACCGGGTACTTAACCATCTTTATCGTTTGTGTTTCAGATTTTTTATTACATAAATGTGATGGATTCTGAACGTGGTGGTGATGTTGCTGAATTTTATCGACGGCGTAGTGTATAGGGTGTTAGGGGATGTCAACATCGATTACAGTTTTGTTCTATATGTTGATGCATATCTGGGTGAATACGGTGTTTAATACCAGACTCTGATATGAAAAGAAATATAATCTACACGAGTCAGATAGAAATCGACCGTTGGAACCACTCTTGTGCAGCAATACCAACTCGATGCCAGCATTGGAATCATTACATTAAAACACGAAAACACCCAGTAGACTACACGTCCAGGCGTGAAAACACCCCGAATTGTTTTTACAAAGATATGGTGGAATTTAATGATATCCACCGCGATAAAAACGTTCCGTCAATTCTACAAACATTGATTCAGCCAGGAAAAAAAACAAACATTTAGACTGACATTCACCTAAGACGCACTTGTCCGTATAACAGTTTTTGGGCAAAAGAGGATAAACTTTGGAGACACACCACAAAGTCGTAATCCATGTAGTTTTACGTGGCGTTGAGCCGCCTTAACGCACACTTTCTGCAGATTTAATTCCCCAGAGGAGATTCTCTACGTGTGGCATTTGTACCATTGAACGAAAATGTTTGGTAAGAAGTGAGTATGCGTGTTGCAGCCGAACAAGTTCAGCCTGTTGAGCAATTATACTTCGCGGTGAATATATTAATATAGGAATTATGGTGGACCCTCAAACTTACCGACGCGAAAAAAATAATCGAAGCGGAACAACAACTGCATGATGGAATCGATCAAACTGTTTAACTCGGGAAATAGATTGCATGTGTGTGGTTGTATATGCTATTGGAGGAATCGCAGCCGCGGCCACCACTGGCCTTGGTGTTGTTAGAGTTATAACCACAACAACCATTATAATCACCCCAGTTGGATTTCCTGTCGTAGTTATATCAATGGTACTCGCTGCCGTGGGCTGTGCTAGCAGAATAATTCATTATGGATACATTCACGAATAGGCTTTTATTCAGAACTTCTCGCGGCATCACAAAGTAGTCTGAGCGCAGTTAGTTAAAGGTACTCGATGTCTATTGAGGATAAAAGATTTGCATGGCTGTATTAGAGATACTGCTGGAAATGGAAAACCACCGATGACTTCGTGCTCAGATATGGAACCGGGACTCTAGCGACCCAAAACAGGTAGCTGATTTACAGCAGAGAAAATCGAATGAAAACTTTCCAGTATATCGATCTGCCTAGCAGATAACACTAGTTGATTGGTCTGAATTGGGCACCTCGTGGTAACTTCGCTTGAAAACGCTCTCGTGTTTCAATCGTGCGAGGCTCACCGGAAGCTTGCGTGCGTAAATAAAATCATGTCATACGAGGGTAAAGTCACGGGGCATAGAATGATTTGACCCAGAGCAGTAATCAAACTCCAGTATTTACATAGTTTTACTACTGGTGCACAAGTGTAAAATAAACCATCTATCACACAGTCTGTTTCCACAGTGTCAGTCACATTATTAAAGATAACAGAATTAGTAGTATTAGGACTGCCTGGATACAACTCATGAGGACAGCATGATCAAATTTTAAGCATAATATCTTTTAGTTTCAGATGTGGAATTACATGATAATAATTGTGTATATTTTGAATGACTACCGATATGGTCAGAAAAATGGGGAATATTGTTGGATATGACAGTCACTTAAAAATCATCTACAAATTTAATTTAGAACCGAACAGTGCTGTGAATAATGACATAGTGAAAAGCAATATGACTACAGCAGTTTATAAACGGTATGTAGCAATTCGTCAAAAGATTCATAAAAACAATAAAAGAAATTTTGAACAAACCTTCTTGATCAGAAGTTCAAACATGATGCATTATGAATTCTTAACCTTCCTTTGTACCTTTTCTACAGCTCTGATAAAACAATAGCCAAAAAGTCAGGTCACGTCAGAACAATAAAAATGACAAAATCGGATAAGAGAGAGAAAACCTGTGAAATTTTTTATTAAATATAAAAATACAGCTTATTACATATTCAAATCCCATGCAATGATGTTACTGCCTTTTTGATAATTCGAATAAATAATTATCGCAGCTATTTTCACGTCTTGCTGAACGTTATCAATGAATGGCTCTGTACTGCCGTTTTACGCCTGTACTTGTTCATGTACCAGCGCAAATTCCTCCTCCAGTACTTTTTCATCCTTCAAACTTTTTCATTCATCACCTCTTCCGGAACCTTTTTCCAAACTGATATTCATATCAGCAGCTGATGTCATGCCTGTACTGTAACAATGATGATAGTTATTACACATTTCGGAACAATAGTCAGTTATGGTCTTTCTCAAAAGGGGTGTTACTTTCGTGCAATTTGTTCTATTTTGTACTTATAAATAGTTTCCGCGATTCGATATTTTTAACTAGTTTTGACCTTAAAACTTCACTTTATTTCATTTCGTCATTTCGTTTTCACGACCGTCCGGTCTTTTAAATTTCTCCTTCAAGAGATTTTTCTTTATTTAATCTGTACATGATATTGCCTTGATCTGTTTTTTTTCTTCAAAGTTTCCATATTTTAATGCGTATCATCTATAGTTATTATAATATCATCTCATTGGTTGAAATCGGATCATGTGACTCAGAAAAACTGGGCGTTATTACTTTATAACACCAGAATGGGCCGTCTGTACATCCGTGCTCCCTTAATGTGTTATTTGACAATATTTCTAAACAATGGTTACAAGTTAGTTCTGTTATTACTTTTCTGATGTTCCTTTTAAAATATTTTTAATAATAATTTGTAATTATTAGAACTGAACTTCACATTTCACAGGAACCCTCCTTGCCAATAAAGTCTGCACTGATTGTTCTTTTATCTTGTCCAATTGCCAAAGGTTCCTTGATGAACCCTGTCTCAGTATGATAGGTATGGGATCTTTAACCACAAGCAGATGAAATAAGTCATTTTACTATATGAAAAGAATCAGAGATAGAAACTGCATGCACAGGTCTGTCTTATTATCCGGTTCATATTAATTTCTTTCTTTTACAGGTCAAGCTGTCTCATACAACCAACAAAAAGAATGAAACCTAGGTTCATCGTTCTTTTGTGCTCCGTGGTCACAATAGTAATTCTTCTCAACGTCTTGAAGTATTTGAATAAAAGGACATTCAATGGAAGTATACTGCTTAATGACAAAAGTAAAGTGCTTGAAACGAATCATATGAATATTGCAACAACAGTGCACTTATTAACCAAATCAAGGCTTGAATCGATTAAAAAGATTTATTTTCAGTCCTGGAATGAAGTTATTACACCCTACAAAACAGAATTTCTGATGGATGGAGGTGATATTTGCAAAGTTTCGCCTCCTCCGGTTCTACTCATCTTCGTGCTTTCACTACCAATGAATACAGAGAAAAGACAGACTATAAGAAAAACTTGGGGCAGTGTTGCGATTCACAGTAACGATAATTTCAACATTTCTGCTAAAATGGTGTTCATGCTGGGTAGAACTGGAGATGGAACCAAATTAAACACAGGTTTGGAGGAGGAGAGTGCACAATTTAAAGACATTGTGCAAATAGATTTTATCGAGTCAAGGCACAATCTAACAATAAAAATGATGCATGGTTTGAGATGGATTAAAACTTACTGCCAAAGTGTAAAATATATTCTCAAAGCTGATGACGATACGTTTATCAATGTGGCTAGACTTTCATGGTACATGTGGACGAGATCAGATATCAACCAACAAACCATACATGGCTTTTTGATCAATGCACCACCAGTGTTGAGAAATGGTAAATATGCAGTTAAGAAAGAAGAGCTTCCAAGCTCTCATTACCCGCCTTACGTCAGCGGAACAGCATACATCTTGCCTTATAACGTAATATCTGACATGATTGACTTGGCACAGAGGCTGCCTTATTGCCCAGTAGACGACGCATTTATGACAGGTGTGTTAAGGAGTATTTTAGATATCAAGTTACAGCATTCATCGTATTTCACACACATGGGAGAAACCAAATTCAATCCATGTGAATTTCATTCGAAGATTGCAGTTACAAATATTGATACCAAATGTATGTACACGCTCTGGAATCTGACAAAGCAAACTGGCAGGATTGATTGTAAACAATCCATGTTCTATAACAAAAACATTTGCCCAATATTTTAGAGAAAAGCATATAAATATTATTGTGAGACAGTAATGGTTTGTCACATTCATTATTATTCTCCTGAATTCTATTTAATTCTGAACCTGATGCATAGCAGGAGAAAAATATAGTTCTTAACTTTCTTGCAAAATAAATTAAGACTTTTTATCAGTCTCTCGTTAGGTTCGGTCATATTCGGTCATATTCGTTAGATAGTAACCTTGAATAAGCGAATGAAATGTGCAGATGTCAGATGTATACCTGAGACAGTTTTAATTCACACCATTTACTAACATTTCTTGTCTCTCTTATTTCGTGCGGTGCTGTCAGGAAAAGACTGGGGACCTCTTTTGCATCCCTTAATGTTGAAATTATAAGTTAGGGGACAGTTTTTACACACACAGTTGAAGCCGCATCAACGGACCTATAAACTTAATAAATATATACAGTTCATCAGCGTGGGTATGTGGCTAATAATGACCTTTTATTAATAGCTATAAAGGCACGCGCTGCAGCGACTAAATTTAGTGCAAAGAATATTTGAAAAATACATGACAAACAATAGGATTTGCAATAAACCAGATTTTGGAAGATACATGCTGTAAATGAGTAAGCAGAGGTTAATATATGTATTTTCTTGTTAGAATCGTTAAAATGAAAGCTGAGAAACTGACTGTAAATTGATAGAGCTTCTGTATCCATTGAGATACCGAGCTGAAAATTGGAGCACAAAAATTGGAACATAAATAGAAAACTGAATTGTCCAAAACTTTGATTTGTATGTGGTATAACTTTATTTTATTCAGTTTAAATATTTTTACCAAGAAGTTGACCAACTAATTTCACACAGTCGTATTACCGGAAAGAAATAGAGTGCCAGTTTACTATTTTGCGATTTGTGCTCTCTTAGCAGAATGCGAGGAATATTTTGTGTCACTACGTTAGTGAACTAGAATGCTTGCCAATGTTGATATTTTCAAAACTTGTAATGCTTGAGTTTCTTGCCATTAAAGAAATGTACACAATATACCCTGGACTTCGCTGCAGTCGGTCAGAGTCAACGCTACCCCTCTCCACATGGACCCAAGACTTTGCTGGAGGCAGTCACATTCAACACTACCCGTGTCCTAAACTGACTTTGTTAAAAACGAAGAACAGGAGGAATTTTATGCAGATGAATGATGATAAAACTGAAGCCATCCTGATTACAACACAAAGACTTTCTCATTCACATCCTTTACCTCAGACAATAAATATCAGCAACACCAACATTAAATTCACACAGTCAGTACGAAACCTAGGTGTTACTCTTGACAATACTCTCTCATTGCACCAACATGTCATGAACATATGCAAGGTTGCATATCTTGAGCTGAGACGCATCAGCTCCATTCGCAAGTATTTTTCAGTTGATGCCACTAAAACACTTGTGTGTTCCTTAGTACTTTCAAGACTGGACTATTGTAACTCAATTCTGTCTGGTTCGTCTCAATATCTACTTCAGAAACTTCAAAAAGTTCAAAATACAGCTGCTCGAACCATCCTTAGAGTACCACGATCAGAGCACGCCTCTCCCCTGCTCTGTACCCTACACTGGCTATCCATACGATCCAGAATGAAACACAAAATTTGTTCTCTGTGCTACGTTTCACTGACGGGCTCCAGTCCAACATACCTATCTGACCTCACCCATGTGTACACACCTGCAAGATACTTACGCTCCTCTTCTGA